>CM034155.1:90778169-91331232 GCA_019776745.2 Taxus chinensis
ATAGGATTGTTTTCGTCATAGCTAAATCAATCCACTTCCGATACTGGTAGTAGTACACTCTTCTATTGTTGCCTACTCGTAAATACTAGTCTCTACTTTGATAGCACCTCCACTGCTACTTTACTCAACACTACTTGTATCCAAATCAGCAGTCCCATTCTAGAGGCAACAAATGTATTCATGTTTTGTGTAAATAAAATTGTCCACAAAAGGTGAAGAATCCTCATATAAGATCTACAACTGTATATGTATGAATTTGTAACAAATTTGAAATGTACAGATAGAACCTTTCAATGTAAAGATGATGACAAATCAATTTTGTTATTTCTTGACTCAGAAAAAATACAATTGTGGCACAATGAGGATTTTGATTGATGTAAACTATACGATATTGGTTCAATGTATCTCCAAGGGCGTAAGATGACGTTTCTCACAAACATTTTTCTTGCATTGTGTCAAGGATTATTTCATTTTCTTGCTCACAGAAGTGACTCATTGTTTATACGGAGAATGGAACAATTTACAAGCATAAATTCTACTATCTTTCATAGTAATAGAATTTGTGATATACATAAACTCCCAACTTTGTTGTTTGCTTTTAATGATTACTCGGAGATATAGTTTATAATAATAAACACTAGTGAACTTGTACAATCTAAAAAAACAATACTTGAGTTGTTACAAGGTATATTTTGGGTTGAGAACATAATTTTATTGTGAGTTCCACCAGAAGTCAAAATAACACCACTAGCATGTAAGGCCAATGTCAAATTTAAGGATATGTGCTTACTAAACATTGAAAGTGTGTCTCACACTTTCAAATTTTGAGATTCGTGCTCTGAAAGTGTGAGTGTGAGACTTCACACTTTCAAGGTGCGAATGAAAGTGTGGGGCTTACACTTTCAGAGTGTGAGGATATAACTTTGAAAGTGTGGGGCTCATAGTGAGAAAGTGAGGGGATCTCGAACTTCAAAAGTCAAGGAGACTTTTCATAGTGTGGGGCTCGCACTTAAAAACCACGGGGCTCTCGAAATTTCAAGAACTGCACTTCGAAACTGCGAGGCTCTTAGACTTTAAAAGTGCGAGCCCCACACTTTCAGAGTGTGAGGCTCACCCTTTCAGAGTGCGGGGCTCGCACTTAAATACAACGGGATCATGACTTATAATAGTTATCAGCATCAACTTTACATTGAGGCTTTTTCAGTTTTCATTTAATACAACGGGCTCATGACTTATAAGAGTTAGCGGTCGCTCACCTTAGGTCGAAGCTCATGACTTATAAGAGTTAGCGACCGCTCACCTTACATCGAGGCTCATGACTTATAATAGTTTACGACCTCTCACCTTAATATAACGGGCTCAAAAAATAATAGTTAGTGTCTGCTCATGACTTTGAACTGGCTCATGCCTTATAATAGTTAGCAGTTGCTAGCCTTACATACTCTCAACATTAAAAATCTAAAAAATGATGAAATTGGAATCCAATAATAGCCAAATTGGAATCCAATAATAGTGAAATTGGAACTAGAATAATAGCGATATTGGAATGACAATAATAGTGAAATTGGACAACTAGAATAATTCTAATAATGACAATATTCCAAAATATTGCTAATAATGGAATCCAATATATACAAAAATAGAATCCAATATATGCAAAAACGGAGATGTATTTTTTCCAATACTTGGAATACTGGAGTCTAGATTCACTGGAATATGTCCCAATTTAGTGAAATAAGTGTTGGATGCATATGTTGTAATTGGGGTAAATGGATGTTATTCAACATGATTAAATTGTGATTAGTTACATATGCTTAAACTATAAGGCCTTAGTTTAATAGGATTATCTATTTTATGCAAAATCTTAGGGATTTATTCACTTAATATTTTCATACAATTAAATTTAAAATTGTTATGTTTAGAAACAAATAACACTAGTGGTCATTATGGTTATATAAACTTCGGTGTGTTTGTATATTATCAATATTTTGCTTTTTGCATGATTTTATATGTTTCGTAGGACTAGGGAATCAAAAGCATCAATTTCCATATTCGATTAAAAGGGTGATTGTAAAACTCTAGTATGAAAAACCAACGTACTTTCTAATCATCCGTCAGAGGTCACTACAAAACGAGGCAAGGATAGGGTAACTAAGGCATAATAGTGACATGTCTCAAATGTTGTGGTCTAGCCCACGTGACTAAATCCGATCACACTCTAATCCTAGTAGGCCCCTTGAGGCATCCACTCAGGAAAAAGATGCATCATCCCTTGCACAAAAGAAACGATTAACAAAAATCAAAATAAGGTGTATCTAGAAAGAGAAGAAAATTTGTGATTGAGAAAAAATATGAGATAAGAAGAGAATTGAGAGAAAATAAGATAATAATAAAGAGAAGCTTATCTAAAGTTGATCGAACACAAATAACATGATAATAAATACCGTAAACATTAGCATAACACGGTTCCCCATTATATTTTTCCCGTAATTATAGATCACAAATCTACTCCAAAACAACAATAAAAAAATGTAAGACATTTAATTTTAGAATTCTATCTTGCAAACCTAAATAGAAGTATGGACACCTAAATGTAATACTTTCCGCATAAGCAAGATATTATCACTATTTTGAAGACATGAAAAGACCCAATGCTCAATGGCTTATGGAAATATTTGGCGGAATGTCGAACATTTGAAAAAGGCGTTGCTTAAGTGGCGCCACTTAACTTATCAACTTGTCCAAATCCTCCCCATAATGACTACTTGACATTCCTCAATTCTCATCCTCATCGTCTGCATTAATTTAAATATCTCAATTCGCAACTAATTAATTTAAATATCTCAATTTACCATCATACAAACAAAGTTTTAATGATGGTAAATTTTTAGCATTTCCCTTCAAATTGGGCAGAACAGTAAAACATCTAATCTTCTTTTTTCCAATATATATCTGTACATATTGATATAATTTATATGGAAATTAGTATAAAAACTAAATAATGTTTCGATTTTTAATAAAATTATAAAATTTTACAACTAAAAATACGAGTAGTGTGTAAATAATCGTCAAATTTAAACTAAATTTAGAAGTTTCCTTCATCCCAATTGCGAAGCTCCACATGAGTTCATGCCGCCGCCTTTTTAATTCAAAAATGCCAACGCATATACATTGATCATCATTATAAAAAGAAAAAGTAAGAAGTTGAAATAACATCTTATGACACCATATCGATTTCATGAACATCTTTATAGAAGACGCTATATCCATTGCGCGGAGAAAGGGTATTAAAGAGACCTTAGAAGTCCATCATTCTAAGTATGCATAATTAGAATTAGGTTGATCAAAGACAATGTAATCATCTACCAAAAACTTTTGAAATAATAAGAAACGACCAACCCCACCCCCACCCTAAACACAATGCACAAAGTAACAATTACATACAAGGGCAAGTCGATTAAGTGGGGGTGGTACATGATAATCTATCTTGATTCCTCAACCATCACCACCAAGAGGATATGTAAAATTAGGGTTCGACTCTCGCCTATTATTATTTTTAATGTTATATTATTTTTTTCGTTAGATTTTCTAATAGGGAAAATGGAAAGGGCTAATCGGGATAACTTTCCTTGTGGCAACACCACTCGCCCACTAGAATCAAGAACTGTGACAAAAACCAATACCTTTTTTGAGCTACAATTAAGAGGTAGTTATCGAGAACATCACAAGAAAATTTGTTGTCTATGAGAGTGGAGATGCCCACGACCCCTATTCCCATTTCCTTTTGAAGACAACTATTGATGATAAGAAGTGGTATTCAAAGCACAACACATGGAGGAATAACCTAGTAATACAAATGAGACAAAAGATACTCCATTTCCAGTAAAACTTTATCTCCTTGGACTTATATATGAAGCATGACAATGGAGATAACTAACATTTTGTTAGCAACGAAAAAACTATATGGATAAGAATATGGTTAAAAACCACATTGTTCATTTCTTTCTTATATGAAATAGAATCTTAATGCTAAAATATACCAAACTAATTGAATATTGTAGGTAACATGGTTGAATCCCCAAGAAACACTATTTTCCAAGTGAAGATTGGAAGAAATGGTTGAAAAAGAGTGTGAATCCATCTCCAAGATGAAAGAGTAAGACTAAAAACCAAAATAAGTGCTTAAAGTCTCAAGTTTTTTTTTTAATAGAAATGACATGATGGGAAAGAAATCCCCATGTATAAAAGGTGGTCTCTTAGAGGCACCCCTAAGTATATAATGTACCAAAGGAAATGATCTTTCTTACACTCAACGATGGATTTCCAAAGGTTGGGAAAATACCTATTCCATGTAGCCAAAAAAATGCAACCTCCATCAAGTATTTAGGGTTTCAAACTCGATTTTCTTAGGGTATAAAATTTGGTAAAAAAACACATGCTTTATACTTGTTGAAGGGGTTCTCCATGTGCCCCTTCCACTAAGTAAGAGGAAAAGAAACTCCTATTTGTTGAAGTTTTTATTCATCTACGACCTTTTGAATTTCATTTATAGTTTCAAAATCCCATTTACTAAGCTAAAATTAATATTTAAGGATAGCTATATGAATTTGATTTCCATTAACCCTTTAAAAAATTCAAAAATGAACTTAACATACTATTTAAAAAGCCTAAGACTCTTGACCAAAGGGACCATAATAAAGGATATGCCATAATAGTTGAAAACAGGGGACCACAAAAGAGATTGAGCATAGACAAAGAGTCTTGAACCCATCATAAAAAATATTAGGTTTACGAAACTCACAAAATAAAAAATTACTCTTATGAATAAAGCTACCAAAAACTTAATTAACGTATGAGTAATAAGAATAGAGTGTAAATCAATCCCTTCCACTAGTTTCTTCCATATTTATATTCCATTAAAGATGCGATGATGTAGAAAAATCTTCAAGGCTTCCTCTCCTTACAAATTTCTAATAATCCATTTGATGCAAATGGTCGAACCTTGGAGTTCGATGTCAAAAAGGCCTAACCCCCCAACTACATGTAAGTAAAGAATGGCCTAATAAAATATCCTCTTTATCTATTGATAATAGGTGATTTAGACTAGTATAATAAAAGGGTACATGCTAAACATGCACACCTTGAGGTTGTAAGTTGTAAGAGATGTGGAACGAGGAATAAAATGGTGCACACTATATAGGATATGTAGGGTTCCAAATCCTAGATCCAGGATAGAGTAGTGACATCTAACTAACTCATATTAGTAAGTTGATGATAATAGAGTTGTAATCATGTTGTAACAAGTAATCGATTATTATGCTAGGGTTGTAAATATATCTTGGGAAGTTTACAAGATAAGAGCCAATAGATAAATAATGCAATAGATCAAGAATGTGTTTCTCTACTTTGACCTATGCATGACCACATCGAAGAAAATCCAAATATGAAATAAAATAAAGGAAAATAGAGGTTATATATACTTACCTAATTACATACACCATTGGTACAATAAATTCATCTAGGTTTAACAACATCTTATGTGAGAGTTGATGCAGGGTAGCAAAAACAAATAAGAGAAGACATAGGAAAACCTCTAGTTTACAACTCCAAAGGTTGGGAAGACCATAGTAGGTGCAATTCCTATGCTTGAACATCTTGAATACTCAATGTAGACTCCAAAGAAGACAAGTAGAACTAGTTTTAAGGCCTCTAAGGATTTAATGGAATATTGAAAAGTGTCAGAAAACAAAAGTGATGATGTTGTGTTGGAAATAGTTCTCAAACAATGAGTATAAATAAAAAACATTATGGGAATTTAAATTTTTTGTTAGCCAATGATATCGACCAAGGTTAATGTCATTGGATATTAAAAATTATATGCTTGACAGTATCAACTATGGTCAATATCGTGGGATATGGACACTGCAAAACCATGGGGGGTAAAAAAGAATGTCCTAATTGATGGATGGAAACTAAAAGGTGTTGAAAGGGATGACATGATGATGGTATGCATGTGTTCAAAGTAGCTGTTGAGGTGACTGTAAAAGGATGATAAGTTGATTTTTTAAGGAAGCTACAAAATATAACTATAGATGTTTGAGAATATGTGAAATGTGATATAATTTAGCTACACATCAAGGCTCTCTCATAGGTACTACTACTAACCAACCCAATGCAACTAGTGAATGTTGCATGTAACTATTTCCCCCTACTCTCAAAAATTTCCCTGAGTAAACTAACTTGATGAAGTAATGTGACAATCATGTTTGCGAAAAAAAAATAGTAAAGTGAAAAATTAGGTGTATACATATGCCCTAATCAAAGATCATCACATAGCAAAAAAAATGTACATGAGATGGTCTTTGAGAAAAGAAAATGTAAAATTGAAATCAAATAACGGAAATGGATGTGCAATACAAAAATTGACAAAAGCATGAATTTGAATAAAGTATACTTACTTATACTTGCCTTCATGTGAGTATGGTTGCTTAATGAATGACCATAGTGCAGAAAGAGCTACTATGAGAACCCAAGTAATACATAACTTGAAAGAAAAACTAATAGATAGATAAGTAAATTATAAACCCTAAGTTAAGGGGGAGATCATGGAAGGATGAGAGTAAGTAGGTCATAATGAGGTTTTCTAGGGTAAAAGATGTAAGAGTAGTTTAAGTAGGTTGTATAAATGGGTTGGAATGGTGAAACTTGGTGTAATCTTAATTAAGATGGGTAAGGATCACAAGCCTAAAATATAATTGATTTTTGAATATTTTTGAAAAAATATGTGTAATGTATTGTTACATTTGTTTCGAGAATACGATCATGACATTTCTTATGGAATTGAAATCAAGTTTATGGTTGGAAATATATTGTAGTTTGATGAAATCATAATATTGCAAGATAAGGTTTTAATTTTTTTACATGAAATGTATTAATATAAAGTCAATTTACTCATTTGTTATTTTGTGTTGATAGATTTTAGAATTTTGTAGCTTTTGATTATCTGATTTTGATGAAATGATAGACGAAGGTGAAAACATGAGGTGGTGGTGTGGTTGGATGAGGTGATGAATGATGAGGGCATATTGGTGAATCCTTGGGTAGTTTTTTTAATTGGGATTGGGAAAGGGTAGGATGTGAAAACTATAAAAGTAATTCCTACGGACAATCAGAATAGAAAAATTGGTCCCAAAGACAGTCAAAACATAGATCAGGTCAAAATGTAGGTGGGATTAGGTGCATTTTAATGTTAAGTGTTTTTAGAAAAAAAATAATTTAAAATGGAAAAAAGCACGCGAATTTTCAAAATACGACATTAGTCATGGTAGGTAAATGAGGTTATAGCTTGGTTGATGGTGTTTTTCAAATCTATCATGGTTGATTTCATCTTCCAGGATGGCTGATGTCATATAGTTAGTTATAGTTTATTTATTTTTTTGTTTAATTAATGATTTAGGATGTTTTTATTTGATTATGAATGGTGGTTACTTTTATTTGATATTTTTTATATTCCATGAAGGATATATATTTTTAGATTGGTTGATATGACATGGTTTTCAGACTTATTTGAGTTATTATTGGCCACAGACAGGTCCCAATTGATTTATTTTCTTGGTGCGATTATTTATATGGTACAGATTCCTTTTGACCCATATTTGGTTCAAGTATTTATTGGCACGTGGGAATATCACGCCAACACCTTTAGATGGTGTTTTGGTAGGGACATTATTGAGATTACATTTACCTTGAAGGATGTCCACTCTATCTTGGGACTTTCAATGTAAGTGGCATGCATGTTCTGTGATGTGTCATAAAGTGAAAAATAGAGGAGGAAGATGACATTGTGAGAGATGGGATCTAATGAGTACCATCAGAGCTCACTTATTATCTGACTCAACACTATTTATGCTTTAGGGCTTCTATATATCTTATAGAAATTTATTGGGATGGTTTTGATATGGATTTTTTTGTCACAAATCAAATTGAGGAGTGTCACATTTTACATTGATAGCTTACAAGTAGTCTCTAGAGGAAGAGAGACAATTTGGCTAGGCACGACCATATGGGTATAAATAGATGATAATTTCTACATATTGTGGGTGAGATAATAACAGATGATTAGTCCCATTATTCTACTATCATCATAGATATATGATTATTTTCCCATATATAGTTCTGTAGTGATGCCACTACAAATAGAAACCAATACCTAAAGGATGATGTGATGGGAGAAATGTGAGGAAGTGAGGCCTAGAGTTGGGTATCCAAGTGTACACATAGTTAAACAAGATTAGGTTATATGACATCCATATGATGGATCATTGGATAGATTGCCTTCATGCCCCACAAAAGAGGAAACAAAAGATATTTTAGAGATCATAGGTCTATAATTGGTGGGTAGAGATGCATCCTATGAACATAGTGATATGGAATTTTGGGAGACTACATCCCATTATATTGTTTCCAATCCCATTATAATATCCATGACATGCTAGAGAACCATGATGCCAATAAGGTGAGGGACTAGAGGTCATCATCCCACCATTAAGACCATGTCAGTGTAGGAAATCCCCAAGGAGATGATAATAGAGGAGAGTAGATGGAACTACAGGGAATTCATAGATTATAGAGTTAGGCAAAAACCATGAGAAGTATGCCCCAAGTTAGGATGAGATAGTACAGTGGCCTTATGGATGAGATGAAGAATGGATATTGTGGTGGCCAAGAGGATATTTATCCTCATGGTATAAAGATCAATTTTATTCTCAAGGGATACATTGAGAGGATCACATATAAGGAGGAAATTTCCAATGATGTTGAATCATAGAGCAAGATATGGAATTAGTTGGTTAATACAAGTGTGTGATGTGATGATGACATCATGTTAGGTGGGAAAGGTGATGGGTAGTCATAAATGAATGAACCGGTCATCTAATTATGAGTTTGGATTTGAGTTATTTCCTTTCCTAGAGTAGAGATATATGATAGGAAATAAGTTGATGCATATTTTATGAATGTGTGTTATGTGTTAAAATTTTCATAGGAATATACAATTAACTAAAGGGATTTGATAGAAGGACCATATTATGAGATTTTTCACTCAATTCTCTAGAGGATAGACACAAAGTTGATTCTAGATCCTATGCCATCTTCAGTAAGATATTATGTGGGATATTTTTATTGGAAAGAGAGGAAGAGCGAGATCTAGAGCATTAAATAGAGGCACTCAAACTTGCAGAGCAAGGAGGTATAGGGGCATAATTATACATGTTGGGGAAGAATCATGTAGACCTAACTATTAAGTGGGACGAGGAAATTAGTTGATGTATAAACTACTATGGATATGATAGGTAGATTAGAGATTAGGTTTATTTGGACATAGGGCGAAGCCTTATCTGCTAGATCTAGGGAGACCTCCCTGAATCACTTTGCTTAAGTGGCTATTCAGAACCCACTTGTTATTTAATAGTATAACACCCCCTCCTTTGAGGGGTGAAGGAGGTGTATGAGAGGTAAGGTATTACACACACATGCGCGCGCGCACACATGCAGACACAGACATATACATGCATGCACGCGCACACACATGCAGACACAGACATATACATGCATGCACGCGCACACACACACACACGATGTATAGATTTTTGAAACATTTGAGATATATTTATATCACAATATTATTTTCCCAATGTGTACATGTCATATGGGATAATATGTTTGTAGATTTACTTATGTTTGACGTGTTTTTTTAATTTCTATGTTTTCAAAAATTTGATGACATGTTTGTCATCTAAAAGTGAAGAGGTAAAAATAAGATAAATTGTAAAATAGAAATTTAATCAAGAGAAGTGCTAAAAAATGGTCTAGGTGAAATGGTATCTTATGAAATTTTAGAAAGTAACCAAAGAGATAAAAAATACAAGCTAAAATATTATAATACACTTATTAAAAACTAAGAAAGGCATAAGAGGAATCAAAGGTGTGCAAATAAGGTTATAAGACAAAAAATAAAATATAATAAATCAAAGAAAGTAGAATATGTGTAAATAAGGTGTAATAAATATCATATTAACTCTAATGCATGGAAAACAAAAACATAAGATATGATAGAAAGATAGGTTGTATTTATATTAAATATAATCTAAGTAAAGTATAAAGAAAACATAAGACATGATTAAAAGGAAGCATTTAAAATGAATAGAATCAAAATCAATTCTTTTGCTAAAACACTGTAATGATGGACCAATGAAATTGGATGAACATTTTTTATAAAATAAGGAAGAGAAGCTGTCATTAACATTATTAATATTAATAAGAATGTAATTATTCTTTTCCAATTCACCATCCTATATTACATCATGACTGGTTAGGTCATATGATATAAGGACTTTTATACATGGAAAAATCTCTTTTGGTATCGATTTTTATATCTATCTTCTTCGTGAAGGGTAGGGAAACTCTCGGGATACGAAAGTTGTGTAGGGGAACCAAACTGGCTCTATGGTTGGAGGAAAAGTGCTATGATGATGCTCTCCCTTTCCTGCTTCATTACTGTGACCTCGAAAAGATCTCTGATGTTGTCTCGATGGTGCTCACATTGAGAATTATCCTTATGTTCTTCCATATCAGTGTCTCGCAGTAAAATATGTATTCTTATTTGTAATTTGTAATGTAAAGAAAACAAGAAATAATGTTGAGTATAATGCTTATGTAGTGTACTTGAAAACTAATATGTACAAATTTAAAAACACATAATACTTTATACCATTAGTATTTTTAATGTAAAAGGAAATGGGGTCATTACATTCATATGCTAGTATGCTCTCTATTCTTGGTGAATTGAACAAGGTGAAATGAATTCATTTTCTTAAGTAATTATCTTATTTGATTACAATAATATTAGTCAATTGAAAATAGATGATTATATTTGATTATTGTACTTTCCCTTTAATAAACAAGCATTAGTTGTTCCATTTGGTTTCTACCTCATGGATATTTTAAGTTAAGAACTAGGGATTTGATTCTCATATTTGGTGGAATTATATGGAAATTCACATGAAGGAATGTATATAAATTAAAACAAATCGGGGTGTTTTTCTAGTGTTTTCACCTACAATATTCATCCTTACTAGTGTTTTGTCTCCATCAGTTGCGGCACATTCTACTCCTCTGACTATGGTGCCACACAAAAAGATGATGCTCACACTATTGATTCCAAGGATTATGATGAAGAGGTTGATGCTATATAAATTACTGATGAATCACTAGGGAAACTCAATTTTACTCCTCTAGGTGTAGATGATTCTTATTTTGAAGGTTCAAGACCCCTACTAATTCTATGGTATTATATTAGGATCTGTCCAAATTCTATTTCCTCTTCTCCTCCATGGGTGATTATGAAGTATTATACTTAAGGATATGTCCAAAGTGTCGATGCTATTTCCTCTTCTCCTCCATGGGTCGCAGCTCCAATGCCTTCTTTTACATGCACATTATTCATCAATAGGTCGTTTTGGAAACACATCCTTGTCGACTCTGGGTGCTTAGAAAATATTTGTATACATGATAGTTTGGCTAGCTTTAACATATCCCTAAATGAAATTTTACCACCTATTCACTCACCACATCTTTATCATGGAAATTTTCACACTACAAAATCTTGTGGCTTGTGTTTCTTTCATCTAATAGTCTTTGTTGCATGCACCCATCATGACTCGCCACTCAAACTTGGATAGCATTTTCTTGATTACATTTGTGGTACAATCAATGCTCATAAATATTTACTAACATTTCCTATGCCTTTTTTCCATATCTCTAATCATAATGATTCTTCACCAACTTATGTTCCAAACATCTCTCTTTGACATGTTCACGGTTTCCCACCCAATATCATTTATGAACAAAGAATATGCAATGAATGTGTACACTCTCTCTTCATAATGGGTACCTATGATGACCCTCCCCATTCAATAAATTTGCAAGTTTACGATGCTGTTGCAGTAGGTTTTGATCATGAAAACAAGATCTTCTTGATAGTGGCCCATAGTCATCTTTTCTATCATACATTTGGGGGGCATTGCATATATTACCCCCCAATCAATTTAACACCTATCATATTTACATCTTTCATCACACGTTTTAGTGTCTTTGCTACCTAATGACACACTCTTGTGCTTCAGTTCACACTTGACTGTCGAGGGACTACTATTACACTAAACCCCACACACTACACTATAGGAATTATACATTGTGTTTCATCACATGTCATGTGTAATACATCATACAATCAACATTTAATCTACAAAATTTTTCACATTTTCACATCACACATCATACTAATCTTAAATATACCATGCTTATATCATCCACTCTTAAATATACCATGCACTATTATATGCATATTTCCTCACATATTATCTATAGCCATCATGCTTACTATCATGCACTATTCATTCTATGCATTAAATACACTATTAGGCTATTTTATGCATATTTCCTCACATATTATATATAGTCATATACCATACATCATATGTTGCACGTATTCATGACAAACATTTTCTACATACAATACTAGTCTTCATAACATATGAGTCTAGTATTACATTATTTTACATACTACATTAGTCATTTATCTACATGTATTACATTACACGTTATGCATTACATTTTATACATTCTACACATATACCATCACATTTTACACACCACATTTTTACATATTCTCTTCATCCCATGGTCATCTTTTATCAATACATACACTACATTGTCTTCTACGTGCTACACTCACTACCCTATGACACACTTTAATTCCTCGGTCCATACTTGACTGCCAAGGGTTTACAATGCAAATGGACCTCAAAATAATCACGTATATGATAATCCTAGGCTAGTGACATACACTTTAGGCTAAATCATCACTTATTCTATCATTTCGTAGTGGTATGCACCTTGTTACATTTCCACTCCTCATTTAAAGTGGTATGCACCTTAGGTTACATTTCCACTCCTCATTTAACCTTGTAGTGATATACGCTTAGGGATATATCATCACTCATCCATTCATATTTTAGTGGTATACACTTAGGCTAAATCATCACTTATATGTTCATCTGGTTGTGATATATGATTTGGATATAGGCTTCACACACACATCATTTCTATGAGACATATCATCACCAAACTAACACATTCATCACAACGTGTTAGACACAACACACACTACTTGACCATTTCTCGATGACACACTCTCATTTATGGTTCATTGTTAATTTATAAGGGGGAAAAATAAATCAACCTCAATGCATACACTTCCATTCACTCAGGGAGTACATAGCTCCTATCACTCCATCTTGCATTCCATTCCATCCATCCACATCATACTACATTTTATGGTTGCCTATACTCTTACTTACTTTTTCTTGTTCATGGTCACATTATTACACATGCTAGTTAGATTACTTGTATGTAATTTATCTATATCATCATAAACACATGCACGTTCATGCCTTTTTCTAGCTATGATTGCAAATACAAGTGTCTTACACAAAGCATGGATGTACACCTTCTACCCTTCCTAAACTGGTCGCCAGGGGCATTCACATTCATCTCTTACAGGTGCTATTGCTTCATTTTGTATTTAGAACTTTACATCATGTAGTTATACATGATTTTGGCATAATAGTTATATTTCTAACATTCTAATTAGTGTTTCATGTGTAATATTTCTTATGTAGGGATATTTTCTTCCATATTTGTTTGTTACATTGTCTGCTATTGTTTTCTTTTGTATGCTGGCCTTTCCCTTTGTTTGGTGTGCATAATTGTTTGTTGTTTTCATCTATGATGGCCTTACATGTATTACGACATCATGAGTGATGTCCCATGTCTATAACCCTCTTTATGTAGGTGAATTTGTCTTATTGCATATTTACACTACTTTTCTTGGTAGCTTTTACATTATTTGCGTAGCTTATAAATTATTTTCTACTATATGTTTTTTTACACTTTTCTTTGGATAAATTTATTATTTGTGCATTCTTAATTTTTTACCAAGAACTTTCTAGGGTTACAATGTACATGCGATTGGTCACCTTTTGGGGCTGAATTATCCTATTAGTGACATCATATGCCTCCCCAAAGAGGGGGGCATCATTTGGGGGTTTTCAAATACTAACAAAAAGATTCTACATCGGTTCAGTTCAGTTATATAGCGAGTGGGTTCAGACTAGTATACGAACCCCATATATAATGGATTTTACAAGACATGGGGTCCTTAGCATTCTGGGAAGCAGTTACATGTTTGAAGGTTATAGTGGGTGTGTCTCTCTAAACTACTTCTACCAGTGGCATCAGATCGACCAAAACACCTAGACGATGCAGATATCTTTTCACACACATTGAATAAAGAAGCTATAGTTTGGAGGATCACATAAGGTGGTCTTCCCTACACTTCTTTGGCTAGGGTGGCATGAGATATAAAAGGAATGATAAAATAATCATACCAATCCAAGAACTTAGATGTTAATCAAACACCATGATTAATAACATAAAATTAATTCGTAAAAAATAAATTTACATAAACCTTTGCAAACAAATGAGCATCAATATGATATATTATTATGGAACTCAATGAAATACAATGAGGAGGGGAATTTCTTATATAGGTAAGTAATATGAATCTAAGAACCAATCAAGATTGTAGATCAACCCATAAATCAAGGAAAAAACTAGTCATCAAAGAACTAGTCAAGACCATAGATTTAGGAAAGAACTAGTCATCAAATATCTAGTCAATACCATTAGATCAAGGAAATAACTATACCTACAATTAGATAATATATCCCTAGTATATATATATTAAATAAAATAAATATCCATTGCTCCACATAAGTGGGTGAGGATAAATACAATCCATGTAAGAAGGTAATCTTCATGTCTATTTGGTATATGGGTCACCCCTGTGATGTAGAAATAGCAAGTACAAGGCATACAAAATCCATCTTAGAAACGGGTGCAAAATCCTTAGAGTAATCAATAACTTCAACTTGTGAAAAACTCTTTGCAACAAGATGAGCGTTATACTTGTCAATGGACCCATCAATTGTGTATTTAGTTTGGTATACCCACTTACACCTAAATATTTATGCCTTTAGGAAGAGATACAAAATCCCAAGTATGATTCTTCATCAAAGAAGAATACTCAGCTTCCCTCACATCATCCCACTCATGTATCCCATGAGCCTTTGAAAAATACTATGGATCCTCAGAAACTACCTGACACAAAATTTCAGAACTTGTAGAATGTGTGTGATAATTCCTAGTGGGTGGAAGATCTTGTATGAAAGGTGATACCTCAGAAACTGTAATACAATCCCACATATGCATAATTACAATATTTGTGGGAATAGGATCCTCAATGACATCTATAACCTCCTCATCAACCTCCTCAAAGAAAGTATCCTCAATATGAGATAAAGAAGAATAATTAGACATGAAAGAAGATGAAGAATCATGAGGTATGAAGCGCTCATCAAATTGAACATGTGTTCAAAAAATAACCTCATGAGTATCAGGATCTAAAAGTATATAAAATCTCGTGTCCTCACAATACCCTATCAAGATCAAGGGTTTTATACTCTTATCTAGGTATTTCCATTTTTTCTTTAGCACAAAGGCCCAAACATGGATCCCAAAGACTTGAAAAAATGAGACAGCTAGATTAGTGTTGGAACAAGCTTCCCTCGGAGTCAAATGCTCAAGTGATCTGTGTGGTGTGTGATTCTGAACATAGTTAGCATAATTAACTACTTATGCCTAGTAGATAAGAGGTAAATCTCTAGAATCAATTATTTAGTTAGTCATTTATTTCAAAGTTCAATTCTTCCGTTCTTCTAAGCCATTCTATTGTGGAGTATGTGGAACAAAATGTTGGTGAATAATTCCATGAGCTACCAAAAATTCTGAAAAATCACTGCTGAATTACTCCTCCCCATTCAGTGTGAAGGTTTTTTATAAACTAGAATATTGTTTCTCAACCAAAGCCTTGAATTCTTTGAAGTGTGAAAAAAAACATTTTTATACTTGAGAAAATAAACCCAAGTACGACTCAATAAATTATCAATAAAGGTAAGTGCATAATTAGCTCCATTGAAAGAGGGGGTAGGAAAAACCATCAAGTCACTATGCACAAGCTCAAGTGGTGAAGAAGCTCTCTTAGAAAAATTATTAGGTAATAGATCTTGGTGTTTTTTCCCTAATGCACAACCATGAAAAAAACCCTCAAGACAAGAAACTCTAGGAAGATCATCAACTATACCATGAGTTCTCAACTCCTTCAAATATCTATAATTGAGATGTCCAAATATCTCATGTCAAAGCTTACTCTTTGAATCTACATGAGAAACCAATCCTATCCCTATAGAGGAAGTATCATAAAAACTATCATCGAAACCAATCCCATTTAGAACTATGATCAATAATCCCTTGAGAAACAAGTGAATGAGGATCCAAAAAAGTGTGTACTTCAGCCCCATGTGGTGTAAAATTCAATATTTTTCCTTGACCAGAATGAAACATTTGATATACATAAAGCAAATTTTTGGTGATGTTAGGAACATACAACACATCTTGTATAATTCCACCATAAAGGTGTATATCATCTTTTCCTTTAACAGAAAGAAAGGAAGAATTTCCAACCTCAATTTTGGAAGTGAAACTCAAACCTAGAGATACAAAATTATCCTCAGAAGAATTCATGTGATGAGACACACCATAATCTATAACCAAACTATCCACAAGTGGTGATTGAGATATTTCAACAACATTAAGTGTTTCTCTATGCTGATTAGAAGGAGGTGGAGTGGAGATAGAAATTTTGTGTTTCTTGACTGCATCCTCTAAGGCTTGCATTCACTTATAACACCTATGTTCTTCATGACCAATGCCCACACAAATAGAGCATGAAATGCTAGACTTATTCTTGGATTTAGAAGACTCCTTGGGTTTAAAGTTGTCTTTTAGGTTTAGGAGAACTTTGACATGGAGAAGGGGTGGATTTTGCTTTACTTTTTACTTTTCCCTTTCCCTTAGGATTGGATGCAACTAATGCCTTTTGAGAGGTGGAAGACTCAAGGTTAGACAATTTGGATTCTTACCTAGTAAGTCTTTCATAAAATGTTTCTAAGTCAGGCATTTTGAATGTGTTACCTAAAGCATCCATGTTAGAGAAAAAGGTAGAATCAAATATTTGGAATGGTCCTCTCAAATTGGAAATAATTAAGTAAAAACACTCTTAATATTTCTTATCTCTTCCACTCCCCTTCAACTCTTCCTAAACTAAGTGCTGTGGGTCATACTGGGAGGTGTAACAAAAGGGTCTTGTAGCCCAACTAGTCCTAGGATTATCCCCCATTCCATGGGGTTCTTGGGAAAGAGATTTACAGAAATGACAACTACACTAGGGATGGTGCCATGGAGCTTAATAAAGGGTGTCATTCAGATTTCAGGAAGGGTTAATGTTAGAGAGAGGGTGTGTAGCACCACAGGTTCAGACTATTTAGCTATTGTTAGTTTCAGAGAGGGTACATGATACCACAGACTATGCTAGACATCGCGTTCCCTTGTTTAATTCTGTATCATGACTGGTGAAATATGCTTTGTTTCCCAGCGAAGAAGGATGAACTCAAGAACTATTGAATTGTCGCCACAACTCAACTGCATGCAATACTCCTCCGACTCGATAAGCACAGGACTCCAAGAATAGGCACGTTCGAACTGTGAAACTTGCACATGGGATCACCTCTCAAGCTATGGGACTTGGGCACAAAGGTGAAGCCTCCGAAGGATGAAAGGACCGAGCTTAGTCTTCAAAACACTACAGTGTTGTACTACTGCTAGTCAATAACATGCACAATGCATGATACATTCAGAAGAGTCAATAGTTGCCATAACAGTCTTGAAGATGGAGGTTTTAGGGAAAGAGTTCTCTCAACAGACAATGACAACTTGCACAAGAGAGAGGATGGTGATGCACCAGATAAAGGGTGTCTACAAATTCAGCCTGAAGATATCTAACTGTCCAACTTGTCTGAACTGTTGGAACCCTTTGAAATGAGCTCCCAACTTACATTTACTAGAAGAATATGTGAGAAAGAAGAGGTAAATGGTCATAATTACATTCCTAAATTGAAGAGACCCATGTTGTATTTATTGCAGTTAATTGAACAGACCTGAGGAGGTTCCATCATGGGTCAATAATTGCCTGAGTGAACCAAGTCTTCTCAATTAATTAAAAGAATATTTAATATACACCACATATTTAAATGCATAATAATAAATCCATTACTCGATTAAGCATATTTAAATCCAAAAATATACAATTTAGATTAACCTAATGTTGGGACCCCCCCGTTGACACCGTTTGACTTGAAGAGGAGGGGGGTCCATGTGGATAGAGTCTGCACAAATCTCAAGCTTGGTGAGCTTCGAATCCGCTAACTCGGTGTTGCAATCGATTAGTGACCCTGCACTACAATCTTTCCTTGCTTTGGTAATCGCGCTCTTTTGCATTGAGTACATTCCGAATGGTGGGCTATCAAACTTGATTCTTACCGTTTTGCTCTGTTAACTCGAGGCCATTCTGAAATTTCTCTCAAGCCACCTATATGCATCGTGAACATGAAGCTTTAAGCTCGAAGATTGAGAAGATTCTACAAATACATATAAACTTCGACACCCGTGAGCTTATTCTAACTGTCTTGACTTGGTACTGAATTGTTTCCACAATATGAAATGAGTTTGACTCTAAATCATACATTAGTGGATTTGACCCATGATACATTGCTTGTACTCACAGAGGTTAGGACAATGGTAATGAATTTAAATTATTTCACTAAAATGCATGTTGCGCCATTTAGAAATGATATTTCAAGCTATGAAAGTTAGTTAGGGACTACGTTGACGAAGGCCCTGTCAACACTCAATCGATTGATTTCTCTGTGATTGCTCTAGTTTGACAGATAGAGTTATTTCTTCTCAATTAATTAAAACCACATATTTAACATAAAATATCCACGTTCAAACTCCATGAAACAACACCACGAGCTCTTCAACTGATTCGACCGGGCTATTGTATCTGCGGGAAATATTAAGATTTGTTCGATCATGTTCACATTTTCACGCCTCTAAGAATGGTTTTATCACAATGCTCACGGTTGACTTCCTTATCATATAACACTTGTAGTAAGAGGGGTTTAGCATTTGCCATAGAATAAGCGCAATTGTACCCTCCAACTCAATGAGCTTTGAATGCCATTACCAATAAAGACCTCGGTGCTGCCATGATGATGACACAGGCTCATGCCCATAACATGTCGATAGACATCCTTGAGACTGAATTTTGGCCAAAGAGCCCTTCGGTATTTTGGCAGTGCATTCTGCAATCTCGGCTCCAATCAATAATTATGCCACTATTGGGATTATGGCATAGGTAGCCGTGAGCTACACAATATACTCATTTTTCCAGAAACTAAAAAGATCCTTTATGTTACAATTTGCAACACATAAAATAAGCCCTTCAAAAAAATATATTGAACAACTAGGGCAACCAAGAGGACCTTGGAAAAATGTACAGGTAACAACCATATGAATTCTTCCTTAGTCGTGGATCAAAGCTAATAGAAATAAGCTAGCTAAAATTAGCTAGAAACTATAGTATAATTGTCCATTTGTTAAAAACAAGTTTCTCTGAACCTGGTAAAAGAATACTTTTTATTGTTTGATTGGACGTACATAATGGAAGGGTATAAGTATTGCCTACTGCCCACAGAGTTTCTCAAAGAGACCATTTACAAGTGACAAGGATGTGGCATACAAAACGGCTGACCAGGTATTTCAGAGTTGACCTTCACATTCGATTCATTTCTAGGAGAAGAAATGCTGAGCAATATGAATCATTTCATTCTGCACCGTAATAAACCTTCATATCCTGATTTAGGAAAATTTTATGAAGCCTTGAATGGCGTGACTCCAATCCATCATACACGGTAGTGAATATTTGTTTCCTGCAGCTGCTATTCAATCTGAGTTCAGAATAAGGATAAGCATGCATTCGATACTGAACAGATAACAACACAATTGGACAACTTGCTTGCTGGAAGCGCTAAAAAGAAAGGCCTCTACTGTACTGAAACATGCCTGCTGCCTATGCGTGGGAGCTTGTCTCATGACCACATCAAGTTCAGAATTATACAGAGGACGAGGAGAAGGTCGTGGCAGCTATTAAAGCCGATTCAAAGTTTGAACAGTTCAGTGGAATCCTAATAAGGGCGGATCTGTATGAAAGGAGACACTTTCTTCGTATGATCTATGGAACCCAATCCACAGTCCATGCAAAACGCATCCTTTCCATCTGGATGATTTTTCAGCATTGCTTTCCCGTCAAACTCTTCGCATATGAGCCACGACTAAGCCATTAACACATCACCTTCGTTGGGTGAGATACAAAGCCACTTTCTTTCCTCACAGTGGTGAACCGATTGATTCTTCAGGCTAAATTCTGAAATGTTCTACTTTTCCCACGCATTCGAACTGCAAGCGCTGACCCCCACTCGCCATGTTACTCGGTATCATTTGAAAAATATTTGCATAATGATACGAGCGGCCTATAGACTCCGCTGAAATTGGTATCAGATCGCGTTGTTTTCTCCATGACCCACTCCAATTCACAACTGTCTTATTAATTCTCCTGATGACTTGCACAAAGACTCGGATCCTGTTTACACGGCCCGTGTGGAAGTATCATGTTGGATAGCCATCGTAATATTTCCACGCTTGGCAGTTTGATCCGATTTCTCCCATTCACGGAAGTTTGATCATGGTTTACCAACCCAATATTTCCACTTGGCGGTGTACTCCCTGAGTTCCCCTATTCATACCTCAGCGCGGGATTAACAGCTTGGCCCGCCATCATCAAATTTCTGACCTCGGCATACTAGCTCCAAATCCCCACGTAACGGCTTGGACACATTAATCCACAGGCCCCGGCCTCAGCTTCGCCATGCAAACTTGGCAAGTTCGTTCCTTATCTCCACAATTCCCACCAGCGCGCGGGATCCCCATGATTTTTTCTCCTACCGAGTTTTCCTTCATTAGATTTGAGGATAACATCAAACTCTCGGTGTAAACATTTCAGCTGTAGCTTGTAAGGTGTGATAATTTTGACAGAAGCCTTTATGCCTTCCAACTTAGTGACTCGTTGAAGATGCTCATATAATTGCAAAGAAAACTGTGCCTCATGAATATTCTGATATGAAACAGTTCCACCTCTATAATATTCTCCTCTATGAGTTACATCGTAAAACCAGTAAGGTCTCGATAGAGAATCTTTGTAATAAATTTCCTCAGGTCTCCCAGTAACACTCTCACTATCACTCAATCAATTTTCATAAAAAATATCTTGAAGGAAAATCCCGAATTTGAAGATGTGTTCGATGCTTAACAGATAAAAACATAGTTGGACAACCTGCTTGTTGGAAGTGCTCAAAATAACTCTTACTATACTGCAACATGCCTGCTGCCTATGCACCGAATACTCAGCCGAGGAAGGTCTGAACACCATTATAATTCACAGCTCTTTTTAAGATGTCGGTTTGACTCAATTTTACATTGGTATTCTATGGTGCTTATACTATCTTCCTGGGTTGATAGAAGTCCTTCCATTATGTAATTACAAACCCGAGATTCAATGATGTTGAACCTCCCATATTTGCATGATTTCATATCATCTCGGTCAAACAAGATAATTCTCCCAAGTGGTTGGTCGAGCACTATCTTAATGGATTAAACCTGGCATCATGTTAACTTTGACTCTCCCTGATTTGGCCTTCAGATCTTTTTGCATCGATCTCCACCGAGATCCTTGTAGAGTTCCTTTCATTCATCAATTTTCAATGAGTTATATTTTGCATTAACAAGACCATCGTCTAGCTCTTACAACTGAGAGTCTCTACTGAGATGATTTCTGAGATGATTATCAATTTGACAGCAGGTTCTTTATCAACTCGACCTTGAAATCTTCACTGAGTTGAGATCAACTGGGTGCCTTTCGATCCTAGGTGATCTCTTCATATGTAATTTAGGAATTATTTTTAATTATTGCATCTCGTTAATAACCGAAGGTGGGTTCCTGGGACTATTATTTCATTTTGAACATGATAGGACCCCGTTGTCCAATCTTGTCATGTGTGCAAAATTGGATAAATTTTTTGGAAACCTCTTGGGGATGATTGCCTGTTAAGCATGATTCCAGTAGCCTTAAGTCATCCATTGAGCAATGGAGTCTATGTTGGAATCCTAATAGTAGTTTGAATTTCTTCAACGATTGAATAAATGCAAAGACAGTTTTTCAATGAATGAGTATTTTGAACTCGTATCTTTGAGGATTGACTGAAGAAGAAAGGCAATTGGTTGCTCCATCCGGTCAGCAGGTTGTGTTTGTTGGGTTTTTGAGGATCCCTGAAATGCTCTTCTTAACCTATTAAAGCATAAAGGATAAAATCTTTGTCAAAACCTAGGGTTCACCAGAGTGGGATCGAGGCTGAGAATGGATGTTTTGTTTTGATGGCTTTGAGCTTTCTCTTCTTCCTTTTTCCATGAGAATGGCATGTTTTTCTTCAAGCATGGATGAAGTGTGTTTTAGCCAATGTCACGAATTGAGGGAATGAATCCCCGGACATCGAAAATTTATCGGTTCCCAGAAAAATCTGGAGGACCTTCTTGTGACTTGGGAGAGATAAGGACATTAATTGAATGACTTTGGCTGGATCGATTGATAATAATCCTTCCGCTGAATGATAACTTGAAACAACATGCCCCACAATCTTCCCTGTGTTTGCTGAAAAATACATTTCTTGGGGTTAAGTGAAACCAATTCCCTACACCTTTGGAAAACTGTTCCTTAGATGCTGATGTGATCTTCCTGGCCATGCTTATAGTATACCAGTTATAATCATCAAGGTAAACCAAAATAAATATCGTGATATAGTCCCCTTAAATGCCTGTCATGGCTTATTTGAAAAAAGGTTTAGCCCGCATGGACAATCCGAAGGCATTTTATGTAGGCATCTGCCCCACTTGGTAGTGAAGCCGTTTTTGAATTGGTCAATTCTTGGACCTAGGATTATGATTGTAACCTAAATATCCATCAAGCAAAGAAAATATTTGAGCTCCTGCCACCGTTTGAAGATATGCTTCGTCGATGGAGAGGATATGGTCTTTTAATGATGCACGCTTCAAATCCCTGAAATCTACGCATTGATCTCGCCGTTCTTCTTCCTACGGGCACCAAATTGGCTACCCATGAGGAATACTGGTGATGGTAAAAAATTACAGGCCTCGATGCTTGGTTAGCTGCCTTCTTCTCATTAGTGGCTCAATTTTTGGGATTTACTTGTCTCTGTTTCTGACGAACTACAGCTTAGCATTAGGATCCATTCAATGGTAATTTTTGCTAACCTAGATCAAAACCCCGAGATCTTTATCGCCTCCTGCAAAGATGTCATGATACTCTTGACAAAGTTTGATGACTCTATCTTCTTTCTCTTCAGAAGTACACCCTTTTTCCAATCTAATAAATTTTTCATTTGATACTTTAACTTCCTCAAAATAATTCCTTCTCTGGCCACATGTTGGGCTTTGTCTTGTGGCTTGGTCATCTGAATTGAAAATGGATTCAAAAGTGACTAAAACCTTTTTGTAATTGTTGCTTTTCATTGGATATTTTTCTCACCATATGACTCCTACAACTTATCTTGATTCTTTGTAACAAACTCCGCCTCGTCTTTGTAGGAAGAGGACCATTTGTTTGTCCCTATCAAACACTTGCCAACTCTCACATTAATCAGGGGACTGCTCGTCGAACCAAACCAACCATTTAACAATTGCTGCTTCAGCCCTTCTTTCAGTATCACTGGCATGTTGTATGTGAACCATTGTAGGCAAGCCTATCTGCATCTGATTTGATCTCTAGGATTGCATGGATTCCACAAGCTTCAACTATCAATTCATCAGTCCCAAACTCAGATCTTGTATGATCTTAAAAAGATCATTTTGGATCACTAACGTGCCCGAAACTTGATGAACAACTACTCACTGTCCTCAAAACAGTCAGGGCTTGATTCCCTTCCTTTGGGCTAGCTGAAGCTGAATTCCTTGCCCAAGAGCCCTTATATACAAAACATATGGGATAGATTGAAGATAGGAAAGTTTGTCATTTGGTTTTTATCCAGTTTTACAGGTATGCTCCTGAGAAGATTTGAATTCTTCATTTGGAAACCGTCAGCTGATCAACATCCTCATTAGTATTTAGGAGTGTCAAATCCTCATTACTTCTTTGATTCCATGTCGTTGCAAGTTGCTGACATAAACCCTACCTCTGAAAAGTTTTAGTGGGACTTTGCTGGACGTCATACTCCATACCTTCGTGATCCATCTAGCACGATTTTCATTTCATTTCTTTTGGTCAGAAAAACTCATTGAAATTGATGAGACACAATCAGATGAATCTGTTGTTGGACAACATGTGTTTGAATTTCTTCAACGATTGAATAAATGCAAAGACAGTTTTTCAATGAATGAGTATTTTGAACTCGTATCTTTGAGGATTGACTGAAGAAGAAAGGCAATTGGTTGCTCCATCCGGTCAGCAGGTTGTGTTTGTTGGGTTTTTGAGGATCCCTGAAATGCTCTTCTTAACCTATTAAAGCATAAAGGATAAAATCTTTGTCAAAACCTAGGGTTCACCAGAGTGGGATCGAGGCTGAGAATGGATGTTTTGTTTTGATGGCTTTGAGCTT
Organism: Taxus chinensis; assembly: GCA_019776745.2. Lineage (NCBI taxonomy): Eukaryota > Viridiplantae > Streptophyta > Pinopsida > Cupressales > Taxaceae > Taxus > Taxus chinensis. The sequence goes on from CM034155.1 coordinate 90,803,027, forward strand.
TCTCTTCTTCCTTTTCCATGAGAATGGCATGTTTTTCTTCAAGCATGGATGAAGTGTGTTTTAGCCAATGTCACGAATTGAGGGAATGAATCCCCGGACATCGAAAATTTATCGGTTCCCAGAAAAATCTGGAGGACCTTCTTGTGACTTGGGAGAGATAAGGACATTAATTGAATGACTTTGGCTGGATCGATTGATAATAATCCTTCCGCTGAATGATAACTTGAAACAACATGCCCCACAATCTTCCCTGTGTTTGCTGAAAAATACATTTTCTTGGGGTTAAGTGAAACCCCAAATTCCTACACCTTTGAAAACTTTCCTTAGATGCGTGATGTGATTCTTCTGCATGCTTATAGTTACGTTATCTCATCAAGGTAAACCCACAAAAATATCGTTGATTAGTCCTTAAAGGCCATGTCCATGGCTATTTGGAAAGAGCCACGGCATTGGACAATCGGGATGGCATTTTTATTGTAGGGCATGACGTGCCCTCACTTGGTAGTTAGTGAAAGCCGTTTTTGAATTGGTCAGATTCTTGGATAGGATTGGATGTAACCTAAATATCCATCAAGGCAAGAAAATATTGGAGCTCGGCCAAGTTTTTTTGAAGGATATGCTTCGTCGGTGGAAGAGGATAAGGTCCTTTTAATGATGACGATCCAAATCCCTGGAAATCTACGATTATCGGATATCTAAGTTCTTCTTCCTCACGGGCACCAAATGGCTACCATGAGGAATACTTGATGGGAAAATGTATACAGGCCTCGATGAGCTGGGTTAGATCCTTTTCTCATTAGTGGCTCATTTTGGGATTATATTATTGGTTCGTTTCTGACGAACTAAGATTAGCATTAGGATCCAGTTCAATGGTATGTGTGCTATAGGACCTAGATCAAAACCACGTAGATCTTTATAGCTCCATGCAAAGGTCATGATTACTCTTGGACAAAGTTTTTGATGAAAATCTTCTTTATCTTCAGAAGTACACACTTTTCCAATCTAGAAATTTTTCAATTTGCTACCTTAACTTCCTCAAAATATCTTCTCTGGCCACCATGTTAGGGGCTTTGTCCTTGTGGCTTGGTCATTGAATTGAAAATGGATCAACAATGACTAACCCTTGGTAATTGTTGCTTCTTCAATTGGATAAATTTTCTCACCATTATGAATCCTACAACTATCTTGATTCTTTGTAACAAACTCGCCTCTTATTGTAGAAGAGGACCATTTGTGTCACTATCAACAATTGCAAACTATAAATGATCAGGGACTGCTAGGAACCACCATTTTAACAAATGCTGCCCTTCTTTCATGATAGCAACTGCATGTTGTATTGTGAACCAATTGTTAGCAAGCTATCTGCTCTGGATTTGATCTCTAGGGATTGCATGGGATTCCAAAGCTTCAAAATTCAATAGCCTGAAACTTCTGCGAGAACCTAAAAAACAAACAACGTACATAAGACTCCTACCAAGCGGAGCACCCAGATCAACCTTACACACCATTACTACCGTTACCTCCTCCCGCAGCCCCCATCCCCCACTCCGCCCGCTCCCCCGATAACCTGTCTCCCTCCCCCCGCCCCCTCCTGGGTCGCACACCCACCACCCTCACAGCGAGTAGGTCTTAACGACCAACCACAGACCCGATTACTCTCGGCCGTGACCCGCATCTTCACCTGAACTTGGAAAACCCGTTCATCCATTCCCCCCCACCGTAAAATCCCCCAGCGCCCCCGGTTATTTTAGCTATCCCCACCCTTCCCCTGCCTTCAGCCTACTCTTTCGCGACTTAAACCATAGCAAAATCCTCGGCAGAACTCCTCACTCCCCCCATCCCTCAACCCGTAACATCCAACCAACATCAACAGTGGTATCGACCACCCTCCACACCCCCTCTATGGCCCACCAGCCAACCTCCGTAACCCCTGCCACACTTAATGATACGACCCCCCCTCCCCGCTTGTATCACCTTCCCTCATCTGAATTCGTCCACCCCTTAATTTACCACTCCACAACACAAAACGAAACCCCACAACTACTAAAATCCTTCCGCCAATCCTCCCCACAACCTCAAGCCCCTGGAGCCAGCAATTCCTTACCCACCCACTCACAACCTCACAAACAATCCATCGTTGCGGTTCAACGTAGCTTCGGAAACAGGGGATTGAAAGACGTGGCGGAGCTTTCGTCTCCTTGCTCCCAAGCGTTATGCTACCAGACGTTCCCAACACCCCTATGCGAGTAATCCTCACCTACCCCTCCTCTATCCCTTAACACAACGCAAACTACATGCTTATCGTTGCCTCCACAACCTACCCTACCGCCGCCAATCACATCCGGCCTCTCTTCGACATACCATGTACAATCCACTTACATTATCAGCCCCACCTTCCCACCTAAATCACACGCCACAACCCCCATGTTTGATGAAGCACCCCTTGTGACTTACGGTGATTATCAGAAACACCACAACTCCTCCCCCCTTAACACTACTCTACACTCCCCCCCCTATACCTCCCCGCCCTCCATCAACCCCACATCTCCCCCCTTCTCTTCAATCCGCTATATTGTTGACAGCGAATATACCCATTCCAACCGAGCCGAATAGAACGGTACAGCCGACACCACTCGGTACAATCAAACTGTAGCCCCACCCCACTGTACACATCCACTACCCCCGGATTAAGCCCTACTCCTACCTTTACCGCCTGACACTTCCCAAAACTCAGAGCTATTACCCCTACCACCCCCCCCTCACTAGTTGACTTCCCACCAATCTTCATCTCTCGCTAAATCAACCACCCCAACCTACACCTCCCAACCCCCACTAGACCCACCATGTACCCCTCCTGCCCATTCTCCCTCTTTCATCCTATCCCCACCACTCTAACCCCCAACAAACACCTCCACTCTTGCCACCACACCCACTCGCTCCCACCACCCTCTTTTGACCCACACCTCCCACCCCTCCAGAGTCTACCACCCCCTTTACCCCCTCCTTATCTCAAATACGACCCGCCCCTGCTCCCCCCTTCTTTCAAACATTCCAACCCAAACAAACCTAACTCCCTAGCGAGTCAACTCACCACCTCCACTCGCTCCCCTCTACTCTTCCCCCCACTCCGATCTCTATCCCCGTACCCCGCCAAGCTAAGCCCCAACCACCTCGGCACTCCGCCCACCCTTCATCACTTAACCTTTGGAACCCCCTCCAACCTCAGACGGCAATACTGAATTCCCCCCCCCCCTCCATTACATCCACCCCCCCTCCAAAGCCTCCTATCTCCCTTTCCCTGTCCCCCTGCCGCCCTTACATTCCCTGCCCCAGGATTTTTTCTTATCTTTCCCCTTATTTTGCCCTCCGTGCGTTCCTGTACGTACTTAGCTCCCTCTGGAGAAATTAAAACAGCAAATCACCAGCACCGGATCATGTCTTACTTCTTGAGCCTAGCAAGACACCAATTGACACATCCTTTAGCCATCACTGGTGTTTGACAAGTTGTGGTCACCCGGATTGGTATCTTCGCCATGAATACAGTAGGTACCTAATCTGTTTCTTCAAGACAAGTAAACTAGCTTCTTTTCTTGCCAATTAAATAAGGGTAGATCGTACTGATGATTCTACTTACTTCAGCTAACAATTAGTATCAGGGAATCTTCAACAGGGTGGTTGGGTCATGATCAGGCATTTTCTCTTCTGGATCACCGATGGTGTAATTTCCATTTATGGGACTAGCAGTGTAGGGGTTCTCCATGATTATGCAGATTGGTTCTGCCCTTTAGTTACTTTGGTTCCATATCAAGTCCTGAGAATCATACTTGTGAACCCAATCGGCTGATAGGAACTGCCATTCTGCAGTGAATGAAATCCCGTTATAGGCAGATGGACAAAGGGAGGAGGGAGATCAATGACGATATGTCTTGGGTGAAATGGAACAACTTGGGCATGCATGATTGGTAAGTTGAAGTCCTTGATAAACCCCAAACAGTCTTAACAGTTGTGCCAATCCAGCTAAACAACCTCTTGTACTAGAGGATATTGTATCTAGTACCTTCTGAATTTGTTCTGGCATGAAGAGCTTACTGGTGCACCAGAATCGATCATGTAATTTATGTACAAGGTGGTCACCAGATCAAGGAAATGTAGAATGGTGGTGGTTTGTTTCCCATAGGATGTTTTCCCTTCCGTTTGACACAAATTTTGTAAGTATTTGCACTCCATGGCTGGTGATCCGCTAGTTGTACTAAAACTGTTCAGAGCTTCTAGCAACAGGTTTCTTGGGAAGGGATCGAAGAGTGCATCCACATTGGAAATGCTCTTTAGATTGGTTTTCTATTTGTTCTACTTGCTGAAGGGGACTTGTTCCTCCAACTTTGATGACAAGTTTTTGGGCATTGGGGTCCTCCTTTGGAAAATGTTTGTTGGTTACCGTGATGCCTTGGAGAACCATCTTTCCCTGGGGTGGCTAGCCAGTGTTCTAGTGAATCTTTCCGCATTTTTTATCAACTGCAATTTGAAACCTAGGTTGAGAAGTGACGCAGATCCGCTTAAGAGGGTGAGGCCCATTGCTCTCTTTTTGGAATGAGTATTGCAATACACTGCTGAAGACTCTCTATAATCCGTAACAATCTTTGCTTGCTAGTTTTAACAAGGCGGTGTCTTCACGGTGCTGCGGTTGTCTACGGCTTCTGCCATAGATACTAATTGTTTGTTAAATCTGAAGGGGCAGATACATTGAACCATAAGGGCCTGGCTAAGAAACCCCATTGGACAAATAGTTTGATTGTGAGGTTGAGTGAGAGCAAGGATAACACCATTCCTAGTATTGAACTAGATTATTTGAAAGGTACTATAGCTCTAGATGAGCTAGCTACAGAGGGTTCTGAAGTCAAGGGCATGACATGTAACGTGACTGGTAGTTGATTTGAGGCTGATTGTTCCTTGAAAAGGAGAACGGTTAGCTTGTACTGCTGATGTGTGGCTGATATGGGAGATTGTATGAAAACTGTGCCTTTTTGATGAACGACGTCATTTTCCAAAATTTGCAGTAACGACTTATGACTTCAAATCTTGGTAATTGAAGAGGTAGGGGGAGATTGATATGGTTGTTTCGAGTCTAGGAAATAGGAGATGCTAGGCTTGATGATTCGTTTAAGCTCTGGAGGAGACAGAAAAGGGAAGTTTGGTGGGTCATGGAGATATCTTTCCAGCCTGAATCCCAAAGGAATTATATGCACTTTGGCAAATTCGTAAGCATCAAGAAGTGTATCCTCCCATGGACGAGATCAAACTGCTACATCACTCTATTCAAGGCCCTGTAAATAGTACAAAATGCATTATGTGCAGAGGATTTACGGCGCCTAGAATTATTAGAAATTAATATTCCAAGTCATGTGGAATAAAAGTGAAAATCACTCATGTATCTTGGGAAGCTTCTTTATGGTAGTAGTTGTTCCAAAGGATAGGTTGATCAATTTTGTCCTCGGATTGTTTACATAGGCTTTTATCCAACTATCCAAGTGGTTATAGTTCCAAACACCTAACCCGTGATGAAACCAGTGAAGTAGTGATTTTCCCTTGAAAGAGACGGGGGTGGTGTGTAGCAAGAATTCTAACTGCAACATTGTCTTCGGTGTATTGATGTACTGCGCAGATCTGGCTACATCAAGATATGCCCACTGAGTAACGTGAGTTCCCCCATGTAGAGAAGGGTAACTTTTGAGGCTGCACCCGGTATCGGGTCAGTTGAGACAACATAAGCGGATTGCTTGCATTGAAAGGGGGAAAAAAAAAACTTGGTGCCTTGCCATACCATCGAAAGGTTGATTGTTCAGGGTGGAGGAAATCCTTCCGTAAAGGAGGAGTTGCATGACCCTAGTAGGTCAATCTGCCAACTGGGGATGTGGAAATGCATCTTCTTTTTCTATTGGAGGAGACAAGGACATGTCGAATTGCTATAAGTCCTTTATTTGAAGAAAGCTCTTGTCTGAATTTTCATAAGTTACCGCACTGAGATTTGGAATCCCGGAGATTATAGAATCGCCAGGGTACTTTGACTGTGTAAGTGAGAAGAGAGTACCAACTCGTCCACCGGGGACGTACAAAAAACTATTGTCGCCAATCACTGCACCCTCCACTGTCCAGGATGTGAATAGGACCTCGGGTGTGATTGGGACACAGGGATCACCTCTCAAGCTATGGGATTGGGATCGAGGTGAACCTCAGAGAGAAGGCTGACCTTATCTTCCTAAACTACGTGTGTACTACTCCTAGTGTACCACAATGATTATCCTAGTCCTTGCTAACATTTTTTTTCATGGGGTTTTTGGGGAAACAGATATTTACAGAAGAAATGGGAAACTATACTAGGGATGGTGAGCACCAAATAAAGGGTGTTTCCAAATTAGGAAAGGGGGTTAATTTGAAGGGGTGGTGCAACAAAGGTCAACTTCACCTACTGAATTAGAGAGGGTAAAGGATACCACAAACTAAGAGACTGGCATTCCATTTGTTAACTTTATCAGCCCGAGAAATATACCAAGTTCCAAAGTTGAGAAGGATAACTCAAGAAGGTGTGGACAGACACAACAACTCAAACTACATGGGAAATAAGTCCACCACTCGATTTAAGCACAGAACTACAAGAACCTGTAATAGAAACTTAAACTTGCACAGTGTACCTAACAAGTACGAGAAGAGAAAGGCACAAAAGAAGCATAGAAGGATGAAAAGGACTAGATTGTCACAAAAACACACACTTTTTTGCTTCAATAACATGCAAATGCATCCTACATATAGAAGAGGCAATAGTTTCCATTACAAGTCTGAAAGAGGAGGCTTGAAATTTCTCTCAACACACAAGAACAAACTTGCGGTAAGAGAGCGGAGGTACTCTCGAATAAGTATTACACTCGCCGGAAGGATAGCTACTGTAAACTTGTCTGACATGTTGGCACCCTTTGAAATGAGCTTCCAATTACATTATAGAAGAATATGGGAAAAGAAGAGGAATGGTCATAATTTACATTCTAAAATGAAGGCCCATGATATGTGTATTATTACCAGGTAGTTGAACAACTTAGAAGGTTCCATAAGGGTCATTAATTGCCCTTGATGACCTAGTCTTATTAATTAATTAAAAGAATATGGAAATAAAATATTTAAATAATAATAAGAAATAGATTATTAAAATATTTAAATAAAACTATTAATTTAATTAACATAAGTCGGGACGCCCCCGTTGACCCGTTTGAACTTGAAGAGGGAGGGCGGGTCCATGTGGATAGAAGACTGCCAAAAATCTAAAAATCGGTGAGTTTCAAATCTTCTAACTCGGTGTTGCAATCAAGTTGGAACCCCATTGTTAACTTCTTTCTACTTTGGCAATTGGATTCTTTGTGCATTGGAGTCCTTCGGTTTTGGCAGTGAACTCTGCTGGACAAATCTACGGCTCACAATCACAATAACAATTATGCCACTATGGGATCTTAGTATGGCAAGGTCAGCGTGAGCTACACCCCACTATATCATTTTTTCCAAAAACTAAAAAAGATCCTTAGTTACAATTTCACACATAAAATAAGCCCTCAAAAAAAATATTGAACAATTGGGCAACCAAGGAGGACTTTGGAAAAAATGTACAGGTAATAACCTATGAATTCTTCCTTAGACGGGATCAAAGCTATAGACATAAGTAGCTACAAATAGCTAGAAACTACAGTATAATCGTGCATTTGTTAAAAAAAAGTTCTCTGAACCTGTAAAGGAATACTTTTTATTGTCTGATTGGGACGGTACGTAAATGGAAGGGTATAAAATATGTCTACTGCCCACAGATTTTCCTCAAAGAGACCATTTACAAGTACAAGGATGTGGACATACAAAATGGACGAACCAGGTATTTCAAGAGTGACCTTCACATTGAGTCATTTCTAGGAGGAAGAAAATGCTTGAGCAATATTGAACGGTTTCATTCTGCACCGTAATAAAACCTTCATCTCCTAATTCAGGCAAATTTTTTTTGATTTGAAGCCTTGAATGGCGGTGATCCACTCATCGACACGGCTATATTAGTAATATTTGTTCCTACAGCTGCCTATTCAATCTGAGTTCAGAATAAGGAGAAGATGCATTCGATATGAAATTTATAACAACACAGTTGGATAACCTGCTTGCTGGAAGCGCTCAAAAGAAAAGTCTCTATTATACTGCAACATGCCTACTACCTGTGTGTGGGAGCTTGTCTCGCGACCACATCAAGTTCAGAATTATACAGAGGATGAGGAGAAGGTCGTGGCAGCTATTAAAGGACGATTCAAAGTTTGAACAGTCAGTGGAATCCTAACAAGGGAGGATCTGTATGGAAAGGAGACCACTTTCTTCGTATGATCGATGGAACCCAATCATAGTGGCATGCAAAACAATTGCACCTTTCCATCTGGACGAGTTGCATTACTTTCCCGTCAAACTCTTCGACCATATGAGCCATGACTGAGCCATTAGCATCACCTTCGTTGTGTGAGATACGAAGCCACTTCTTTCCTCACAGTGGTGAACCAAGTGATTCCTTAGGCTAAATTCTGAAATTTTCCCTTTTCCCACGCATTCGAACTGCAAGCGTGACCCCCACTACCATTGTTACTCGATATCATTTGACAAATATCTACATAATGAGCGAGTTGCCTGTAGACTCCATTGAATTGGCTTTATCCGTTGCGGTGTTTTCTCCATGACCCACTCCCCCCCCCCCCAATTCACAAATGTTTATTAATCCTCCTTTGGCGACTCACACAAAGACTCAACCTGTTACACAGCCAGTGTGGAGTATCAATGTTGGATAGCCATCGTAATATTTCCGGGACTTGGTAGTTTATCCGGATTTCTCCCAGTCACGGGAAGTTGATATGGTTTACCAACCCAATTTTCCACTGCGGTGGACTCCATGAATTTCCCCTGTTTATTTATACTCAGCGCGGGGATTAACAGCTTGGCATGCCTCATCAAATTTCTACCTCGGCCATACTAGCTCCAAATCCCCACGTAACGGCTTGGACACATTAAACACGGGGCCCCCGCCCAGCTCGCACGCAATTGGCAAGTTCATTCTTATCTCCACAATTCCCACCAGCTCACGGGATCCCCGATTTTTTCTCCTGCCGAGTTTTCCCTCATCAGATTGAGGATAACATCAAACGTCGGTTGTAAACATTAAGTGTAGCTGTGAAGGTGTGTGTGGATATTTTGACAGAAGCCTTTATGCCTGCCAAATAGTGACCGTTTGAAGATGGCTCATATTAAAATCTTGTTCGCCATTAAGATGTTCTCATCTGTTTGTCCCATGAGGCGAAGGTCTACTATGCAACTGCTCCAGATTTTGAGTTCTTTATCCATGGTACTGATAGTGGAGGAGAGATTTAGTTGCATATTACTCACCTTTTCATAGAGCTTGAAGGCTTCATCGATGAAGTTCAACCCTGCAACAAGCATGTCATCCACCATGGCTTCAAAAGCTCTGCCATAAACAGAATACTTGTGCATATCTTTTATACTTTGCACTTCATCTTGGCTTAGTATTACAGGAGGAGGTAAAGCAGTTAAAGGGGTGGGATCCAAAACTTTGTCCTTAGATAGAAGAGACTTGATGAAACCTGTAAGAACTCGGGCTTGCTCTTCCAACTGTTCGATAGCTTGCTGTCCTTTTTCCACTCTTCCAATAACTCTTGTGACTGTTTCCTGGAGATTATGGATCTCGCCTTCAGGGGTAGACTCTCCCATTGGGATTCTCAGTAGCTCCAAGTCAGATACTTGCAAGTCCTGTTCTGATCTGTCCATAGCAGGCTTGGCAATCTCCAAGAATTGCTGACCTCGAGTATCAGATACTATTCTGGAGGTGGTTCTTGCTTTCTTGGCACGAGAAGGCGTGGTACCCAACATGGCTGCAACAGCATCAAAATTTGGTCCCAGGTTTTGGGAGGATGGTTTTCTCTTCCTTTTGTCAACCAAGGGTTGCACCCATGCAAAAGAGGAAGAAGAATCTGCAGGAGGAGCAAGGGGGGCCAAGAGACAGGGAGCCCATGACACTCAAGGTCTGTGCAGCTGTTGACTCAAGCTGAGATGTGGAAGGAGCACTGGAGACAATGGCAGTAGAAGAATCACTAGCCCCTGGAAGCTCAGTGCTCTGGACCTCCTTGTCTTTATCTGTTGGGTCCTCAGGAACATTTGCAGGAGTTGGCCTTTCACTCTCTTCACTTTCACTGAGGATGATGATGTTCTCTGGTCCAATAGGCAATTCTGCCTGTTTCTCCTGAGGATCTCTTTCCGCCGGTTCCTTCTTTACTTCCTTGAGCTTCTTCTTATATACCTGAGTGGATGGAGAAGGAGTAGATCCCGCAGGTCCCTGAGCTGCTGAGGTAGGAGAGGTTTTCTTTGGTGTTTCGGACCTTGAAACTGGTGCTTCTCTTATTGGTGTAGAGGCATCCTTGGAGGAGGATTCTCCCGAGCGTCTCCTGAATTCTCGGACCTTTTTATTGAACCAGACCTTAGTCCTGACTAAGACTGGAGCAAGGATTTCAGCCAAATCATCCCTCTCTTTTCTATTCCAATCTATGTCTTCCAGAGGGGTGTGTTTGATCACATTTTCATACTCATATGAGTATAGCTCAGAATTATCATCTTCAAGGCCTTCAGGAACTTGGTACAGACCGAGCTCTTGAATCAATTGTAAGGAGAACCTGCCATAATGTCTTCTTCTGGCCTCAAAGTCGTCTGTACAGTCGGCCCAGTAATCTTCTGTCTCTGCCACATGGTGATAGACTATCTTGATGTTCTGTTCAATAAACTTCTTCAAGTCAAAGCAGGTTCTTGGCTTGAAGAAATGAACGGTGACAGGGACCAAAGTTCTCTCTATATTCTGGGCATCCAGGGCTGTTTTGCACGTGTAATTTCCCAGAGAGATGGGAAAGTGCAAACCAGAGATCTTCTTGTCTCTGCAAGTTCTGTGCAACTTGTCCAGTTGCCTGCATATTTCAATCAAGGCCATCTTGTCATTGCAGAACATGGGAAGCCTCAGAGGAGTACCCTCATAACCAGCAAGCCTGATGTATGAGAATTTCCTGAATTGGATGAAGTAAGCCCCATACCGTGATATCAAGTTCATGGCTTCATCTGAAAACCTCCTGGCGGTGTCACCCTCGAGCAATCGGACCACGTACATAGTGAAAGCATCATTAACCCTTCTGAAATTACGGTTGCTGGTCTCCAAGGTAAACTGCGGGCAATAGGTGTACACTGGGTCGCCTTTGTGGGCATCTATATATGAGAATCCAAACCATTGCCTCGATGCTGCTAGAGTATACATCAGATACGAAGTCATGAAAAACTTCTTTGTTTGCAGTACGTTGGATAGCTGTTCCGTCAGGTTCATGCTGATGATCTCAGCCCAGTTGATATTTTGTGTACCTTCGCACACCATACTGATGAGCGGGCACATCCAGAAATGGAACTCGCTGGTGGAAGGCAAACCCATGACCCGAGCCAGCAGTATTATGAAATCTGGCAGTTCTTCGTTGGAGTCTTCTCGGATGAGAGTTTTGGTGGGGCGGGAAGCTCCTTTCTTAGGGTTTTTTAACCAGGACTTCGCCACTCGTGCCCTGTACTTGTCACTGTCTTGATCGAACATGGCTTGCGCTTGGACTTGAGAAACAACTATGGCATTGTCCAATTCCGGGATTCTCAGAGCGGCACCAATGGCGGCAGCGTCTAGCTTGGCGATGAGCTCCCCGTGTACGTTTGTCAATTCACTTGAGGCAGGGTCGAAGTGAGCTCCGCATGCAAGCACTGTATCAGCACACTGTACTGAAATTGGGAATCCTCCAGCGTACGCCAAACCACTGTCATAAATTGTCTGAGCCATCGGCGAGGGATTCGCATCTTCCATCCTTGCCCAAAAATCGCTGAAATCGAGATGTCGGGCCTCGCTATCTCCAATGTTGCTTACAGCAGACTCGAGTGGAGAAATCTGTTCTTGTCCTTGAAATTTGATCTTCATGTCGATAGTTTCAGGGGAACAAGGTTGCAAACTAGACTTGGAATGGAATTACAGAAGCAGAGGAACGTGCGCAAGTTTGTAGGCGGCGAGGGTTTGAGCAAAGGATAATCAAGGAAGATGTGAGAAAATGCGAAGGGGAAATGTTCATTATATAGCCTTTTGGGGAGAGGAGTGAATTCAATGCGCATTTAATTACACGACCACCAACTTGAAAAGCGCCATACTTGGAGTGAGCAGGAAAAACTAAGTATGGATGACACTAGGTACGCTTGGGACATGTGAGACGCGAATGCGCGAAACACGCGGCTCGGGCGGAATGGAGAGAGAATGCACAAAAGCTTTTGGAACAATTGGGACGAAAATACGCGAGGTACGCGGCTCGGGCATTTCGGCCGAAATTGGAAAAGCAGGTCCGCTTGGACTTGGGACTTTTGGAACAGATAGTTCCGGAGTACGCGACTAGGAAGCTTCGGCCGAAAAAGAGAAAGCTCGTACTTTTGACTTTGGGATATTTGGGACAAAGTGGTGCGAAGTACGCGGTTCGGATGGTTCGGCCGAAATTGGAATGACTTGCACAAAAGCTTTCGGGACATATGGAACAAAAACTTCCGACGGGCCCGAAGATAGGACAATTTCGGGAATTTCGGCCGGTCGGGGAACAACTCGCACTTTGGAACTTGGGACAGTCGGGACAAAAATGTCCGACAGGCCCGAAATACATGCAAGAAAAGTCCAATACTTAGATTTTCAGACTTCCAAGATTTTTTTTCACACCACCAGCTTGGTAGAAAAGACACTTAGACTCACAATTTTTGGGATTTTACCTTTGACAGAGCAGGGAATTTTGAGTGGACAACAAGTAGCAACAACGTTAATAGTAAATTTTTCTTCAATGAGAGTCTCTACTGAGAAGATTTCTGAAATTAGATTTTCCCTAAAATCAATTAGATCGATGAATCTTGATCAACGATATTTGAGATTGTTCATAGAGAATGAGTTTAATTTCACGTAACTTAAAAGCTATGGTGATAACTTCTTCAAATGTAATTTAGGAGATTATTCCCAAAGATTTGACACTCCCTTGCAATGGAGACCGAAAATGGGTTCCTTGGACAAAAATATCATTTTGAACGTGATAGGAGTCTATAAGTACAATCTATGCCATCTGTAGCTAAGTTGGATAACTTACCCCTATCAAATAAGACATAGTCTGTCTAAATTCTCAAATTAGATCCTTGTTTGCACATTTGTCAAAAATGTATGCCGCATAGGATATCATATAACGGATGATCGGATCTGGACAAATGTAGCAAAACCCAAGAAAAACATCAACTAAATGCATAAATTTCCTGTTATTGAATGGACAGGTAGATCGTAGAGGTGAACACATAGTCATAGTCTTGGAGGCTTCTAGGAAAGAGCTTTGCTAGTAAATTATGATCCATCTAAAAATAATCTACTGACATGCCAACATGAAAAACTTGACAGACCGCTCTTGAGGGTCACCATGGCCATTGAAGGTAGGTAGCCTCTAGGGGTGCATAAAATTTTGCAAGTGGCATTGCACAATACGAGTAAATGATGGGTGTGATGAGGATATATGAAGGAGTAAGGTGGATTTACAAGAGATGGAGATACAGACGAATGTCAATTAGCAATCTGCTGAAGTCTAATGGACCATGAACTTGGAATGATAACCTGATCGTAGTCAGAGGCTAGGTCTTGAGATGCCAGTCAGAAGAGACGATGCCATGTGATGAGAAATAATTCAGGTGGAGTGAAGTGGTTACATGGGACCTTAGGAAACAATATAGGAACAATAGAAGTATCATATGGAGTAGGGTGGAGTTATGGAACTCAATGAAGTAGCAATAGAGCATGAAAAGTGCTTAGTGGATAGGTAAGGAATAACAATCTAAGAACTCAATCAAGATCGTAGGTCAAGCCATAAATCATGAAAGAACTAGTGAATCAAGAGAAAATAGTCAGAGTCTTGGGGATGTTCAACAAGATGAGCGTTGAGCATCCTAAAAGTGGTCTTCAGTAAAGGGTACCATAAGATTGAGCCATGATATTAATATTACAAAGATGTGCGGAAGCAAGGTTAGGTCTGAACTAGATATGGGTATCACCAAATGATCTTTATAAATATAGAATTATTTGTAAATATCCTACATATTTCATAAGTCACATGAGGATAAATACAATGTTAAAGGTAAAAATTGTACACAAGTGAACATAAGTTAATGTAAATGTGACCTACTCTTACACACGCCAAGAGAGGAGTGTTTGGGAGAGATACTTAGCTTGATTCGTGTTATCCATGGACGCTTGATTTGGACTGGAACCAATCCTGATGGTGCAGTCTAGGGATTTGACTATCACAACTATGCACAATAAATTCTGGAGTATGTCCTGGATATGCTTGGAATGGGGTAGCCTGAGATGTGGGTCAGGGACTGAATTCTAGGCACCATAGAGTGTACTTATAGGTGCCTATGTCTGTTGCAGAGATGCTATGAAACCTGATATAAACTTTGGTGTTGCTAGATTATCACTGATAGTCTATGTTTTTTTCATTTATGTCACAAGTACCTAGGGGAGACACAAGTGCCCACTCGCTACTGTCCAACCTGGGCAAAGTGTATGATGACATGCAAAACCCTCAAGTCTATTTCAGGGTCAAATCCCAAACCAAGATGCAATATGTTAGAATCAGTATTGACCCCGATGGTCACCCGTACTGTAGCTCTGAGCTTATGTAGAGGGAGCATTGTTCACCCAGTACATCTCAAACTCCATGTAGTTCTGGTGTGCATGTGATGACATGTAATCATGCACTAGTGAATCCAAAAGAGAGGACCAAGTACACATGATATGCAGGGGATAGCTAAGATGGGTATTTGCAAGGGGTAAATAGATGTGTGGATGGAAGAAATGAAGGCATCCCCTTCTTATGAAGTGTATGCTAGGAACAATGTAGTCCCTTTTCCCTTAAAATGAAAGCTAGCATGGATGCCTTTGACACTCTTAGATGCAACTTTGGATGACAACCTTAGGATGATGATAACGTAGATACTTAGAGCTTGGTCCTTGCTCATTTTGGTCACATAGTCAATCAGGTATTTATATGATTTCCATTGGTTGAATTTTGTAATTGAACAAACTAGACAAGGGCATAGACCGCAAATAAGAAAATACAGATGCCTAAACAAGAAGTTAAAAATAACCCATGATTATAGAGAGCAAGTACGATAGAAAAGGTTCAGGGGTGCACAGAAGGATGAGGGCACCTGAGTAAGTTTCATCTTTCCTGGGCGATTGGTAGTCCAACATGTCATAAACGTGTATGAATAATTGAAAAGCTTTGACTGGGCTGTAAGGTGTAAAATACCAGAAATGATAGACAAGACACAAAGCAAAGATGTGCCAAAGTATGATAGTATCAATTACTATTTTTCTTGCTGAGGAGCCTCGGTATGAATGGCAAAGTATGTTGTGTCGAGGATCCTAGCATCATGTACCCAAGATGTGGTAGATTTTGTCATCTCACCTAAAGACTAAACTAGTGACTGCGCATGTCTGTATAGTGACAAGTAATTGTTAGATCACAACTAATATACTACATCCTAATAATTTTAACTAAGGTAATTTGTAACACCTAATATTTAGTAACTGATGACCTTGGAAAAAATAGGTTATAAGCAACCCATTTCTTCCTTCTTACTACCTACTAAATAAATGACATTTCAATCTATATGTGTATCAGTTATCTATATGCAAAAGATTGTTGCTTTGAAGATCTCTTTAACCAAAAAATGAGGTTCTTCAACAACTATCTCCTTAAATGTGCCTATACAACTTGGAGCTTATCTTCTGGATAGTCCAAATCTCGTGGTGTTTGAATAATTCAAGGAAGAATATTTTATGTTTCTACTGTCCAACGCTTCAAAGTATAAGTCTTGAAGCTATTGTAGTATCTAGAGTAGGGAAGTTATATGCGAGCCATATGTTCGAAAGCCTTCTCCTGTGATGGAAAGCTAAAAGGATCATAGGTCCCAGATGCTTTCTTCGTATTGATTCATTTTTCAATTCATTTACACCCACAAATCATTCGTGTGCATCACATTTTCATGACAATATTAACTACCTCACAAGAATTATAATATGCATTAGGAGATAAACAGAACACTATGTCTTGTGAAATCTAATTCATCACATATACCTTATACTTTATACTTTAAAACAATTTAAAAATCTCTTTAAAATGGATTATAGTGCATCTCATTAAACCTACTCGAAATGGAGAATTATAGTTCAAGAATGATGAGGCATATCTGCCATCACTATGTACAACCTATAGCTCAAATATATCATGGACGATGCGATCTCACATTGGCCAACATTAAGCATTATTTTCAACATTTATTTCCCTCGGGAGACTTCTGCATGTATTATTATCAGTATCACTAGAAAGATAGGATCTACCGTTACTAGAAGAACTAGAGATATACGTGTAGAAATATAGGAAAACTCTCAACGCAGTCCATTTGAATGGCCAGTGATAAGTCACATCTGCAATGTTTAAGAAGAGTATCATTTTCTGAGAATGGCGTAGTAGCTGTCATTCTGAGCATCTCAACAGTCAAGGAAAGTAAATAGTTGGAATACTTGTTCATGATTATATCTATGTCTACGTAGTCATAGACCTATATTTACTTTAGATCTTCCTCCATTGTTGTTCAATATAACCTCACATTCTCTGTCACCTCACATGCATCTACCATTAAAGTTTTCAAAGACTTCATTTCATTGGCATTGGAGATAATAGTGATTTTCTCCCATGTGTTTCTCGCCACTGAATTCAACACATCTCTTTGGCCGAGTTTGACACGTCTGCAGTCAATCTCTTCTCACTTGCGGAAGACTCAGTCTTGACGTGCTTTAAATAATGATGAGATGAATATCAAAATAAGGTTTTTCCATATATATTAATATATGGGTTGTTAGCTCGATAAGTGTTATCTGTCTAATTTGTTTTGTGTCAAGAAAACAAAGTATAAATTTGTTAAGTCTTTTAAAAGTAATAAGAATTTTTTTTGTTCAAGGTCTTGTAGTTTATATAGCGTTTTAGTTAATAATTTATTATTATTATTTTGTCATTATTTGTGTTACCGAATAATATATAGATTTGTAGTTGTCTTGCATTACAAATCTCGTAGTCACATTATTCATGTTGTTAAAATTGTCAATAGTGTCTAAATATTTGTCTTTAGTTGAGTCATTATCAAAAATTGTAAAAATATATTTTTTCCTTATGGATGCATTTTCGGTGGAATCCAATGTCTATTTAAGGAATGTTTTTGAGCTTCATGGCCACATTTTATTGAGGTAGCAACATCACTAACTGGAGAATGGAGGAAAACAGAGGTTGGAGGTCGATCAACGATCTCTCGTTAGTCGCCAACGATGGGGCTACATTTTGCTGTGGTGACTGTACTCGACTCGACTCCCCGAGGTTGTGTTGAGGCAACCGATGTGGAAATATGGATGACTAACTATACGAGAATCAATGACTACAATATGATAGTGTGAATTCCTAGTAGCTGAGTTGGCAAAGGGGAGATTTAGTGGCTATGAAGGGGTGGCACAAATCCCCTATGGCTTGATCCACTTGATTGAATCTAAGTGTTAAAGTAGTTTGAAGTGTACAAATTAACTAAGATGAAATTAATAATCTAAACTATTGTTGAAAGGGAAACTAATCTAAGCAAATCATAAAACTAAAATATTATAATCACAAATAA
Source organism: Taxus chinensis (assembly GCA_019776745.2). NCBI lineage: Eukaryota > Viridiplantae > Streptophyta > Pinopsida > Cupressales > Taxaceae > Taxus > Taxus chinensis. Next base: position 90,820,886 of record CM034155.1, read on the forward strand.
CAAATTGCTTTTAATCTAAACAATTAAACTACTTCTACACTAAAAGTAAACAAACAAAATAAACCGGTATGGTCATTCACCTGTGTTGAGTGTATTCTAATTAATGCTAACATAAAGCAAGAACTTTTCCAATTAATCTATGATATGTAGAAAAATTCCTACAGATGTTCTTCTCTTCAAATCTACAGGGATAGGGAGAAGAAAATCTGCCACCAAGACTTTCTATGAAATATGCAAACCATTTGGAAATTGACTAATGAAATAAAATTGATTTCTAATCTATTTGATATGATATGACAATAATAAATTATAATAATGAAGGAAACCAAACAAAAACTCTAGCCTAGAATTCATAGAAAAGAGGAAAATCCAACTGTGTGATGATTTGTCCCTCAGTTTATCCTTTCATTCTCTGTGTCCACGTGAGTCCAAGGAATTTAGGAATGTAGAGGCATCAACAGGAGAAAGCACTTGAGCAATGGTAGCTTGAAGGTAGTCTGGTTGCAATGCAAGTAGAAGAGAGATAACACAAGAGATATAAGCTTGGTTATACAATTTTTACTAAGATTGTTGCAACAATACTATGCAAGATACACAAAAATTCTTAGGCCATTTTCTTGAATATAAGCATTGTATTTATAGGAATTTGGATGGGCAATGGTTGAAACCACTTGACAGCCAAAGGATGACATTAAAACAATGAAGGGGGAGTTCAAACTATTAATAACCATCAATCACAAATTAAAGTAAAGAGGAGCATGCCACAAGGAAGTTGGGCTTTAGAATCATCTAAAACAAGAAAGAAACATGTTCTAAAATGGGAATTAAGTGAGAGAATCTCACGTCAAAACGTGAGTGAAATTCTCAGAAAAGTCACACAGGACCGCCGCTCAGATTACAGGACCAGTGCCCTGTCTGGGTGGCGGTTACAAAACTATTGCCCTGCCTGGGTGGCGGTTTTGAAACTAAAAGATAAAAACAAAGGAAAATGAAGTAAAAAGCTGGGGAAAAGCATGTGGGGGCTAAGTAAGACATACTATGCTACAAATATAAACCGAAAGTAGGTTGTAGGAGCTTGAGCACATTCTAAAAGGACATGAATCATCATTGGGGACCTTTTGTAACCATTTTCTGACAATGTAGCACATGCAAAATTGGGTGCATATAATGACATTATTGTGGTGTGAGTATTTGCTTTCAGGCCTTTTAGTGTTCATGTTTTGTATGGTTTTGGATAATGGAATAGAGTTGTGTTGGAACATATGACTATCAGTGATCCTATGACTAACATGATCCTCTAACTTCCATAATTCATTAGAATATGGTCCTCTTGTGAATACATTCACTTATAATGGTGACCATGGGCAACAAGATCTAACTAGAAAGATCTAGTCAATAGTATGTACTTCAACACAATTTTCTTCTCAATGTTTATGTGTGGAAATTTCACATTGTTGGGCGGCGGGGCGGGGGGGGGGGGGGGGGGGGGATGGGCGGGTGAAACATGCCACCAATGTTCCATTTCCATTTTGCACCCAAAATGACTAAAGTCAAAGGGAGCTTCTAGTGGGAGTGGAATTTTCCTATGTTGTTCAAGATCAAGTGGCAGCGATCAATAACAGTGGCTACAATTAAGAACATTGTGATTCTTATACGAAGCAATGTGAAATATCTTTCCAATATGTTTTATACTATTCATTTTTGTAATAAGTGAGATGTGATTCCTATCTACTTCCCTGATGTACAAGAAAAGTGGCAAAAAAAAGCACCAGAGTAACTCAATTCATGGATCTTGAAAGGGTTTGTGGGAGGATCAAGAAAACCACATGAGGTGGACAGTTGATGGGGCCTGATCAAGTCAAAGTTTGTGGTAAGCCTGTTTAAAACCATGGAAGGAGAGATCCTTTCTTTTGATCAAGATCATGAGTCACATAATAGGACATGTTTCAAAAAGGTGATCATACTGCACATGCGTGTGTGGATGTTTTCACCATGTTCACACTAATGGGGGAATGTTAGGAATCTAGTGTTCACATGAGTAGTTTTACTATGGTTATTTGTAAATCTAATATTGCCTGTGATGGTTATTTGGTTAAATTATATATATATAGTTATAACAATATATATTAAGAGAATATTGTTGTATGTGAGTTTTAGGATCGTTGAGATTGTTAACAATCATCACCTTGTTTATAGGATTGTTATCTCCTTTATATTTGTAACATGTGTTGTTCAATAATACAAAAAATATATTTTGTGTTTCTACTATGTAAAACTGGTGTGTTTTATAGAATAATGACATACTAAGAATCCGTCTAACATAGTAAGCAAAGTACAACTACAAGTAGTATAGGCTGACAAGTGTAAATGCAACAAAGATATGAAAATGTGGTGTAAGTGTAATGGTGTGTTGTGATGTGTTAGATGTGAAAATGAATTAGGGCCATGTTTCCCCCAAGAAAATTGCATGAGATATGGTTCATTTAGGAATGCTCCCTCAACAGTCAAGCATGAACCATAGAACAAGAGTTCATTATCAGGAAATGAGTGTTATGTGTGGACTGAGAGTAGATGCTAGAAAATATGTATCCTGAAGTAATGATCGTGAAAATTATGTGATGTGAGGTTCATTCATGAAGTGTTCCCTCAACAGTCAAGTGTGAACCATAACACTAGATTGCATCATCGGGAAATGAATGTGTTGTGTGAGAGTAGTTGCTAGAAAAGATGTATCATGAAGCACAAAACGTGAAGTGTGTATGATGTGAGGTTCATGGATGAAGTATGCCCTCAATAGTCAAGTGTGAACCATAGCACTAGAGTGTGTCATCGGCTAGGGACGGTACAATGTGTGTACCAACGAATTGGGTGTGTATAGAAATATTAGACATGAAGAGCGGAGCATGAAGTGTAGTAGTAGACACTAGAGACAAATGAGAATGTTGGAAGGGGGGGAGAAAGTGTGATGCCCCCAAAGTGTGTGATGAAGTAAGAGGGAACACACCATGGTGACGAGGTTTGAAATGTATCATAAGAAAGTATATTTTCATCACAATGAGAGGTACAAGCAAGAGTAGGACCAAGGTTGGATTTTGGGTTGACATGAGGAAGTTTAAAGAGGTTAGATATCACAGGGTGAATTGGTTGGTCTTGCTTGGTTGGTGGTTACTTATTCGGGATCGGTAATGATGTAGAGAACTTGATAGGAGGAGGTAATGGGGTAAGCATTTTTAAAGGTGGTACACCATTAGGTTGGATAGGAGGATCTTGACTTACCGAAGAAGAAACATTAGTAATTATGACATGATGATCATTAAACAATGAGGTAGCATATTTAGGAGCTCGGTTGGGTTTAGCAATTAGAGATGAACATTTAGTAGAATGTTGTATAGGAAATGAAAGAAAACCATGATGCTCAAGGTGCCCAATTCTATGTTTTAAATCATAAAAATCATTGTCTTGATGTCCATTCATTATGTGATAAGTGTAAAATGGAAGACCTTTGTATTTGGAAATCCCATAAGGAGGTTAATAATGAGTAGGTAGCAAGTTGATCAATTGGTGATTGAGGAGCTCAAAAATAATATCATGTTTCTTAGCATTTAGATCAAACTTGAGAGGTTCTAGTAGCAGTAGGACTCGTGCTTCACTTGTATAAGCACATGTGTAGAAATGGGATTAGAACGAGGTGTAGGAGAAGAATTAGCATTGTATTGAGAAGTGTTCTTAAGATTTTGGATTTAATATTTGAGGGATGTGATTGTGGTTTCCATAACTTAAAATTTATCTTGAAAAACATGGTGTAAAGCTTGAAAGGTCTCTAAGATGGGTTGATTGGTTGTGGTATCTGGAATGATAGGGTCACCAAATAGACGATCGAAAATAGAACTTACTTGTATAGGTGACATATTGTGAGGGAGTTACATAGTTTCTAGGTATTTTTGGAGAATATATTTGTAAGGTGGGTGCATTTGAAGCAATTGATGCAAGGATACTGGAGGATTTTTAGGAGCCATGAAAGAAGATCGAATAGAGTAGGAAAAATATGGATCCAAGTGTTTGATCATGAGTGGGGTTCACCAAATGATTTTATATAAATGGAATTAAATCTAGTTTTAGAGTAACTACTGTAATGAATGATATAAAAATTATAAAATATAGTAAATATAAAAGAAACAACAAGCAATAATATGAAACCCTAAGTGAGAGAGATAGAGGGTGAATTAGGTTATTTCCAAGTGATTAGGAAGTGTTATGGATTAAGGAATTTCCTAAACATAGTGCAAATAGTTTCATTAGGACTCACTGGAGGTTCTGGAACTTATAATTGTGTAGAACATGAGCACTCACAGGAGGACCAGAGTGCCTAGGCTCTAGTGATTGGATTTGGGTGTTGGTGTCTACCCAAATGCTTAGGTTCTGATCCTTTTTGTGTCAGGTGATATTTTCTATTAGTTTCCTTTTATCATTATTATTTTTCTCCAATATTATCAATTGTACATATAACTTGCAAAGAAATATACCTAGATGCACATGCCAAAAAACCAAAGAAAATCTAAAAATAAAGATGCAGAATGTGGAATTGGATTGACCCCGATGGTCACCTAAAGATTGAACTTAGTACTGAGTGCTACACTACATTTAAGACTCCATTTAGTTATGTGTGAATGTGTGTGTAATGATTCCCTATGACGACCTTGTGCACATTGCAAAATGATAGCGGGATAGATCTAGAATGTAGCAAATGTATAGAATGTGTGAGATGAAATGGAATAGACTTCCCCTATGCATAGTGATGCATCCCTTTTCCCTTGAGTTAATGCCTATATGGATGTTTTTTAATGCTCTTGTGCTTTTGGATGAAATCTTAGGTGATAGTAGATAATGCTAGTGTGTGGCCCCTTATTTGAGAGCTATAACTATGTATATATAAATGATTCCCTTGTTTAAATTTCGTAATTAACAATTGGAAGACTGCCCCAAAAGTGTAAAATATTCCTAAGAAGTAAAAGATACCTAAAAGACTGAGAAAATGATATAGAGGGTCAAGAGTACCCAGAAGGGACAAGAGGGCATGTGCGCTAGTGTCCTAACTGGGTGCTAGTGTCTAAGGCCATAAAAGATAAATCAGTCAAATATCGACAAGGTTGTAGGGTGTGTAAGGTCAATAAAAGTATAAGAGATAAAGAAAAAGGCCCAAAAGATATTGTCGATTACTATTTTTATTACTTAGGAATCATGTATATATTAGTATTCTCTAGGACCTATAAATGTGCCCAAGTGCATAGATTTTGTGTCTACACAAACTAAAGACACAAATTTCCATTAATCAGTTCCTCTAAAGTACAAAGCCATTTCTTGGTTATTCAAGATCATCATGCTTGCAAAGCTAGGAAATAGAGAGATAATAATGAAAACATAATAAAATAAATGGAAGAAATGCAAATCTCATTTCATATGTAATGTTGATACAAATGTCAACAACCTAAAACAATCCAACATTGCTAGCAAAAAACTTAAACTTCAAAAAACTCTTAAAAAATCTTGAACTCCTTTGGAATGGAGAAGAAATTCAAATTTATAACATAAAACGTTGTCTTCTCATCTACCCCTACATGAACTTTAAAGTTATTATTCCACTTATGAATTTTCATCTTCATTAGGAGCGAGGAAATAAGTCCCCTTTTTACAAATCAAAAGGGTTTTTTAAAATGCAACATTAGAGAATCACTTAAGTGGATAAGACAAAATACCATGATTAAATACAATGAAGAATTAAAAGGGGGGAGAAGAGGAGAAATAATGAAGAGAGGAGATAAAAAATGCTACCAAACATGGATGAAGGTGCACCTCCACCCTTGATGGAGATCAGTTTCGATGAAGATCCTTTGAAAACTTTGTATCCTTTGAAAACTCTTGAAATCATGAGCCTCGACAAAACTATTTAGACAAATTGATAAGAGGAGTGATGAACACTTGATAGGTAGACCAATAAGAGTATTGAATTATAATGTCTTGATCTTGGTAGTTACTGTGATAACTTATTTTTGTGATGCTGAAACTGAGGAAATGAGAATTGTCATGTGAAGGTGTACCCTTTAATCTTGAAAATCATGTATTATTGTTCTAAACCCTTGCATACTGTAACTTTGTTTACTTGGGACTGAGGTCATTATAACTTGTGTTTGCAAAGTTGTGAACCTACAAAATTACTTTTGTACTTGATGAACTCATAATTATATGACATCACACCTCAATTCCATTGATCCAAGGTATGCTTCAGCCTTCTTTATTGTCATCTTGTTGGTTGACTTTCCAATAAAGTAAAGTCTGGAATCGAGCTGGAGATTGTGGTAAATTTTAAAGAACCTGGTTATAGGTATACTTACTTGGCATCATGCTACTAATGGTAAGCTTTGATTTCCAAGATACATATGAGTTGTAATGCTGGAAAGTGTAAGATAGAAGAAGGTTTGATACAAATATATCAAGGCATATATTTAGCATTAGATGGAATGTCTTGCACTATACTAGTTTTAAGCCTCAGGTGGTAAAATCTACTAGGAACTTGTTGTGGAATGGATAAGGGTTATGTGTTAACCTATGAAATAATATTATATCCTAAATGGATTTTAATTTAAAAAGAGTTTGTAAACTAACCTAAGGTGTATCCTAAGGACCTATGACCTAGAAGGAAACCTAACTATTTAAATTGACCTAAACTATTGCTAGTCCTAAAAGGGGCCTATGGATACATGTCAAGTGGGAGGATAAGGGGGAAGGTTTAAACTTAAATGAAGGAATTTAATTGCAGTCCTTGTAGTTTTAAGTGCCAAGTTTGGTGGGAGCAAAGAAGTTAGAGGCTTCTAACTAACAATACAACTAAATTTGAATTACATGCAAATTTATAAGAAAGAACTCGCCAAATCTGAGTTGGTGGTGGCATGGAGAAAGAGGGAGAAAATGCATTTATTGGCCTTGGTTTTGGCAACTAGCTTCCTAGGAAAGAGGAAAGAGAAGTTTTTGTGAGCTATTGTTATTCATTTGGGTTTCGGGTTTTCTCTCTCTGCATTTTGTTGCTCTTTCGAGCCTGCAAGTTTGTTTTCCGGCCATTGTTGTTTTGACCACCTCCGAGAGGTTTTTGGGCCTGTGGAAACATGGAAGCAGTTGAGAGAACTGGTCAATAATGTTGTTTGGAGGGAAGAAACTCTAGAGAAGCTCGACTGTGACCTTCCACAAGCTAACAAGAAGTTATACAAGCATGTTTGGCTCTTTTCTTTAAAAAATTTTGCTCTTTATTAAGCATCTTCATTAAAAGAACTATGCTCTTATAAATGTGTGTTCTTGTGAAAATATGTTGATATGTTTAGATGTGATCTTTTGCTTGAGTTGTCGTCTGAAAATAGATGCGATTTGGGTATTTTCTTGATGCATACATGAGTAAATGGGTGATCTTTGTTGAAATAGTAACTGAACATGGATTTTGTCTTTGTTGTTTTGATTTCGAAAGTGATGGGTATAAGGGTTTTGTTGTCTTTTGTGGATTTTGAACTCACTGAAAGCAACAGTGATGTGTATACTATTTTTGGAGTTTTGTGTGTGCTCAAAGGATATGGAATCTGTGTGAATGCTTTGACAGTATTTTTTGTGCGAACTGTTCTTCCTTGCCGTATTACAGTGTATGGTAATGTGAATTCTTTTAGGAACAATAGATTTATTGTATCGTCTTTACATTTTCCTAATCTAAAACGATACAATGTTCCTCTTATTTTGTTTTTGGTACCCATGAATGATTGTTGGGAAATAAATTCTTATTGAACCTGAAGTAGAGTAACCTGGTTATCTGATGGATTGGGTAGAGCGTACAATTTTTATTTCTTCTTGAACTCAATGATATATATATATATATAATTTGGGGATTTAAAATTCTTCGTTGTTTTCACTAAATCTGAACTTGAGTAGATCCCTTACTCTTGTGATTGGAAAACGATTTCTTTATTTATTTCCAGTGAAATCGGGATCATGTTGCCTTGCTAAATACTCTTACTTGTTTTATACCTGGATAGATGTGTCTGTTTTCAATGTATATAACTAATGGAAATGGTTGTAATTGTAAGTTCTGTTATTATTGTTACTTGCGGTTGAGATGCAAAATTAATTCTTGAATACTTTCCTTGAATAGTAGTTAGTAAGCTATTAAGATTGTAACAGTCTAGCATGGGAAGAATTACCCTACTGATAAGAGGCCTGCAAGTCATATTTTGATGTTTGGCTATGTATTGGAAAGAAGTAATGCAAATCTCTTTCCTTCATTCGATTATTGACTTTTAATTTCTCTCTCTTCTTGACTGTTATCTCTGGTTGTTATCTCTTCTTCCATAAGATCGACTAGTTCAGTTGTGATTAAATGAAAGGGATTATTGAATAGGTAACTGGAAGTAATACTTCTTTTCTTTTCTTATCCTATTTAAATTTGTGTTATAGGATATCGAATAAACTTACGAATGCCTTTGCGTGTAAGCGATTGCAATTTATCTACTATTTTTTCCTCTCTGAATTAGATGAGTACTATGCTCTTGTGGAATTCTGAAAAGTGACATAGGTTGTTGTCATGGTGTATGATTACCTTTCTCTTCTGTATTTGAAGTGGTTGAAATCAATTGAGTAGTATAAAGGTGTGAAGTTCTATTTAAATTTCTAGTCAATTCATTTTATGAATCCCATTTTCAATGATGGAGTAGAATTGACAATGAATGCATTCGAACAGTAATATCTATATTTTTGTTCTTACAAATGCTACTAATATGAGATTATTTAGAGAAAATATTCCTTGTAATATTTGCCTAAATCTAGAATGAAATCTTTTCGTTTTTGAAGGAAGCAGTAAGAAAATGGAGATATATCATTGCGTGTTTGCTATAATTACTTTTGAGGAGTTGTTAGTTATAGTAATGTCTTATTTTGAAGCTACTTATCAAGACTTGGTTGTTTCAATTGTTCATCCTTATTGGTACTTAGCTCTTACGTGATGCCCATCTCATTTACGGGACATTTCATAAAAGAAGAGTTCTTTTATTGAGACAGTTGGTCAAGAGCACGTCATTTTAATGATAAGTGCTTAACATGCTCAGTTCGATGAACTGACCCGTGCTAGTAAAATTTTGCAGATGGATTCCATGAGTAATAATGAAGACATGTTGTTTTATGATGCTTCTTATGATTAACTAAAGGATGGATCTTTTCCGAGATTTTATTATTCTTCTCAAAGGAAATGGAAAAAGGAAAACTTGTATTCTTCTTTCTTTTTGAGTTATCAATGCTGATTGGCATGATTGAAGTCCAGTTGTTTGGACTTGAAAAATGTGTAAATTTTACCTTGAGGAATGAAAAAAGGGAATGGTGTGTTATTTTAATTTCTATACCATTATTGAATTGTTGAAATATAATTGAGAAAATACACTTATTTGTTGAATTTTTACTTATTCAAATGATGGCTTTTTGATTCAAAAGGACATAACGTCTATTCTTCACTTGAATACAACTTTTAAGTTAGAATGTGCAATTGCTTAATACTTAGGATAATATGGGCTTTTAAATTGACATTAGTAAAAGAGTAAGATACATATGAACTCTTGTATAAATGAAAAACGGAATTGGATTCTAAACTAATGAATACTAAGGAAAGGACAAATGAATTCTTTATTCAGATTTTGTTAATACTCCTTGGGGTGTCTTACCCAAAGGATATTCAGAAGGATGAATCATATCTCCTCTTAACAAACCTTAAGCTAAAGTAAGGTAATTGTAAATAAATGAATACATTGATTTAGGAAATAGACCTCATTCAAAGGACATCTAATATAAAGGGAACCTGAATTTAAAATTAGTTGCGAATGAAATTGATTGAGATTAGTAAGTTAATCTTACTTTGTTAAGCTGTAGTGGACTGTAAGTCTGAAGATTTAATTAATGAACTAAGAAAGGAATATGCAATCCTTCGGTAAGGAGGAGTGAATGTAAATTAAGCTATGAGACAATTCAAGTCATTCCTAGCTATGCAACTGTAATGAACTATGAGGTTAGAGGATCAACAAGGTTGCTGAAACTTATTCTTAATAATATTAAAGATAAGAATCTAATAAAAATTTTGGCTGGATATATAACCCTAGGTGGGAGGATTCCGTAGGATGTTGGTACATGCCAGCTGTAATAAGGTGTCTTCATGAAGGCTGCGCCTTCATGATGACACAATGTTGAAGCTGACATGTTGCAACAACCTTCCAAATCAAATCATATAGGTTTACATATGCTTGGAATTGGCCTCAGTTTTACTTTGGACCAAGTTAGGAATATGACCTTGTATACAGAGTGACTCATGAAGACTAAAGGTAACTAGACACACACAGTCGACTAGGGTTGACGAGGTATGTCTGCGTACCTTTAGTCATCACGAGTGCCTCTTTATACTATTTCATATTGCTATCTTGGGTTAAAGTTCAACCTTGGACAAGAGGATTGACAGAAGTCAAAAAATACCATTCTAGGTAACATTTGAAGTGGGGTGAAGGACGTATTCTATTAACGAGTATTTCATCTAGGAATATGATCATGCTAAGCATGTGAGAATCTTTGGCCAAAGTATCACAACCTACTAGTTGCATTTTCCTAAATCACCTAGTTTAAGAAGCAGGATTTCAGATGAATATCGGTAACAGATATTAAGATAGGCCTCTTAAACGGAGCACTTCAATAACCAAAAAGGTAAAGGGAACCAAGCATACTTAGTATGCAATGCATGGATTAACATGAAGGATCAGTAAGTAGTCGAGTCATGAAATGAGAGATCAATGAAACTCCGAGCCATGAAATGGGAGATCGGTAGTTCTTCGAGTCATTACAACAACATATGGTTATCTATTATATGATTGAATGGCATGGAATGTGTGTTCCATATTATGAATATGCAAACATAGAACATTGGTTTTAAAAGCATTATGTGTTCTAAATTATGTAATTTATAACATAGAACAATTATTAAAACTTGAACATGTGTTCTGAATTACATAATTTAGAGCAGAGAATGTTATTAAAAAAAAAATTCCCTAGTTCTAATGTCTTAACATGGGAATATTACATCTTGGTATCAGAGCTTAAGGTTGTAGCTCTTGGACCTAATGAGTCCACAATTTGATAAGTTTTACATTTTCTTGATGAACAGAAAATGGTTAGAACAAGAGGGAATGCTACAAAAACCCATTATCAGGTGGAGAAGAAGCTACTACCCAAAAACTAGATGAGATCCTTGCTGTCCTGCTAGATATGAGAGATTGTCTGACTATTTTGGAACAACAAGCAATGGGAAATGAGGAGGAAGAAGATGTTGATATTAATGATTAGCCACCTCCTGTGGACAACACCAACTCTTCTTCATCTCTCACACCTAAAAAGGGACCCTAGAAGAGGTTCAACATGAAAAACAAAATTATTGAGGATAAAAATAAGAAAACGGGAATGAACAAACCTATTACTAGTATGTGGAACAACTTTACCAAAAATAGTGGTAATGGACAGAAGTCCTATGGAAGCTAAAATGATAACTTCAAGGTTGGAAATAAATTTGAGCCTAGGAAGAGGCCCGTTGGAGGCTATTTCAACTATGGAAATGACCATTACGTGAGTCACTATCCTTTGAAGAAGGATGATCGTGATCAGCAGTATAGGATACACACTACGGTGGCTAACAAACAAGTTGAAAAGAAAGTCACACCCATAGAAGTTCCGGGTAAGTTATTCGGTATACCTATGGTTATAATTTTTGATACTGAAGCTACTGAATGTTTTACATCTATTGAGTTAGCATTGAAATTAAAAAGGAAAGCTAAACAAATGGATAAGACAGGGACAGTACATTACGGAAATAATGTTGTCCATACAGTTGATATGTGTCTTTTTGGGGCAGTCCTTGACTTGCCTAGTTTCTCCACATAAGTTGACCTATATGTTACCCCTTTGGGGTCATATGATGTAATTATAGGTGTTAATTGGTTGGTGGAACATAAGGCGAAGGCCGACTATTATGAAAAAATAGATTTTTTTGTTTTGATGACTTGCAGAAAACAACAGTCATTCAGGGTGTAAAACGTGGGATTGCAGTTAGGAAACTAATAGCTATGCAACTAAAAAGGGATAAAAATAGAGGCTACACTTTGTATGCCATAAAAATGATAGAAATTTCCGAGGAAGATAATGAATTTATGGAAAAATATCCGCTGCTAAGAGATTTCAGTGATGTATTTCCCGAAGAATTACTGGGTCTTCCACCCAAACGGGAGTTTGACTTTGCAATTGAGATCAAACTAGGAACCGAGCCCATATCCAAAGCACCCTATACAATGACCACCATTGAGTTGGTGGAACTTAAGGCTCAGTTACAGGAACTTTTGACCAAAGGGTTGATAAGACCGAGCGTCTCACCAAGGGGAGCATCGGTAATTTTTGTAAAGAAGAAGGATGGCACGCTTAGATTGTGCATTGATTACAGAATGTTGAATAAGGCAACCATTAAGAACCAATATCCGCTTCCTAGGATTGATGATTTGTTCGATCAGATGCATGGAGCATTAGTTTATTCAAAAATAGATCTTCAATCTGGATATCATCAGCTGAGAATAAAAGAGGAATACATTCATAAAACAACTTTTAGAACAAGGTACAAACATTATGAATTCACAGTGTTGCCTTTTGGGTTGACGAATGCACCTACTGCCTTCATGAATTTGATGAACAATATTTTTCAAGAATACTTGGACAAGTTTGTGCTTGTATTCTTGGATGACATTCTTATATACTCCAAAAAAGTCGAAGAGCATCAAGAGCATTTAAAGATAGTACTGGAAATCTTGAGGAAGAGAAATTTGTATGGTAAGTTATCTAAATGTTCCTTTTATGATGCAAAAGTGCATTATTTGGGACATGTTATAAGAAAGAACAGGATATCTGTAGATCCTTCAAAGATCATAGCTATAACTGAGTGGCATGTGCCCAAGAACGTGCATGAAGTTAGAAGCTTCATGGGTCTAGTAGGGTACTATAGAAAGTTCGTTAAGGGCTTTTCTAAGATTGTTGCACCAATCACTTCATTATAAAAGAAAGATAAGAAATTTGTTTGGAATGAAAAATGTGAATCTGCCTTTAAGATTGTAAAGGATCAATTAACTACAGCACCTATTCTAACTGTACCTGATCTAAATGGATATTTTACAGTCGTAACAGATGCATCTGGAGAGGGTCTTGGAGGTATTCTGTTACAAAATGATCATGTCATAGCATATGAAAGTAGAAAAATCAAGTTACATGAACAAAATTATGCTCCACATGACCTAGAGGTCACTGCCATCATTCATGCACTTCAAATGTTGAGGCACTACCTTCTTGGTAAGCCTTTCAAGCTAAAAACTGACCATCTGGGGTTGAAGTATATTTTTACTCAACCAAATCTGAATGCAAGACAATGAAGACGGTTAGAATTCCTATCTCAATATGATTTTGATATAAGCTATATTAAAGGAAATGAAAATAGGGTAGTAGATGCTCTAAGCTATAGGAAGCACATTTATGCTCTTATAACATTACGAACTCAGTTTAAAGATGAGTTGAAAAGCATCATGGAATCTGACTCTTATTTTTAGCAAGTTAAAATAGCACTTGCTACAGATCTGAAAAATGTAAAGTATAAAGGTTTCCGTTTTGACAATGAAGGAATTTTGAGGTTTGAAAATAGGGTATGTATACCCTTGGCAAATGATTTAAGAAAGAAATTATTAGCTGAATTTCATAATTCACCTTTTTCTGGAAACCCTGGCATTACGAAAATTCTTGTTGATATAAAGAACCAATATTTCTGGAAGGGAATGAAAAAGGATGTGATGGAATTTGTGACACACTGTTTGGAATTTCAACATGTTAAGGAAGAACATATGCATCCCGCTGGATTACTGTACCCCCATAGCATTCTGCAGTACAAATGGCAAGTGATAACTATGGATTTCATTCAAGGATTACCTATGTCTAGGAATAAACATGATATCATCCTAGTTTTTGTTAACAAACTAACCAAAGTGGCACACTTTATTGTTGGTAATCTAAAAGATGATTCACCAGTTTTAGCAAGAAGGTTTGTACATGAGATTTTCAGGTTACATGGAATACCTGAATTGATCATATCGGACAGAGATCCAAGAATGATATCAAGATTCTGGAAAACGCTTAATGCAGCCTTGGGAACTAAACTAAATTTCAGTTCTGCATATCATCCAAAAATGGATGGACAGACTAAAAGAGTCAATCAAGTTTTAGAGGATATGTTAAGAATGTATTGCATGGACCAGCAGTATAAATGGGAGGAGTACCTCCTGCTGGTTGAATTTGATTATAATAATACATACCACACCTCTTTAAAGATGACACCTTTTGAAGCATTGTATGGAAGAAAATGTAGAACCCTTATTAGTTGGGACAACATAGAGGATAGAGGGATAATTGGTCCAGAAATCCTTATGGAAATGGAACAAAAAATTAAAATGGTTCGTGAACATTTAAAGGAGTCTGCCAACAGGAAAAAGAGTTATGCTGACTTAAAGCAAGTTGATAGGAATTATAAAGTTGGTGAGAAGGTCTTTCTTTAGGTTAAGCCGAAAAAGAGTTCTATAATTTTGGCAAGGCTGCCAAGTTATCACCTCATTATGTGGGACATTTTGAAATTGTTGAAATAATCAACCCTGTAGCTTATCGTTTAGCTTTACCTCTTGCTTTATCACAAATGCATGATGTTTTCCGTATTTCTTTGCTTAAGAAATATGTGTCAGATTTATCACATGTGCTAAATTGGGATTCCTTGTCAGTCAAAGACCCATAAATAATCATGGTTAAGCCTATTCAAGTGCTAGGAACTCACTAGTTGCACTTAAGAAATCACAAAGTAAATCAATGTAAGGTCCAGTGGGACCAGTTTAGTGAAGAAAATGCAAATTGGGAGAACCTCGAAGAAATGAGATCTACTTTTCCATACTTGTTTGATCAAAATTAAGTTTGAAAAACTGATAATTCTACCAAACTTGGGCAGTTACTGAACTATTTGATGGTTATTTTAAAATATTGTTTTAAAGACTTAAATTTGTTTCTATTATGAACATATGAATGGAAGGACGATAACTGAATTTTGTCCTAGAACTCTATGATTTGGCTAATTTGATCATCAAGACGATGATTATTTTAATAAGGGAGGTATGTAACATCTTAATCTTGGTAGTTACTACGATAACTTCTTTTTGTGATGCTACAAATATGGAAATGAGAATCGTCATGTGAAGATATACCCTTTAATCTTGAAAATCATGTATTACTATTCTAAACCCTTGTATACTGTAACTTTGTTTACTTGGGACTGAGGTCATTTTAACTTGTGTTTGCAAAGTTGTGAACCTGCAGAATTGATTTTGTACTTGATGAACTCATAATTATGTGACATCACACCTTGAATGAATTCCATTGATCCAAGGTATGATTTATCCTTCTTTATTGTCATCTTGTTGGTTGACTTTCCAATAAAGTAAAGTATGGAACCGATCTGGAGATTGTGGTAAATTTTAAAGAACCTGGTTATAGGTATACTTACTTGGCATCATGCTGCCAATGGTAAGATTTGATTTCTAGGATACATATGAGTTGTAACATCGGAAAGCGTAAGATAGAAGAAGGTTTGATACAAAGATATCAAGGCATATATTTAGCATTGGATGGAATGTCTTGCACTATACTAGTTTTAAGCCTCAGGCGGTAAAGTCTACTAGGAACCTTTTGTGGAATGGATAAGGGTTATGTGTTAACCTATGAAATAATATTATATCCTACATGGATTTTAATTTAAAAAGGGTTTATGAACTAACCTAAGGTGGATCCTAAGGACCTACAACCTAGAAGGAAACCTAACTATTTAAATTGTGACCTAAACTATTGCTAGTCCTAAAAGGGGCCTATGGATACTTGTCAAGTGGGAGGATAAGGGGGAAGGTTTAAACTTAAATGAAGGACTTTAATTGCAGTCCTTGTAGTTTTAAGCACCAAGTTTGGTGGGAGCAAAGAAGTTAGAGGCTTCTAACTAACAATACAACTAAATTTGAATTACATGCAAATTTATAAGAAAGAACTCGCCAAATCTGAGTCGGCAGTGGCATGGAGAAAGAGGGAGAAAATGCATTCAATGCATTTATTGGCCTTGGTTTTGGCAACCAACCACCTAGGAAAGAGGAAAGAGAAGTTTTTGTGAGCTATTTTTATTCATTTGGGGTTTGGGTTTTCTCTCTCCGCATTTTGTTGCTCTTTCGAGCCTGCAAGTTTTTTTTTCAGTCATTGTTGTTTCAACGGCCTCCGAGTGGTTTCTGGGCCTGTGGAAACGTGGAAGGAGTTGAGAGAACTGGTGAATAACATTGTTTAGAGGGAAGAAACTCTGGAGAATATCGGCTGTGACCTTCCACGAGCTAACAAGAAGTTATACAGGCATGTTTGGCTCTTTTCTTTAAATAGTTTTTCTCTTTATTAAGTGTCTTCATTAAAAGAACTCTACTCTTATAAATGTGTGTTATTGTGAAAATATGTTGATATGTTTAGATGTGATCTTTTTCTTGAGTTTTCATTTGAAAACAGATGCGATTTGGGTATTTTCTTGATGCATACATGAGTAAATGGGTGATCTTTTTTGAAATAGTAACTAAACATGGATTTCATCTCTATTGTTTTGATTTCAAAAGTGATGGGTATACGGGTTTTGTTGTCTTTTGTGGGTTTGGAACTCATTAAAAGCGACAGTGATGTGTATACTATTTTCAGAGTTTTGTGTGTGCTCAAAGGATATGGAATTCGTGTGAATGCTTTGACAAGACTTTTTGTGGGAACTGTTCTTTCTTGTTGTATTACAGTGTATGGTGATGTGAATTCTTTTAGGAACAATAGATTTATCGTATCGTCTTTACATTTTCCTGATCTAAAACAATACAATGTTCCTCTTATTTTGTTTTTGGTACCCATGGATGATTGTTGGGAAATAAATTCTTATCAAACTTGGAGTAGAGTAACCTGGTTATCTGATGGATTGGGTAGAGCGTACAGTTTTTATTTCTTCTTGAACTCAATGATGAATATATATAATCTGTGGATTCAAACTTCTTCATTGTTTTCACTGAATTTGAACCTCTAAGTAGATCCCTTACTCTTGTGATTGGAAAATTATTTCTTTATTTATTTCCATTGAAATTGGGATCATGTTGCCTTGCTGTATACTCTTACTCATTTTATACCTAGATAGATGTGTCTATTTTCAGTGTATATAACTAATGGAAATGGTTATAATTGTAAGTTCTGTTATTATTGTTACTTACGGTTCAGATGCAAAATGAATTCTTGAATACTTTCCTTGAATAGTAGTTAGTAAGCTATTAAGACTGTAACAATCTGGCATGAGAAGAATTACCCTACTGATAACAGGTCTACATGTGATAGTTTGATGTTTGTCTATGTATTGGGAAGAAGTAATGTGAATCTCCTTCCTTCATTCGATTATTGACTTTTAATTGCTCTCTCTTCTTGACTATTATCTCTGGTTGTTATCTCTTCTTGCACAAGATCGAACAGTTCGGTTGTGATTAAATGAAAGGGATTATTGAATAGGTAACTCGAAGTAATACTTCTTTTATTTTCTTATCCTATTTAAATTTTTGTTATAGGATATTGAATAAACTTACGACTGCCTTTGGGTGTAAGCGATTGCAATTTATCTACTATTTTTACCTCTCTGAATTGGATGAGTACTATGATATTGTGGAATTCTGAAAAGTGACATAGGTTGTTGTCATGGTTTATGAATGCCTTTCTATTTTGTATTTGAAGTGGTTAAAATCAAGTGAGTAGTATAAATGTGTAAAGTTCTGTTTAAATTTCTAGTCAATTCATTTTATGAATCCCATTTTCAATGATGGAGTAGAATTGACAGTGAATGCATTCGAATAGTAATATCTATATTTTTGTTCTTACAAATGCTTCTAATATGAGATTATTTAGAGAAAATATTCCTTGTAATATTTTCCTAAATCTAGAATAAACTCTTTTTCATTTTTGAAGGTAGCAGTAAGAAAATGGAGATATATCATTGCGTGTTTGTTGTAATTACTTTTGAGGAGTTGTTAGTTATAGTAATGTCTTATTTTGAAGCTACTTATAAAGATTTGGCTATTTAAATTTTTCATCCTTATCGATACTTAACTCTTATGTGATGCCCATCTCATTTACGGGATCTTTCATAAAAGAAGAGTTCTTTCATTGAGACAGTTATTCAAGAGCACTTCATTTTAATGATAAGTGCTTAACATGCTAAGTTTGATGAACTGACCCATGCTAGTAAAATTTTGCAGATGGATTCCGTGAGTAATAATGAAGACATGTTTTTTTATGATGCTTCTTCTTATTAACTAAAGGATGGATCTTTTCTAAGATTTTATTATTCTTCTCAAAGGAAATGGAAAAAGGAAAAATTGTATTCTTCTTTCTTTTTGAGTTATCGATGCTGATTGGCATGATTGAAGTCCAGTTGTTTGGACTTGAAAAATGTGTAAATTTTACCTTGAGGAATGAGAGAAGGGAATGCTGTGTTATTTTAATTTCTATACCATTATTGAATTGTTGAAATATAATTTGAGAACATACTCTTATTCATTGAATTTGTACTTATTCAAATGATGGCTATTAGATTCAAAAGGACATAATGTATATTCTTCACTTGAATACAACTTTTAAGTTGGAATGTGCAATTGCTTAATACTTAGGATAATATGGGCTTTTAAATTGACATTAGTAAAAGCGTAAGATACATATGAACTTTTGTATAAATGAAAAATGGAATTGGATTCTAAACTAATGAATACTAAGGAAAGGACAAATGAATTATGTATTCAGATTTTGTTAATACTCCTTGGGGTGTCTTACCCAAAGGATATTTGGAAGGAGGAATCATATCTCCTCTTAAAAAACCTTAAGCTAAAGTAAGGTAATTGTAAATAAATGAATACATTAATTTTGGAAATAGACCTCATTCAAAGGACATCTAATATAAAGGGAACCTGAATTTAAAATTAGTTGCGAATGAACTTGATTAAGCTTAATAAGTTAATCTTACTTCGTTAAGATGTAGTGGACTGTAAGTTTGAAGCTTTAATTAATGAACTAAGATAGGAATATGCAATCCTTCAGTAAGGAGGAGTGAATGCATACTAAGCTATGAAACAATTCAAGTCATTCCTAGCTATGCAACTGTAATGAACTATGAGGTTAGAGGATCAGCAAGGTTGTTGAAACTTATTCTTAATAATATTAAAGATAAGATTCTAATAAAACTTTTGACTAGATATATAACCATGGGTGGGAGGATTCCATAGGATGTTGGTACACGACATCTACAATAAGGTGTCTTCATGAAGGCTGGGCCTTCATGACAACACAATGTTGCAGCTAACATGTTGCAACACCCTTCCGAATCGAATCATCTAGGTTTATATATGCTTGGACTTGGCCTCAGTTTTACCTTTGACCAAGTTAGGAATATGACCTTGTATATGGAGTGACTCATGAAGACTAAAGGTAACTAGACACACACATTCGGCTAGGGTCGATGAGGTATGTGTGCGTACCTTTATTCATCACGAGTGCCTCTCTATACTCTTTCATATTGCTATCTTGGGTTAAAGTTCAACCTTGGACAAGAGGACTGACATAAGTTAGAAAATACCATTCTAGGTAACAGATGAAGTGGGGTGAAGTACTTATTCCATTGACGAGTATGCCGTCTAGGAATATGATCATGCTAAGCATGTGAGAATCTTTAGCCAAAGTATCGCAAGTTGTTGGTTGCGTTGTCCTAAATCACCTAGTTTAAGAAGTAGGATTTCAGATGAATATCGGTAACAGATATTCAGATAGGCCTCTTAAACGGAGCACTTCAATAACCAAAAAGGTAAAGGGAACCAAGTATACTTAGTATACAATGCATGGAATAACATTAAGGATCGGTAAGTAGCCAAGTCATGAAATGAGAGATCGATGAAACTCCAAGCCATGAAATGGAAGATCGGTAGTTATTCGAGTCATTACAGTAGTATATGGTTATCTATTATATGATTGAATGGCATGGAATGTGTGTTCCATATTATGAATGTGTGAACATAGAAAATTGGTTTTAAAAGCATTGTGTGTCTAAATTATGTCATTTAGAATAGAGAACAATTATTAAAATTTGAACATGTGTTCTGAATTACGTAATTTAGAGGAGAGAACGTTATCAAAAAAAAAAATTCCTTGTTCTAATGTCTTAAAATGGGAATGTTACATGAATGATGAATTACCTCATTAATAAACTCCTTTTGTTTCTTGAGACACGAGCATATATTTTTGAACACTCATTCTCATGGGGAGAATTTGGTGCATTTTTCTCACACAACCATGATCATGATTATGTCACCGTGAGAACATTGACAGTGAATGAAGAATGATGCCAAATAATTACAATACTAGAGAAAGGGAAGGATAAAGGAACCATAATCAATTTTATCTATCTTATGATCATGTACTCCATGTGAGATGAAGTGAAAAGGTTCTCGAGACAAAACTAGTAGTTTCTCATTTAGAAACTTTATGCTCAGCGCATCGGGGAATGTGGGAATTTACTTTAGAGTTAAGAGAATAAATCTTGTGAGTACCAGGATCATTAGAAAATTCATTAAGTAATGATATGTGGTCATTTTCAGCTCATTTCTTCCTTTTTCTATTTTTATCATGTTCATCATGATTTTCTAATTTTAGCAAAATTTTACCAATCTTGCCAATTTTGCCAATTTTGAGTGTCTCAAACATAGGGGAATGAAATGAGGTATTCATATTCACATTTTCTTAGAATTACTATTATTAGTACATGATCCAATGGATACTTAATGAATATATAAATTTTTCTTCTTGGTGTCTAATTTGAATGAAATCACTTATAAAAGTTTCTATTTTTTATTTTGGGCCTTTGCTCCCATTTTCAGAGGATTCCAATTATCAAGTTTTTGTAACTTTAAAAAATGGATATTCTTAGCTGAAAATTTCATATGTATGTATAAAATTGAATGGAAAATTAATGGAGGCATGTGGATACTCCCCATAAAGTTTTTTTTGTATTGATTCTACATTATGGATTTCATGGTAATCGAAGCAAGGGTTTGGCAGCAATGGGAAAATTTATGTTTTAGAGAATGAAGGATTTTGGAGAAATTTTTGCAGCATAAAAATAAGGGAGAAAATAATGGGGGAGTTAAAAACATGAAAATGTATTTAAAAATGATTACGGATGAGCGTTATACTTACTCCCTTTCATAAAATTAGTTAACTCATGCTTTGACTCACCCTACTTAACCTAGGTCAGATTGAGACTCAAGGATGGTGTTAAGAATTCCTAAATGGTCTCAGGCCTCCTCATGTACCTTACCACATTTATTAAGGGACAAAGGGACATAAGGGGTTTTAAAATGTGCATAGGATAGGAACATCATGAAGAAGGGGCCAAAACTTGTTATGAAGGCGAGGTGTAAACACTTGTCTAACACCCCATGTTGTGAAATTTAAGTGACACAAATCTTCCCCCTCCTTGGTGGAAAATTTTTGTTTCCCCCATTTCCCATTTCCCATTAGACATGGGGAAAAAGGGAAATCACCCCCTCATAAGTGTACATAGGTTCCAATCATCATGGAGAGGGGGTAGGTGGGGTTAGGTGAGTTGATAACCTTTTCTAACCACCAAGTTGACTTTTAAGTAACACACCTTATATTTCTCATGCGGGGGTATGATTGTATGTCCCTAATGTACATTTTTAATTTGTTCAAATGGAAAAATGGACATCAGGGGTCTTTAAGTGCACATTTTCTAAAAATAGATGCATGCCTTCACCGAACACTACCTAAGCCCATTTTCTTTCCATCGGAGCTAGGAGTAGACTTATAAGTGAAGAACTTATATGAATTTGACTAAAAAATGGCTGATGTTAACACTCAAACAATTTTAGCCCTTTTTCAATTCTACCCAAGCCTGTGCATCGGTGAAAGAAACTACCACCAAATTTTATGATGATGAAAAGAAGAAATATCACCTTCGGTGTGAAGGGGGACTCAGATATTTCATATTATACTTTGAATAAGCTTCTTAATATCCTTAGAACTCCTAAAATCCTCACTTAAATATTCACCAGGATCAAATATATTTATCTGCACTATCGGGATAATGTATGCAAATATGGCCCTCAAAATACCTTGAAACCTTTTGGAAAATGAAGTAGGCACTCTTATATTTAAAATGAGTATATGATTGTTTTAAAAATCATCCCGAGGCTTCTGAATCATTTGAAACATGAAAAATCTTCTTTTTAGGAAAAAACAATCCCCATCACTGACTAGAAATAACCCAATTTGAAGAATATTTTCCCGAGGTTCCAAATCTTTCCTAAATTTTCCTAAATCACTTTAGTGCATCTTTTAGAACCTCTAAATAAATCCCAGGTTGGTTGTTCCTCAACAACTAGTTTTTGAGGGGTGTCCATTAGTGTGGGAAAAACATGAAAAATAAGCCCTTTTGGGCCTCCAGGAGAAATTATTTCTGAATGGTTTTAAATGAATCCATGAATAAACTTAATGCAAATGAAACACACTTGAAAACCAAATTCCACCAAGCCATTATGAGGGTAACATAGTAAATTAGTTGGCTAGAGGATAGGTTTACATTGACTAGGAGAGGGATTTTTAAATTTGGGCTAGGTTGTCATGACAAAAAAATGAATTTTTTCATGCTAGAAATTTTGCATGACAACAGTTGACTCTAGCTCAAGGACTTGTTCTAAATTGAACATAATGAGGATAGGACAAAAAGGAACTCCAAAATCTCAAGACACTATGTGGACCAGTGCGTTATCCATTTGGTTTATATAGAGTCATATCTTCACTACTAACAAAAGTAAGCCACTAAAAAAAGAACAACCAAAATGAACACACTAAAGGGAAAGGAAACAAAAAACATGAAGGAACACACAACATAAAGGGAAAAATACTAAATCACCTATGTACATGCGGGGGACAACCCACTTTAATTCAAGCACCAACTCAAACTGAGTGCTTACTCGTATACGAGTATCACTGAATGCATTTATTCCATAAATCCATTGACATGATCATTGAAATATGATCCTTTCCTCAATTTCTTGAGAAAATTATTATGACTATTATTACAACTGATTACCCATTTATTCAGTTCATTTCCTTTGTTTCTTTGGAACCTTCTTTCCATCTTTTTATTGATGCCCAAGTTTATTCCAATTGCTTAATTTCCATCACTGTTGTGAAGATGATCCTTGATCACACTTGGCTTATCATTTTCATACCAAGGCCTATGTAATTTAATAGGCATTTGTTCTTTATTTTTTATCTACTTCGTTATATTCTCGAGAGATGATTTGAAATCTTCAACATTATCACTATCCTCTTGATGTTATGTGTTTGCATGTTGTTCTAAATTGTCTTCTTTCATGCTTACTGGATCAATCTAGACCTACTACTTATTATGATTTGATTTGCATAGTATTTTATTATCTTGAAAATAAAATGAGCACAAAGTTGGATGTGAATAATGAAAACCATCACATTATTCAACTTGACTATTTTAGACCTCAAACTTAATCTTTATGATGATAGCATCCTTTTCTCGAGTTGAGTCAACATTAAAAGATTGAATCCTATTCTTGTTCATACATTCCTTGCTGAGAGGACTTTTATTTAAAAAAAACTTAGCCTTGGGATCAAATACCATTTCATTGATCCATTTTTTTTTAGAATATCTCCATCTTCATGAAATGGGAATGAACAAAAAATTATATCTTAAATAGTTATATTGTCATCTTCTCAATCTTGACCACCAAGAATTAAGGAGTCCATTTCTGTGATGAAATCATCATCTCCTTAAGTAGGTTCAGATTGAAGAGGTTGAAACATATTTTCATTCTCACATCCCTTGTCATCCATTCCCAATGAGAAAGAGAATTCTTCGTATTCACAAGCACATTCATTAAATGAAACTTCATGCCAAACATTGAGAACGTGGTTGGAAATATTGAACTCACTTGATAAGAATTTTTTGGGTATCACTCCCTCTTGTTGATCTGCATTACTTATCATTTCAAGATTAATTTTTTGTAAGTCAATAACCACGTGACCATCATTAACATCTAGTAGAGAGACTGCATTTATGCTCACATCCCATTGGAATTATATGCTCTCAAATTCTGATTTCATCAAGTCACTGTGATGTTCTCTAACTATCTCCATGATGCTTGGATACTCTTCCAACAACATGGGCAGAAAAATATCTTTCTCGAAAGTCATAAAAAGTTATAATACTTTTAATTTTGACATGGGATGTCCGCCTTTGGGTCTTCAAGCCTTTGAAAAATGTATTTCATTTTCCTAATGGGAAGAAGTTTCTTCATCTTATCATTTACCAGAATGGTGATATGTGACTAATCTAGTTGCATATCTCCACCAACATCTCGAAAACATACCATATGAGGAAGGAATGCATGCTACAAGTATTCTATCCATGATCTTATTATCAAGAAAATATACCAATGCTCCATGAGCATCATTGACCTATCCAATGAGAGGCACTTCCTTTGTTTCCATAGAATAACAATGGCAAGAGGTAGGAGAGAGATTTAGAAAATTTTGTGGGAATAATGTTGTCAAAATCCCTAGAGTCAATGATGTAATTATTTAGTTTATACCCATTGACCAATAAGGCTATATAGAAAAGTTTTACCTTCGTAGAGGTGGAGGGTGTGGAAGTGAGACAATTAATCGAAGGAGTGGAATCAGAGGCATGAGGTAGTTATTTTGTGGTGGAATTTTTGGAACATGAAATTTAACTACTTCCTTCGATAAAGTAAATGAGCCTATCAAATTACGTAGGATGGATTTTCAAGTACTCATATTCAAATATTTGGATTTTTATTTTCTTGCAATGGTTGATGATTTCAAAGGACGAGGAAGTGGTAGGCAAATCAAATATTGTGGTATCCTTGACCTGAGTATTCTTATTATCAATAGAAACTGATTTTTTAAGATAAGTTGAATGATACTTACCTGAAGAGGTAACAAGATTCTTAGCTGAAGTAGTCTCATTCTTCTTATCAGATGACCGTGTAGAAGTGGACTATAAGGATCCTCAATTTTTTGTTGTTTTTCGTAGATTCACCATTGAAGGATTCAATTTCTTAGCTTGGGTAGAATAAGAAGGTCATTCTTCCTCTTTTTATGATCAAGTGAATAATGAATAGGAGTAACTATTTGTAGGTTCTTCAAACTCTTCATCTGATGTGAAATCAAAATATCCAATCCTCGCACATTCATCATCATCTTCTTCTTATTCTTATTAAATTTTTTATTCAAAAATTTCTTCTCCATATACCTCGATTCCAATTATTGCATTGACTGGTGGATCTTCTAAGGAAATCCTTCAAGTTGCTCTTGCAATTTGACTCATATACTAGTTTGGGTGATATGCTCATTGAACAACTTCCATTTTCAACAATTTCTAGTTATTATCCAACTTCTGCAATAATGGGTTGACTCTCTAACCTTTGGAATTTTGAGATTTATCCTTCATTAAATGGTCCTTGATCTTTCTTAACAAAATAAGGTCATTTTCCACTTCAATGGATTTTTCTTGAGCGTATTGCAAATATCTTGGTTAAACTCTTAGGAGAATGAAACTAACTTTAGGAAACTGGGCATTCACAAAGAACATTGTTTTTGGAAGAACAATCACTAAGGAGGGGTGAATCATTGATCCCTTAAAAATTTTAATCTATCAATCATTCAAATTTATCAACCATTGAAAGCATACATCAAACATTCGACATCATATAGATTAAGTAATGATTAATCAGTCACATAAACATGCCTCATGAGAACAAAATAATAAAGGTACACTAAATTTAAGTGGAAAAATATCAAGGGGAATAAAAACCACTGAAACAAAACATTATATAGATATAGTTTCAAATTTATTTGAGCACTAACTGAACTTGGAGCACCAACCCCTATATTTAGTGAGGCACCAACCCTACAAGGAGTACCAATCCCTAGTTTAGTAGAGCACAAACCCTACAAGGAGCTACTAACCCCCTAGATGACTCATTTCCAACAAAATCCACCTAAAATGTTTTTCATATCTTACTTTTTTCTGCAACAACTAATGATGACTCAATGAAAAACACTTCTCTTTCTATCTCTCCAAAACATCTCTCTAGCCTCCACACAAAATAACTTCTTCAAGATGATTTGAACATCTTCCCTAGCTCACCATCACCTACCATCTCTCTATAAATTTTTCACATCTTCATTTCCCTCTCTTACAGGTCATAAATACCTATTACATATTCACAAGCAGCCCTATAGGTTGCACTTTTCCTCCACCTACACTACTAGCTCAAATAAGATTTCTCATTTGATTTTATACTTGTTTCTTCATTACAATTCACATGGGTCATCCATAATAGAGTAAAATAAATTACCACATAATAATAAAATCATAAAATAGCACCCATAATACCATATAGATCACTAGCATCACCTAGAGCCTTTTAGACCACCATTAGGACTCAATAAGCCCTAAAATACCAAAACAAGACAAGTCACCAAAAAGGAATGTCATAGAGATTTTTTTTTTTTTTTAAATGGAACACACTTGGACTTTTTGTATAAGCCTTTGATAACCTCTAGAAACCATTAAACAACTTAGAACAACATCTCATGCCATGAAACCTACTTGAGACCATGCACAACCAAGCACCCTCAAAATTAGTCCTTTGAAAAGAAGTCATAAATTGCTCAAATATTATGAAAAAATCAAGTGTGATATATCCATGGAAATATAATTACCTCAAGGTCATCACCAAACTAAAACCATGCCATAAAACTTATTGTAGCACCTCCAAAATAACTTTGCACCTAGACATCCCCAAACTACAAAACATTTCTCAAAAAATAGTCATGCAAGATGGGGCACACTTTACCTCCTAAGAACTCAAAAAATTATCTAAAAGAATAATGTACATGAATAAAAAACTCCCATAATTCAATAAATTACAATGTAGTCACTAGGTATAATGGACACTTTTGGAGAAAACTAAAAATATTTAGAAACTTGTCTATTTGGGTGGGGCTTGCATATAACCAAAACCTATAAATAACACCTCAAGAAATATGGACAAGTCTTCTAAAACATATAATCATAACATTTTCTCAAATAATAAATTATTTGTCAAAACAATCAAGTTCTTCCAATTCACTACCAAGCTAGGGTTTTAAGAGGGTTTAAAACCAATTCATCTTCTTAACAATTGTTCACAAAAACCTAACAATCAAAATACATCCTTCCACTTGGAACATATTAATAATAGACCTATTAAAATATCCCCAAGATCTTGGGTCCCCATGAAAAGAAAACACTCTCTAATGAGCATCAAAAAATTCAAAATTTAGCCTTGTTTTCTCACCTTCACAACTCAATTTTAGTATAAATGGCATAACTTACAAAATCTTAAACATTAGGTTGTGAAATTTGGACAAAACCGTCACATCAACATGCCAACACACATCCAATGCTCACATTTTACCAAATATTCCTAGACATAATGACTCTACCACACCAAGACATGCTTTCTTAAGGGTTAGGTCTTGGAACAACCTAAAACCAATGTCTAACACATGAACTAGAACACTAAGAAACTTATGAGTATCCCATCACAACATAATAATTTTACCCATTATATCACCATGCATATCCAGATGCTACATTCCTTATTTTACTATTTTATTCCCCATAGTGCTCTCTAGGCTTCACAATAAAGCACCTAAAACATGTTTGTTTCACTAAATTTGACCTCAACATCACCTTGGGTACCTTTCACACTTGTAAATACCTTAAAAAAAATCCATGAAATCATCATATAATCACCAAAACACATTATCACCTCTACAAGCCCTAAAATTGACTCAAGACACCATGAACCATCACTAAGACCAATTAATCTCAACTGACACTACTAATCAACCTTCAAGTTTATTTCTTATTTTGACATCAATGACACTCAATAAAAACATTTACAACATCTATCTTTGACATAATTGAAAAAACCATGCCAAAAATATCCCCCTTTTTCATTGATGGAAAATCTATTGATGGGAGAACACATAAAAACAAAAACTCCCTTAAAGAACACACATGCCATCAACTCATTCTCCCCCTTTTTAAATCAATAAAAAATATACATACCTATAACATATTCTTCTAACAAAAAAAAATTCTCACCTCTTGGTTGGAAACATAAACCAAACCTTTCAAGGTCAATTCTTCATCTTCAACTCTGACTTTGACACTCTTGAGAAATAATGGAGAAAAAAACTCCCCCTAAACAGATGCATACCTTCCAACTCTATTTCAAACCTTGATCATGCATATAACTGATGTAAAAAAACTAATATCATCCTTTATAGACCCTCTTCATGAATTCTCAACATATAAAAAATCATGCTTACCTTACAAGATGCCAAAAATGCATCTCAACTCTACCATCATACCTCAACTTATCTTAAGAACATTAACAATTACACACCTTGTTTGAGCACAAATCTGATTACAAGATACAAAACATATGATTTTCAACTTAATACAAAAAGTGAGCATACCTGTGCCATTTACACACCCATATTATTTCAATAGACATTCAAAACTCCTCATGATTCATTCACCACCAGTTTCACAGAGCAGTAATGCTTGACACAACCAATTTGATTGATATAAAACATTTCATACCCTAAACACCAATAATCAAAATTATATCACCAAACTATTGAGCTTAACTAGCTCACCTTGAGTCCATATTATTCTCTCTTATTCTTAGACACATGAATCATGTCATTTCACAATAATACATACTTCTTAGCATGCTTTACACAAATAGAAAACTATCAACACAAAATCAAACATCTTAGATGTACTTATTTAGGCTATATCTCCTTCATAAACCTAATTCTCCAAACATGGACCATAATGTACCTTATATGATATACACAATAGTTTGAGTCATCAAAATGATCATGCAAACCATTAATCTCTTCCTTCATTGTTGAAACTTCAAAGACAACTTGATATAATTGATATCATTTTTCTTTCATATGTCAACTTTGCTTCCAACTGCCCTTAAGTTCAACCACCTTGTGACCAATTTAAAATGTGAAACTCAAGAAATACCATACTCACATGCGTTTGACATACCTTCTTAAGGAAAAACATGGTTCCTTCATATTTTGACTATATAAAACAAGCTTGTCCAATGTATAAACTTAGATCTTACTATGTTATTACTTCTAGAAAACACAGACCTGATAACTTACTTACATTTTCAACATTCTTGGAAAATAGGTCTTCTTATATAATTTCCCAGATTTCTTCTAAAGACCCATTATGTCACCACTTCATGCTTCACCTTGTCTTCCTTCATGATGAGATGACAACAAAACTAAGACTTCTTCCAAATTAGTGTAAATACAAACCCATATAAAGCAAATATACAAACAATCATGTACCAATGCATATATTGATTCAACATAGGATTAACAAGATACCCATCAGATAAAATTCTCCTCTGACCATCTCATAGTTGTCTTAGATCTTCATAGTCATTATAGACCTAAATCAGGCCTAAAAGTACCATCAAATTATCTCAAACAATCCTTCAATCAACACCATACCTTGATGCACTAGATCA
Organism: Taxus chinensis; assembly: GCA_019776745.2. Taxonomy (NCBI): domain Eukaryota; kingdom Viridiplantae; phylum Streptophyta; class Pinopsida; order Cupressales; family Taxaceae; genus Taxus; species Taxus chinensis. The sequence goes on from CM034155.1 coordinate 90,850,834, forward strand.
TTATGATTCAAACCTTGAAACTCAATTTCATGTTACAACTCAAGCACTATCACAAGCCTATTCCTTTAAGATAATAAAATTATAACACCCTCCTTCATGAGTCATAACAATTAGGTCATTTAACAAAAACTTCCATACAGACGTGCATTCCCATATTTTTGTCTTCATGTAAATAAACTGATCTCAATTTACTTCATAACATGTTCTCATCATGGTAAAAACCTCACTAAACCCTGTCAAATAGATCATCATCAATAACACTTATTGGTGAACATCTCCAAGAAGCCTTGTAGTACTACTTCATTTTTATTTCAAGGAATACAACTCTTCTTATTGACAATGCACCACAACCAGACAAAAAACACAAGTAATTTATCACATAGTTGAGCATTTGCATACCTTGTATCCTTAGATAATAGAGCCATCAAGATTCAAATGACCTAGAAATATCCAATTCTAAATTTTAAGGACTTAATATCACAACATACCTTGATCATCAATAAGTAAACCCAAGACTTCTTGATGTTTGATTCTACTCTGTCATGATACCCCCAAATTTGTCTCAAATTCACTAACTATGCCTACCAAATTTTACTTGTTCTTCATAGTATCTTGAAATATTTCTTTGAATTTTACAACTTTATGAATGATCTGCCATCATACATACTTGGACTTACTTGAGCACGTACAACATCTTCCAGTATGTGTACTAGATTTAACGCACTTGTACCGTGTTTCACTAGTCATACCCAGAATTTTAGCAAAGATCAACATTTGTAGGCCACTTAGATCCTCCTTGAGTACATAGAACTCCTTTTTAACTTTTCAACCATCCTTGCAAACCTTGAATTATTCAAGAAACACCTTCAAAATTCTTCATACCTCCATACATCATCTAGGAGCACCTTGTGATCATCATAAAAATACTATAAATAATGAATGCACTATGATTTATTTTTATTTATTGACCTTCTTACACAACAAACATTAGAAAATTTTCATGACTGAGATTATACATACATATATATATATATATATATATATATATATATATATATATATATATATATATATATATATACATATCCTTTGATGTAAATATTGGGTCCATAAATGCAACTTCAAACAAACACACTGATCTTTCAAGACTATACAGGCTTCAAGACCTCACAAACAACACACCTTCAAGATATTATTATCTATAACCTACTTCAAAATTCATTTGTTCTCCTTTATAGTCCTTCACAAAGTTGTATCATGTCTCTAATCACCATACTGCTTAGATATGCATCATCATATTTTCAATCAAGAAAAGTTTTTCTTGTTTCTCATTAATTATTGTTAACAACAACCACATCTTATCAAGACATATTTCTTAGCATTATACCTAGATTTTTGGACTTATTACCCTTTGTGCCTAGTTATAAAGAATTCAAGAAAACACTCAGAGGCATCATAGAATTAAATTACAATATCAAGACCCAATACTATCAATTCCACCTCCTAACCTTCTTGGAGAACAAATCTAATTATTAAACACAATTTGGTTTCCCTTGAACAAGCTAACACATAATTTTCTTCAACTAGGACATCTATCTAGACATTACGTATGGATCCACACATGAGAATAGGAATTCAAAGAATTCCTTGATCATTCAAGTCTCAGAGCAACCAACTATATACAATCCTTATCCGATTCTTCCTCCTTTATGAGAATTTTTTTTTTCAACTTCAATTTTTGCTATGATATACCTTGAATGTAACTTTTTCATCTCTTTGCAAATTGACTCACCTGACATATAGACCTGTTATCAATTTCCACTCCCCGATGAGAAATTGGATGATAAGGCAGGCTTGCACTAGGGGGTTCTCATAGAAAGCAAGGTGACTTCAGTATTCAAGATGTCCTTGAAGGATTTAAGAATTTAGGAGAGGAAATTTTTCCTCTTCTTGGTCTTTTTTAAGTCCCAAAGTTTTATGTAGTTAGGAGACCAACAGTGGGACCCACCTGTAGTACTAAAGGGTGGAATCTAATGTTTATACATTCCATGGTGCTGCAAGGATTCATCATGTTAATAACATGTAGAGGGAGATAAAGGATATAAAAAAATGTACTTTGGCTATTTAAAGGAGGCCGAAACCACCTAGCTCGATGATCGAGTTGTGCCTTGAGGTGTCGAGCTTACTAGTTGAGGACCGAATTGCTTTAAAGAGACCCGATTAGTGCAAGAGTGACTGAGATTTTTTAGGTCATAGTGGTTGAGATCTGGATTGAGCTGTAAGATGAGCCATGGCAATGGGATGGTTGTTTAGTTGCTCGGTGGGTTTTCACATCTCAAACCAAGCCATTGCAATGAACCGTTGAATAGTGTAGATTGTGGAAATCCAAACTCAAGCCTTGAATAGAACGCCAACTTTATCTTGCAAGCATGACATATATCAATGGTAGTAGTTGCAAGTTTGAGAGGTTTGTACAAATGGAGACCTACTAAGTTCCCCAGAATACATATAAATACCAATTTGTTCACATTTAGGAATAGTAAGGAGGCATATGTGCTAAGTTTTCCTGTGTAAAAAACAATGCAAATGATCAAGAACCCAGCCACACCAAAGTTTCAAAGATGACCTACTCCATTTGGTTTGACAAGCTCATCAGGGTCACCGAGTTGTTTCCAAAGAATCAGGTGATGAATGAAAAGCTACACAGAGACAAGCGAGGTAGGGAAGAACTTCACAGAATAAGGAGGTGAGTCATTAAGGTAGTTCAGCCCAAAATATACCAATGCAGAAAAATCAGAGATTCGAGGCCCATTTAGCCCAAGTGAGATGGGCCTCGAGTGCATGAAATTCCCAATCCATCCACAATATACATGTTGTGGTGATGGTGGAAATAATCAGCCCATGTGACCCATGGGACACACGGGCTCTCGAGAACTGACTTCACCGAGTAGAAGGATACAGGTGAAGGCTGAGTCAACAAAACTATGGGTCATTGGCGCAATGTGGGTATACAGGAGGAAATGAGATTGGGTGGCCTTGGAACATGCAGTTTGAAAAATCTTGACTTCACTAATGATATAGGCAATGCGGGTGGGTCAGATAAAATCTTCCCTCAAGGCCTATGGGGAAATCAGGACATGTGGGCTTGATTTGCGTAAGTTCGCCACACACCATATTGATCCATGGTGCATTGATGTAGAGCCCAATAAATAATTCTTGACTCAGCCATAGATATAAGGTGAGCTCGACACAATGTTAAAATAGGCAACTTGATGCATTGGTGAATGAGTCGGCGGTAATGGGGGTGGGTGTGCAATAAAGGGAGCTCTCCGTTAAATAAATAGCTTGGCTCTAGTGGGAGTTATATGGGACATAGATTCACTAGGAAGCTCATGTAATAAACAAGTCATGTGGAAGAAAGGATCTCGTGAGGGGAAAATCTAGCTCAGCCGAGTTGGTTGGTTATAAAATATTACAAGCAACAACTTCCCCACTTAAAACAAACAAATGATGGAAAATTCAGAGGGGCCCCAAAATTTTTTAAAATGCCAAATAATTTTAAATGATGATGTAAAAATTTAGGAGGGAGGGAAAATAATTAAAATGTATTTCCAATCAATGAATTAATTGTCAATCTTGTGGAACAAGCAAGCCTAGTAATTTCCCAAATTAGCTCCAGATGCTCAAATGGTCATAAATTTTGTGTCCCTTAACAAAATCATGCAAAATTGGTCTTGTTAGAATTGTGGTTCCAAGAATTTCACAAAAAAACCAAGAAATCAAGTAATTGATGAAGATTTGATGGTGATTTTTAAGGAAAACGATCCTATTTTAGTTTGGTTGTTGGATAGTGGTTAGAGGTGCATGTAATGAGCATGGGAAATCATTATTTCACTGATGCAGGTTATGAGACACCTTGAGATTGATTTTGCAGATCAATATTCATCAATTACACTCATTTATCATGACTTGCAATTGGTTGGAAAGTGAATTTTAGATATTACATCCCCCTCCCTCTCGCTCTTTTCCAAAATTCTATAAATTGAAGTGTTGGCTCATTGTAAGGGGGGATGATTCTTGTAACAAAACTCTGCCATTTTTTATTTGGAACACCATTGTGCTGTGGGCCTTTGTATTAAACTTCTTGCATGTTGATCAATCCTTTCTCTTTCTTTGTAAGTGAACTGTGCATATTAATGAAGCAGTAGATGTAAATTTGTGGATTGTTTCTTCCCTTATCTGTGTTTATTACATTCTTCTTGCCTCTTAATTTTATTTGCAAGTTTTTTGTGTCTCTTCATACTCTTACAAGGTGCAATATTGTTGTGTTTTCATGGAAAGGGTGTTGTAAGTGCTACTATTAGACTATGGAGAACTATTTTAACCCTCTCTAATCAAAATTTCTTCTCATTTCTACACATTGGAGAGTCTTTCCCATTCCCTTTTCTTGGTGCATGACCTCTGTTAGAGTAGTTTCTTTAATTTTCATGCTCTTTCTCTCTACCTGGCCCCTTGGAAATTATAGGATAGAGATAGTCAGTAGTTCACTTTCATTATAATTAGTTTGAACTAGGAGTACGAAGAGGAACCAAACTTCTCTGGAGGTCTATCTCAATAAGTGAGTCCCACACTTGGAGATAATACCCATGTTACCCAGTCACACTGCTTGCCTTAACACATCCAAATGCTAAGAAATCAGAGGGTGATGTGATTGGGTTATAACAAGACCTTAAGACATAATTACAAATATCAAGTATGTTTGTCTCACACACCTAAGAGAATTCAATCTATATTTGACTCTAGCTTCACAAGGAAGACCTAAGTAAGGTCACTCAACACTTTTCATGTTTTCATATTTTCAAATCCTTAAACATATTTATAGAAACTCTTATCACTTTATTTACCGACCTATATGCTGAAAACTTCACACTTCTAGGAACATAGGATGCTCACACATCTCTTTTCATATCAATCTCATCCTAAAAACCTTTTTATTATATCTTGAAACCCTTACACCATTGTTATAGAAAGACATCATTCTGCATGACTCATACAAGTACTTTTACATAATTTAATGCATTAACAAACACATACCTTTAATTTGGTCTTACTTAGATATATCAGATGATAAAAAACTTCTCTTATACCTTCAAATATTTTTCAAGATGAAAATACCCCTCCATTTCTTATGTTGAGACATGAATACCTTTAAGAAGAATAATGAAGACACATCTTATCACTTAGGTAACTAATACATCATGAACTCGATATATTCCCAGATCTCCACCACTTCTTTGTAATCTTTGGGATGATAATCAATATTTAGGATCCTCTTTTAATTAATTAGAAATTCTGACTTGATGAAAAACTTATTCTTCTCCTCCTTTTAATGGATTGATTTCAAACACACATGAATTGCATCTATCTTTGGTTTAAGCTCAAACATAGAAAACATGCCTTCTTTTCTTGTGAACATATTAGAATTAGGCTTGAATGAATTTAGCTCTTCCCTCATAGGATCAGGCTCTAAAATGATGTTCTTGACACTCACATGTTCCTTATCAACTAAATAATAATCTTTGAAAATATTGAATGGCTTGGGAAAATACTTCTTAACCTTATTTTCATGATCAAACTATGGCAACAATACATTCTTGACCTTGGGAGAAAACACTTCTTTCCTTGAGTTGGAGCAACATGATGAAAATACCTTGTAATGCATCCTTCTTGATGAAAAATATAGAAAATGAAACCATGTATACCTTTTGACTGATGATTCCTTCTATTTCCCCATGGGTATTCACTCTTGAAGAACCTTCTTCCACTTTATTTTTCCCTATGACAAAATTCATTGCAAGTATAACAATAACCATGAAAAGAACCAACATACCTCATAATATTAGGTTATCTAACTGATATTTCTTGCTTAATTTTGATCTTCCTAGTATCCTCCTTACCTAGAAAACATCTTCTTGTCTTATATCATCTACCTTTAGGTCTCTTATGAAACCTAGGCCTGTTCTATTACTAGAATCCTTCTGATTTCTCAAAATTTCATCTAGGTCCTTAGAACTCTTTTAAAAATTTCATAGGACTTAAAATTGTTGGTTACCTACTCTAACTTTGCCTTTAAGGACCTCGTAACATCTTCATACCTGATATAATCCCATTCTTTAGCTTTTAGGACTTCTAGATCACTAACTCAACTTGAGTTTCATACTCTCCTTCTTTGACCTTGCTTGATAAGTTTCCAATCATTTGATCTTAAAATAATTCTCCTTGATGATCATATTGTATACATCATTTGTCCGAATGATTTCATCTTTATGATTCTTTTCTTCTTTGATCATGGCACCTTTTAGGGTACATACCTGCTCCTCAAGAAATTTGACCATAGATGTTAACTCTTGATTATCCTTCCTTATCTTCTCAGCCATCTTATGCTTCAAGGATCACCTCAAACTTGTTAAGCTTGCTTAAGAGGTCATGATCTGATACAAATTATTGGAATCATAATCAATGAAGGGAGGGGATGGGGGGGTGAATCATTTTTCCATTAAAACTTTCATTCTCTTAATCATTCACATTCATAAACCATTCAAAGTATACATTAACCATTTGATGTCATATATATTAGGCAATGATTAATCAGCCACATAAACATGCATCATGAGAACACAATAACAAAAATACATAAAATTTAATTGAGAATCCCTCAAGGGGAATAAAACCCAATGAAACAAAATTTTATATAGCTATTGTTTCAAATATAGTTGAGTACCAATTCAACTTGGAGCACCAACTCTTAGATTTAGTGAGGTGCCAACCCCACAAGGAGAACCAACCCCTAGTTTAGTATAGAACAAACCTACAAGGAGGAACAAACCCCCTAGATGAATTAAAACCAACAAAATCCATATAAAATAGTTTTCATCTCTGATTTTTTCTACAACAACTGATGATGACTCAATGATGCACACTTCTCCTTCTATCTCTCTCAAAAAATATATCTAGCCTCCATGCATAATAAATTTTTCTTCAAGATTATTTAAAAATATTACCTATCTCTCTAGAAATTTTAAAATATTCATTTCCATTTATTATAGTTCAAAAATACCTCGTACACCTTCAAAAACAACCCTCTAGGTCACACTTTTCCTCCACCTACACCATAAGCTCAAATGAGATTTCTAATTTGCTTTTATACTTGTTTCTTCATTGCAATTCACATGGGTCAACAATAATAGAATAAAATACATTACCACATCATAATAAAATCATAAACATAGCATCCATAGGACCATATATGTTTCCAATATCACCTAGGGCCTTCTACACCACCATTAGGACTTAAGAAGCCCTAAACCACCAAAACAAGCCAACTCGCCAAAAAGGAATGTTATAAAGAAAAAAAAAATCATAAAAACATGGAAAAAACTTAGACATGTTTTCTAAGCCTTAAAAACCTCCAAAAACCATGAAACATTCATAACAACATCTCATTCCATGAAACCTTCTTAAGACCATGCATAACCAAACACCCTCAAAATTAGTCCTTAGAAAACAGGCCATAAATTTCTCAAATGTTATCAAAAAATTAAGTGTGATGTATCAATAGAAAACTCATGACCTTAGACTCATCACCAAACTCAAACCATGCCATCAAACTGACTATAGCACCTCCAAAATATCTTGGCACATTAGACTTCATAATACCTCAACAATGATCTGAAACCATCATGGAAATGAATAAAAAATGCCATAATTCAATAAATTCCAATTTATTCACTAGGTATAATGGACACTTTTGGAGAAAACTGAAAATATTTAGAAATTGGTCTTTTTAGGTGGGGCCCACATATAACCAAAACCTATAAATCACACATGGAGAAATATGGAGGATTCATCTACAACATATGATCATTAAATTTTCTCAAAAAATAAAATCTAGGTCAAAGCAATCAATTTCTTCCAAGTCACTACCAAGATAGGGTTTTAAGAGGGTTTAAAACCAATTTTTCTTCTTAATGATTGTTCATAAAAAACCTGAAAATAAAAATACATCATTCCACTTGGAAAATATTCATAATATACCTATTCAAATATCACCAAGAGATAGGTCATAGCTGTTCTGATGTTAGTTCTTATCCCTTGGCCTTTATGTTTTAATGTTTTGATGTTGGGCTTCAATGGTAAATCCCTTGGCCTCTTTGTAATGATCTGATAATAATTTGTATGGGGTAGGGTACCCTCAACCCTTTTTTTACCTCCAATAATAATAAAAAACTATCACCAATATATTTGGTCACTATGAAAATCACACACTCTCCAACAAGCATTAGAAAGTCAAAATTTTCCTTGGTTTCTCACCTTCACAACTTGGTTTTAGTTAACATGGCATAAATTGCAAAATATTCAACATTAGGTCCTAAAATTTGGACCACACCATCACATAAACATGAAAACACATATCCAATACTCACATTTTACCAAATACTCCTAGATGTACTGACTCCACCACACCAGTACATGCTTTCTTAAGGGTTAGGTCTAGGAACGCACCTAAAACCAATGTTTAACACCTGAACAAGCACACTAAGAAAATTATGAGTGTCCTATCACATCATAATCATGATCCAAATTATATAACCTTTCATATCCATATGATACATGCATTATTCCACCATGTCATTCCCCATTCTACTCTCTAGGCCTCACAAACAAGCACCTAGAACATGCTTGTTTCACTCAATCTAACCTCAAAACCACCTTGGTTACATTTCACACCTATAAATACATTAAAAAAAATCCATGAAATCATACTAGCATTACTAAAACATTTAATCACCTCTACAAGCCCTCAAACCGACTCAAGACACCATGAACCATCACTAGGACCAAACAATTTAAACTGACACTACCAATCAACCTTTAAGTTTATTTCTTCTTTTGACATCAATGACACTTAATGAAAACAATAACAACATCTCTATTTTAAATCAATGAAAACACCATGCCAATGATTTTGAGATAATATGCAGTAGTATGGGTAAACAGTGGGAATCTTGTTGATCAGCTTGTTGAATTTTTCCACAAAATATCTCATGGACTCTTGCAGTTATTTCTTCATTTGAGTTAATTGAGAAAGGAGGGAATGAAAATATTATGAATTCTTGAATCTTGCTTCAATTTTTTTTTCATATTACCCCAATCATAAATTTAGCATGATGGAAAATATTAAAACCAACCCACAACACCATCTTGTAATGTTTTTACAAATAGTCACACTGCAACATTTTCATGTTGTACCCCAAGAATGCCACATGTTGTGATAAAACATGTGATATGATCATCTGGTCATTGATTTCCATATTTATAGAATTTTTGCAAGTTGTTTCTTGATTCTTTTTTAATTTCATGAAGTGGAGGAGTCAAATCAAATGGACTAGTGTTCTGTCCCCATGGTATAGGTGCTTGTGTTACTATTTCTTCCTCTTCTCTTTCTTCTTTTGAAGGAATGAACACTAGTGGTTCTGTAACTGGTTCTTCCGTATGAACCTCAAGAGGATTTTTCAAGAACTTGACTTCTTTCCTGTTTAATGGGAATTCAAAATTCAACTTGCAATTGTTATTCAAACATGTAAAAACAACAATTCCACCTACATAATTAGATTTGGTGTACCTTCTTTCTTCCAATTTGTCTCAATTAATTAGAATGGAAATAATCTAGAAAATTGCATATTTTTCAAAAGGATTGCAGCAAGGCTCTTGAACATTTGGATGGTATTTTTGGTATTTTTACATTTTTTATGGATTTTTAAATATCTATTTTTTTGGTACTTTCAGAGATGTTTACGGGTTCATGAGGGTAGATCTCTCCTTAGTGGAGTTGTAAAAAATTGTTAGTGAAAAAATTATTCATTTTGCAAATTATGTGTTTCCACCAATGGTCACATGGCTAAGCCCCTCATTCTTCAGTATGGAGAGGCTCTCATTATTGAATGTAAACTACCTAAATATGTGGGGTGGCCAATATGTTGAGGATCACATAGGAATACTCCACTAAACCTATGGAAAAATGATTTTACAAGGTAAAAGGGAGGAATTTGCAGAGATGAGGGATAAAAGGGAGTTGGGTAAATTAGGAAAGAGAGGGTAACTGTTGTGAGTAGGCACTAGAAAAGTTTACATATAATAACTAGAGTAGGTAAACATTTAATTAGAAGAATATAAGTTATGCAAACAACAAACTAAAGACAAAGTTTCATTAATATGTTCCTCAAAAGTAGAAATCCTTTTCTTGGTTTTTCAAGATCATCATGCTTGCAAAGTTAGGAAATAGAGAGAGAATAGAGGAAAACATAAGAAAATAATTGGAAGAAATTTAACTCTTATTTTAGGTGTAGGGGTGATAAAAATCTCAACAACATACAACAATCCATAATTTCGAGCCAAAAACTAGAACTTGAAAAAACTCAAAAAAATCTTAAACTCCTTCAGAATGGAGAAGTTATTCCAATTTATAGCATAGAAATTTATCTTCTCATCTACCCACCACATGAAATTTGAAGTTATTATTCCACTTTTGAATTTTTATCCTCCTTAGGAGTGAGGAAATAAGTCCCCTTTTTATAAATCAAAAGGGACTTTTACAATGTAACATTAGAGAATCACTTAAGTGAATAAGACAAAATACCATGATTACATACAAGGATGAATTAGAAAGGGAGAGAAGAGGAGAAAGAATGAAAAGAGTAGAGAAAAGATGCTTATGAGAATAGATGAAGGTTCCTGTTTATGCAAAATCGCAACACACCCTGAATGGCCAAGTGGTGGATGGGTCATTCAGTGTGATTGCCAAACATGGAGCTATCCTAATTGTGGGACATTATGAAATGGGATATCTCTCCAGAGAAGGCCGGTTCCTACCCCTAATCCTACCTGCAAAAAAAAATTCTTAATGTAAGGAAAAATACTAACTAAAACAAGTATAAATCTACAAAATCTACACTAACAGTGGTGATACACCAAGAGAAAGAGTGCTAGACAGATTCCCAATCCTACAAAATCAAGAAGAATGCAAGTCTTGGAAAGGGTGGTTATACTCCATAGACCAAGATGCACACATTGCACCATTTAAAAATAAACAAATCAACACCAAATCCCTACAGTGAAAAACCAGTTTGCATCGAACACTTGGTAATAATGAAATGAAAGAAAGAACAATCAAACCATGAAAGGATAAAAGATTTAACACAAACACAGTTTCATTGCTCCATACAAATTTACACAATACATTGTTGTAGGGAAGGGAAATAATGTCATTAAATTTTCAATGTGAAGATCTTAAGCCCCATGAAATTCACAACAACCCAACGGAAGGAATGAAGAATAGGGGTGTAGAGGAGGAAAAATGAATAGCCCCTTATTTTTTGCCACCCATTTACAATTTATAGGAAGAATCTTTAGGAGGAGAGAGAGAAAGGAAACCTGAGATCTTACTCTAACCACCTACAAATCTCATCATGATGCCTGGAAGAGTGATGGGAAAGCTTGGAAAGTCCATACCTTCATTAATACACCTCACTTATAGGGGCACTATTCACAGTTCAAAAATTTCAAAAGTGTAGAACCTCTGAAATTTGGTTTTGATGTTACGAGGTTGAAGATCTTCTCTTCACAATTCCAACGACTAGTTTTTTGTAAGAAACAGACACCCATACCTCAAGTTGTGCCATTTCAGAATTCTAGGGTGTTGCGCAAATTTTAGGCTTTGAAAATCTCTGAAAAAACTATTTTCTGTGTCTCCATGTTGAAGCCCTATAGACTAGCTCTTTGATGAAAATGATTTTGCAGGAAACAGGTAATCAAGGCTCAGGATATGGCCATTTTTGCATGGGGAAGTTTTGTGTGTTTCAGGCCTGTGCATGGCTCTGCGGGTGAGTTAGCTCATCGAGTAGTGAGCTACTAGGAAAGCTTTGAGTTGGGTTACATATTTCAAGCTACTTGTCCCTTTCATCTCCCCCTGTGGGCTGCATAGGGTGATTTTTTCCCCATCCCGTGTTCACTGATTTACAGTCAATCTCTTGCATCGCCACTTAGTGGGCTTACAACCCTCAAATGATATGCCTCTCAACATTGGCCTATTGATGCCAGCTCAAGACCTGACACATATTAGGCTTAAAAAGTTTTGATTTAGTGAGCCTAATGTTTGCGGCATTTTGAAATGCTCCTAATGACCTCCAAAATCTTCATGCACTTGGCTCCACTGAGATTCTCCCACCTTGCACCTCGAGTTGACTCCCCATGTGCATCATTGGTATGCTGGCCTCTGACAAGCTCGACGAGGAAACAAGTTCGATCAGTGCACATCCAACCTCTTGACATTTGGCATCACTTCCCACTAACTTGGCACGTTCCCAAAACATCTTGCCACACCTTCAAACATTGGTATTTTCATAATTTCAGATGATTCTGCTTCGGAGTGTGCCATTACTTTTCATCACTGACTTGGCTCAGAAACCCAAAACTCCTGAATGTCTAAAGTCTGAATTTGACATTTTCAGAAATTTTGTCCCTTCTAAGCATGAATCATTTGGGTTAGTCTCCGAACTGTGCTAGTTCCAAACACTGTTGTGTTATTTCCATCAAAGTCCCCAAGCTCATTTGATGCTCTAAAAATTACATCCCTTCTTAACAATTTTAGGCTCACATTGAACTCCATGTTGTACCCTCTAGCTCAGGCTCAAGCCATCTATTTCTATGTTGGGATTTCTTTTCACTATGGATCACTCCAACTATGGGTTCACTTCAGCCTCCGAGATGTCCTCGATCACCTTGGCCCTAGGACTTCTCCAATGAGCTTGAAAAGCTTGAACATCAAGTTCCCCACCATTGAGGAACTCCCAACTACAAGCCTTGAGTCAAACTTCCCTATAATTCCCGAGGGTCCTACCTATGAGATCACCTATGTCTTGCAAAAACTTCTGCATGCATGATCCCACTTGAGCTAACCGACCTTGGCTGTGAACGAGGCCTCTCATTTGATCCGGGATACTTGAATGCCCCCACAATCCTTGTGACATCACTTATGGGCTTGAGGCCTCATTCGGGATTCGAGCTGTGAGGATGGCTTGCCTAACTCACATGCCTTCAATCTTGGCTTGTTCTTTCTCCCAAGAAGCCCACTAATACATAGAGATCTTCATCCATATTGGCTGAGTTGGCCGCGCACCAAACTCAATTTCACTGTGACTTGGTCTGTCTGGAGCCATGTCGGCTCCACGCATCCCTAGCTTCATGTTGGCAATTCATCCTTTGTTGATTCAGCCAACTTGTATGCTTTGTTGAGTTGGCTTGGATTTACATTTTTCTTGCTGATATTTCAATTTATATGTCCACATGACTTAGCTCATTATGGCCATTCACAAGCTGCCTAGTTTTGACCTCGAGCCTCCCACCTATTATTCATTTCCAAGCTCATTCTTGATCCACCTTTGTATGGTGCTTTCAACTCTAAGATCCTCTTTGGTTACTTTTCCTGGCCTAAGCCAACATTTGTTTGATCTCACTTTTCACCCAAGGCCAAATCGCCACACTCCACGCTACATCTAACCCAAAATCAGCCCATTTTTCATTGTGACTCGACTCACCGAGTAGCTCACCGACTACTCGGCGAGCCCTAATGCATTGTTTACCTACAAGCCATGAGCTTGACTATCCAAATAGCTCGGTGAGCTACTCACTGAGTCACTTTGACTCTTGAGCTCCTAAGCCTCTTTTGGGTAGTTTTTACATTTTTAAATTTTTCTGGGGATTTCTACCCAAAAGAGGCTTGATTTTTTCCCTCTTTTGCCAATTTTATCGTTATGGGCTAGAGGCGGGCCCGCGGGGCCCATATTTCATCAATTTTTAAGTTGATATTAAGGGTCAAAACCTAGAAGAGGAAAAAATCCTCTTATGCTTTCAACACTCTTGAAATATTCCCAAATGCCCTCAAAAGCATAGTTTTCACCTATAATTCTCATATTGGCCAGTGAAGCCCTGTCTGGTGCCTAGGTCTTGTTAGGTCCCCCTTGTCCATTTTTCCTAGGTGGGAAAATGGATAATAATTTGGTGACTCATGGGGACATCTACCTGCTATATGTTCATTGGCTAGTAGACTAATGCCTCCATTAGACATGGAGTCACAATTGATATTCTGCAACTGATATAGCCTTAAAACTTGCCCCTTTTAACCGCCTGAACATTGTTGATCCCAAACTTGTTCCGCCACTTGCACTTCTAATTTTCTTAAGAAAATATTAAATTTGCATGAGTAGAAAATTGTTTTGATTCAAATTTTCTTTCTTTTCACCTCTCTACAAGCTAGGATGCCATAAATTCTGATACTACTAAGTAGGTAGCACACTGAAATCACTGATTGTTTAGCATGCATGGCACTTCACAGAATTTTGATTAAGAAATTCACCAAGTTTGTACATCATGTAACTATATTAAATTTTAATTTCTTCATTCTTCTAAAATTTCCATCTCTAACCCACTGCTTGGAACACCATTAAAATTGTAGCTTCCTGCAATCAAAGGATGAGTAGGGAAAATTTGAGGTTGATCTTCTACTTCCAATCATGGGAAATTTTGAATGATTAGGGGTTGTTATTGAAAAATAATCATGTTGTTGTTATGAACATGTCATTTTTTGTGCAACAAATATCCTTGGGGATGATTTTTAGATTCTGCAAGGGTGCTACGAGAGGATGGAAACTATTGAAATTTGTTTGTATTCAAATTTAGTTTCTATGAATTTGTTTTATCTTTAGAATTGCAATGGTTCCCTATAGAGATGAGCTTCTTCCTATTGTAAGGTCCTTCAAGGAGGTCTACTGAAATAAAGTTTATTTTTCTAGAGAAAACACAAACCAAAAGCTATCTACAAAATATCAAATCATAAATGCCCAAGTAGACATGCAGAGTGTGCAAGAGCACTTGTTATGAAAATATAAAACCTAATCCTACCTTACACTAATTAGAGGAGAGAGAAGACTTCAAACTTACACTATAACTAGTTGGGAAAAGTAACTACCATTTCTTACAGATTTCAGCCATGCAAATGATTTGACAGTAAACATGGCTGTGTGCACAAGTGAAAGACTAAAAAGAGATCGATCCTTTAGCCAGGTCATCAAGGTGTCAACTAAAAATGAAACAAACACTTCGCGGGATTATTTACATGGGGATTCTGTAGGTGTTACAACTATTATAGCTGATCCCTAGTACTATGAAGCTCATCCTCATGTTAAAAAATGAACATGACTAGTTTTGGCAACTCAGATTCTAGCTCTAACAAAGCTAGATACCTAATAGGGCATGACCTAAGCTGATAAATGCACCCACTGGTCTAAGCTCCAATCTCAATAAGAAAGTCTTCATGCAGATATTCCTGGAAAAGGTGAGTGTCTGTAAATTGAATTTCTTCTTTTTGCACAGTTACAGACAACTGATGTCCCCTTTGAGTGAATGGTATGGAAATGGTGATGTCCTCATTCCCTTTCTCTTGCTTGGCCGCTCTGAAATTAGGAAGACTCAATTCCTCTAATCCAGATTCAAGATAGTTCTTATTTGAAGTGGGATGCCCTGCATAATCTCTTATGTGGCAACAAGAAACTCTTTCATGATAACATGCAAATCTTTAAGATTTATTGCAACCTCTAACTAAGCTAGTGGTGATTTTTTGCAAGTAGTTGTACCTTGCTGCTCATTGCTTGGATATTGTAGTTTCTCTTTCCTCTCTTGAGGGCTAGACTAACCCATATATTTATTTCCCTCATCCAAAATGGACTTTGAGAGGTCACACCCCTCCTTTTTCTACTCCTAAGGGATGCTACGGACAACAAGGTCTTCAAGACTCTTCCCCATAATAGATTCATTAAGCAATCCATTTTCAATAAAACATGAAGGAAGGGGGAAATCATAATTTTCAATACCAAAAGAGAGCAAAAATATCCCTATGATGTCATCATCTTGTAGGGCCTCCACAATTGGCTTGTTTTTCTCCATGACGTTTTCCGTATTCTCATTTTTCTCACATGAGGGTCCTCATCCTTCAACATAAAATTTGATAGCTTAAATTTATTCTTTGAATCAGAATCCAAAGGGGATGAAGTGGGATAAGAAATTGGAGTTTATTGCATGACCTGCCTTGAATTTGAATCCTTTGAACTTGTTTTGTTCTTCTCCTTGGTATGAATCTCCTCCTCTTCTCCCAATTTTGCAACTAGTGGTTGATCAATAGTTATTGAAAGCAATGTTCCCTCATGAACACTACATTCTGAACACTCTGACTGTGGATCATCTTCAACCCATTATTACTTTTCTGCTACTACTGCAACTTTGGTTTTCACCACCTATTCTTCCACCTTGGCCTCCTATGAATGCTTTAATAACAAGGGCATCTTCTCAATTCTAAATCTTAGGGCCAAGCTTACCAATTTTTTCATCATTTTCTTCTTTGTTTGGCTCTTCTTCTTATTTCTCCTCTTGACTGGTTTTTTGGATTTATTCTTGACATCAATTTGGGATTATGAGAGGAGTGGTGGGTGGGGTCTCCAAAAAATTTTGATTTTTTGGTGGTGGGAGAGGAGGTTCAGTTCCTTGTTTCTATGGAGGAGAGGGTTTCTTGGAAGTGAAAAGGGTAGAGAAATTGAGATGAGGTAGGAGAGTAGAAGATGGAGAAGGGAAATATGCACTAGGGGAGCTTCGACTAAGATGGTGAAAATTGGGGAGTGAAGAGAGGATGGTGGGATGAAAATTTAAGGGTTCCCCATTGATGAGATTAACTGAAATTATATAGAAAATATTCTATCTCCTGGATCCAATTTGCGAGCCTTGGAAACATTTCAACTATAAATTCAAGCTCTCGTTGCTGGCTATAATGTCTTGAAAAAGGTCCCTCCTATGGACAAGGGACTCTAAAGCCAATCTTACATGCTTGTATATGAGATATATCCCTTGAATGTACCATATTTTCCTCCAATTATTGCACTTTCAACTGCAACTATTGATCTTCAGATGTGGGGTAATCTCCATTATCCGCATACCCTTGGTCTTGGAAATCTGTATAGTTTTGTTAATAACCAAACTAATACATATCCTACTCGTAGGGGTATGCCCACTGTTGATTTTCATCGTAGTATGGATATGGAGGTGGATGATAGTACCCTAAGAATATATGCTGCAAATGTGGAAGTATGTCTGAATGATGTTGTTGTTGTTGTTGTAAGTGTGTAATCTACTGTGGGAATGAAGTCATGGCTGCAAAACTTCATAGGAGAAATGGGATGGAAAGGAATTAAAGAAATGGAAGGAAAAATTTATGGAAATGGGTGGCGAAGAGATGATTTACAACTCAGAGAAAATGGGTTTTTGACTAGATGGAGTCGTCATTTGCACTTTGTACGTGCCTCTAAAGGTAGTGGTTCCACCAAGAGCCCAATAAAACTTGATGAAATGAAATGAAAACATGTATGCACACCTTGAAAGTCCCAAAAATAGTTGTAGGGTTGAACCAGTTCGACTGAAAATGACTTCTAAAGTCCTGAAATGACACAAACTCTGAAAACTAAAATTCTAGCAGCTCCAAATGTCTGAAATGAGGGGTCTCCGAAATCCAAAGTGCATGAAGTCTGAAAACCCTGAATATATGAAACCTCCAAAATCTTGAAATCTAAAAATTCTAAAATTCCAAAATTTGGAAAAGTACGAAATCTTAGAAGTTCTGAAATCTTGAATTCCGAAATTGCACAGAACCCAAAAAAGTCTGAAATCTTGAAATCCAAAATTCCAAAATGGAAAAAATCCCAAAATTCAAAAAATCAAAATTTTTGAATTCTAATAATACCCTTTTAAAATTCAACCCTCGATCTATCTTCTGTGAAATTTTGAGCCCATTTTTCACATGTTGAGCCCTTGAAAAAATGATTTCAGAACTTTGAACCCGTAGTAGAACCTTCAACATCCAAAATCTACAACTCTTGAAATCTGAAATGTGAGGAAAGCTCTGAAAATGCCTTGTTTTGAACTTGGCTTGAATGTAACTCAGATATGTAATGGAACAACTTATTAAAAATGAAACCCTTTACTTCAATGTTGTCCCACTAGGCATGCCAAAAATGTTTATGCAAAATCACAACACCCCTCAAATGGCCAAGTGGTGGATGAGTCATTCGGTGTGATTGCCAAACATGGAGCTATCCTAAGTGTGGGATAACTCTCTGGAGAAGGTTGGTTCCTAACCCTAATCCTACCTGCCACAAACTTTCTCCTAATGCAAGGAAAACTAATCTAAATCTTTCGAGGAGATAGGGAGAGAGCCACATGAAACAAAATATACACTAAGAGAAGTGATACACCAAGAGAAGGAGTACTACACAGATTCCCAACCTTGAAAAACGAAGAAGAATGCAAGCCTTAGAGAGGGTGGTTATACTCCACAGACCAAGACGCACACATTACACCATTTAAAAATAAACACATCAACTCCAAATCCCAGCAATGAAACACCAGTTTGCACAGAACACTTGATAGCAATGAAAGGAAAGAAAGAATAGTCAAACCATGAAATGATAAAATATTTAACACAAATATAGTTTCATTGCTCCATACGAATTTACATAATACATTTTAGTTGGGAAAGGTAATAATGCCATTACATTTTCAGTGTGAAGGCCTTAAGCCCCATGAAATTCACAACAAACCAACTGAAGGAATGGAGAATAAGGGTGTAGAGGAGGAAAAATGAATAGCCCCTTATTTTGTGCCACCCATTTATAATTTATAGGAATAATTTTGAGGAGGAGAGAGAGAAAGGAAACTTGAAATGTTACTCTAACCACCTATAAAGCTCATCATGATGCCTGTAAGAGTGATGAGAAAGCCTACAAAGCCCATACCTTTAATAATGCACCTCACTTACCAGGGCATTATTCACTGGTCACGGATTTAAGAAGTTCATAACCTCCAAAATTCTAGATTTGATATTACTAGGTTGAAGATCATCTCTTCAGGATTCTAATGATTGGGTTTTTGTAAGAAATGGACACCCAAAGCTCAAGTTGTGTCATTTCAGACTTCTAAGGTTCTGTAAATTTTGATCTTTGAAAATCTATGAAAAACCCATTTTCTCTATCTCTATGTTGAAGCCATCTTGATTAGCTCTCCGATGACTATGATTTTTCAAGGAACGGGTAATCCAAGCTCAAGATATGGCTATTTTTGCATGGGGAAGTTTTATGTGCTTTAGGCATGTGCATGGCTCTACAAGGGAGTTAGCTCGGTGAGATGCTCGGAAAGCTCTGAGTCGGGTTCCACATTTTGGGATATTTTCCCCCTTACTCTCCCCCTCTGCAATGTACAGGGTGAGTTTTTCCCCATCCACCATTCATTGCTTCATAGTCGAGCTCTTGCATCGCCACTTGGCAGGTTCACAACCCTCGAATTTTATGCCTCTCAACATTGGCCTCCTAATGCAAGCTCGAGACCCGACATGTATTAGGCTTGCATAGTTTTAATTTAGTGAGCCCAATGTTTGTGACATTTAGAAATGATCCCATTGACCTCCAAAATCCTCATGCACTTAGCTCCACGGAGCTTCTCCCACCTTGCACCTCAAGTCGACTCCCCATGTACATCATTGGTGTGCTAGCCCCCGACAATCTCTACATGGCAACCAACTCGATCATTGCACCCTCCAAAATCCTTACATTTGGCGTCACTTCCCACCAACTCGGAATAGTCCCCAAACATCTCACCATGCTTTTGGACATTGGTATTTTTGAACTTTTTGATTATTTTACTTCGGAGTGTGCCATTACTATTCATCACTGACTTGGCTCAGAAACCCCGAACTCCCGTATGTCTGAAGTCCAAAATTTGGACTTTGGAATTTGACATTTTGGATTTTTTTTCCCTTCTAAGCATGAATCACCCACCTTAGTCTCTAAACCGCGCCAATTCTGAACTCCACCGTGTTATTTCCTCTGAAGTCCCCGCATTAATTTGATGCTCCAGAAATTACATGCCTTGTTAACAATTTTAGGATCGATTCGGGATCTTTGTTGCACCCTATAGCTCGGGCTCAAGACGTCTATTTATATGGCGGTATTTATTTTCACTATGGCTAGCTTGAACTATGGGTTCGCTTCAACCTCCGATCTGTCCTCGACCACCATGGCCCCGAGCCTTCTCCAGTGAGCTTGCAAAACTCGAATACCAAGTCCCCCACAATCAATGAACTCCCAACTGCAAGGCACGAATCAACATTCCTTGTAATGCCTAGGGGTCTCACTTGCGGGGTTACCTATGTCTAGTGACGACCTCTGTATGCATGATACTGCTCTAGCTAACCAACCTTGGCCGTGAATGAGCCCTCCCATTTGATCTGGGCTACTTGAATGCCCCCATAATCCTCACAGCATTGCTTCTGAGCTTCGGTCCTCATTCGAGATCTGAGTTATGAACATGGATCACCTGAATCACATGCCTTCAATCTTGGCTCATTCTTTCTCCCGAGAACCCCACCGATACACCGATATCTTCATCCATCTTGGTTGAGTTTTACTTACACCAAACTTGATTTCACTATGACTCGGTATGTCTGGGAGCCATGTCGGCTCCATATACCCCTTGCTTCATGTTGGCAATTTATCCTTTGCTAATTCGGCCAACCTGTACACTTTTCTAAGTTGGCTCGACTTTGCATTGTTCTCGCCGGTCTTTTGATCAGCCTATGCACACGGCTTAGCTTATTTTTGGCCATTCACGAACT
This sequence comes from Taxus chinensis, assembly GCA_019776745.2. Lineage (NCBI taxonomy): Eukaryota > Viridiplantae > Streptophyta > Pinopsida > Cupressales > Taxaceae > Taxus > Taxus chinensis. Next base: position 90,871,655 of record CM034155.1, read on the forward strand.
TCCTGGTTTTAACCTCGAGCCTCCCACCTATTATTCATTTCCAAGCTCATTCTTGATCCACCTTTTTATGGTGCTTTTAACTCTAGGATCCTCCTTGGTTCCTTTCCCTGGTGTGAGCCAATGTTTTTTTGAGATCGCTTTTCATCCAAGTCTGACTTTCCACACTCCGTGCTACATTCAAGCTGAGCTTGGCCCATTGTTCATTGTGACTCGGCTCGCTGAGTAGCTCATAGATCTACTTAGCAAGCCCTAATGCATTATTTCCTTGCAATTTGCGAGCTCGACTCACTGTATATCTCAGTGAGCTACTCACTGAGTCACTTTGACTCTTGAGCTCCTAAGCCCCTTCTGGGAAGATTTTTACATTTTTAAAGTTTTCTAGGGATTTCTATGCATTTTCATAACTAATGGACCAAGAATCACCGAGAAAACACACGAGGCTTAATTGTTTCCCTTTTTGCCATTTTTCTAGTTATGGGCCAAAGGCTAGCCCACGGGGCTCGCATTTCATCATTTTTAAAGTTGATATTAAGGGTCAAAACCTAGAAGAGGAAAAAATCCTCTTATGTTTTCAACACTCTTGAAATATTTCCGAATGCCCTCTAAAGTATAATTTTCACCTGTAATTATCAGATTGGCCTGTGAAGTCCCTTCTAATGTCTAGGTCCTGTTAGGTCCCCGTTATCCATTTTTACCCGACGGGAAAAATGGATAACAATTCCTTCACCCTTGATGGAGATTAGATCTGATGAAGGTCCTTTGAAAGATTTTTCCCTTTTCAAAAATAATGAAATGATGAACCTCTGCAACACTGTTTGGACACATCGAGAAGAGGAGTGATGAACACTTGATAGGTAGATCACCAAGAGTATTGAAATATAACTTCCCTCATTGATACAATCCTTATAATTCTTGAGACACTACTATATATTTATGAACAATCATTCTCATTTAGAGAATTTGGTGCATTTTGCTCACACAACCATGATCATGATTCTATCACCATGAGAGCAGTGATGATGAATAAAGAATATATCCAAATACTTATGATATTGGATCAAGGGAAGGAGAAAGGAACAAAAATAAATGTCACCCATATTATGATCATGTAATCCATGTGAGATGAAGTGAAATGGTTCTTGGGACAAAACTGGTAGTTTCCCATTTAAGTACTTTATGCTCACCACATCACGGAATGTGGGAATTTACTTGAGAATTAAGAGAAGGAATCATGTGAGTGTTAAAAAAATTCATGAAGGAATGATATGTGATAATTTCAATCTCATTTAATCCATTTACTATTTTAGTATGTTCATCATGATTGTCTAAGTTTAGCAATTTTTTGCCAATCTCACCAAGTTTTCCAATTTCGAGTGTCTCGAACATAGGGGAATGATATGAGGTATCCAGATTCCCAATTTTCTCATAATTACTATTAATAATAAGTTTTCTAATGGATACTTAATAAACATATAAATTGGTCTTCCCAGTGTCGGATTCGAGTGAAACCACTTGCATAAGTTTATGTTTTTCATTTTGAGCCTTTTCTGTAGTTTTAGGAGGATTCTGATCACCATGTTTGTGTAAATATGAAAAATGGATATTTTAGCTGAAAATTTCATATAGATGTAGAAAATATATGGAATAATTAATGGATTCATGTATATACTCACCTTAAAGGTGTTTTCGCAAGGATTCTACAATCCATATTTTATTGCAATCAGAGCAGGGGTTTGGGACCAATGAGAAAAGTTTTGTTTTAGAGCGTGAGGGATTTCAAAGAAATTTCGGTAGAATAATAGAAAGTGAGAATTCAATGGGGGAGTTAAAAACATGAAAATGGATTTAAAAATTGTTAAGGATGAGTTTTATACTTACCCCCTTTCATAAACCTAGCTAACTCATGCTTTGTCTTGCCCCGATTGACCCAAGTTAGATTGAGACTCATGGATGTGGTTAGGAATTTCTAAATGGGTCTCATAACTCTTGATGTCCCTTAACACATTTAATAAGGGAAAAAGGTATATAGTGGGTGTAAAAAGGTGCATAGGGTAGGAGAATCATGAAGAAAGGGCCAAAACTTGTTATAAAGGTGAGTTGAAAACACTTGTCTAACACCACATGTTGTAAACTTTAAGTGACGTAGATATTTCTCCTCCTTTTTGACGCAATTTTGTATCTCCCATGTACCCTTGGACATGGGAAAGAAATTACATCACCCCCTCATAAGTGTGCATAAGGTCACTCATCATGGAGAGGGGTTAGGTGGGGTTAGGTGAGTTAATAACCTTTTCTAACCACCAAGTTGTCTTTTAATTGAAAAAACTTATATTTATCATGTGGGGGCACAATTTTATGTCTCCCACATCCTTTTTGACATTTTTCAAAGGGAAAAAGGGACATCAAGGGTCTCCAAGTGCACATTTTCCAAAAAAAGATGTCTTCCTTCATCGAACACTTCCTAAAATAATCACTTGAGCCCATTTTCCCATGACCAAAGCTAGGAGTAAACTTCAAAAGGTCTAATGAGAACATTCCTACCAGTTTTAGGAGCAAATTCCACCTGAAATGTTCTATTTTAGCCCTTTTTCAATTATGTGCAAGCCTGTGCACCTATGAAAGAAATTGAAACCAAATTTCATGATGATTAAAATAATACCTAACACCTTGGGTGTGAAGGGTGACTCACATATGTCACATTGGAATTTGAATCATATTCTAAATCTCCTTGAAACTCCTTCACAGGATTGCAGATCTTTATCTGAACTACCGGGCCAATATCTGTAAATATGTCACTCAAAATCCCTTGAAACATTTTTCACATTGAATTAGGAACTCTTTTCTCTCCAATGAGTATATTATTGTTTTCCAAATCCTCCCAAGGATTCTAAACCATCTAAAACCTGATAAGCTACTTTTTAGGAAAAACAATACCCATCACTGGCTAAAAATAGCCTAGTTTTGAAGAAGATTTTCTTGAGGTTCCAAATCTTTCCTAAATTTTCAAAAATCACTTCAATGCATCTTATATATCCTCCGCACAACTCCCAGGTGGGTTGTTACTCAACATTCAACTTTTGAGGGGTGTATATTAGCGTGAAAAGCCTGAAAATAGGCCTTTTTGGCCTCCAGGCACAATTCCTTCTAAATGGATCTAAATGAATACATGAATCACCTTTTTGCACATGAAACACACTTGAAAATCAAATTATCACATTCCTCTTATCGAATATGAGGGTAACACACTAATTGAGTTGGCTCGAGGATATGTTTACATTGATTGGGAGCTGGATTTTCAAATGTGGGCTATGTTGTCATGACATTTTTTTTAAAGTTTTCATGATAGAGATTTTGCATGACAAGACATATATATGTTATGTTTGTGATTGATTTTTTTCTTGTAATACTTTCCTTTTTATGTTTCCTTTAATAGATTTGTCTTTGATAACATGGATTTTATCTTTTTCTTTTGAATATTACTTTTCCTCCTCCATATAGATTTAAAAGGTTGATCAAGTGGGTGTGAATGATGAGAAACATAAGAGAGATTAGACATAATTATTATTAAGGGTAACCTACAAACCATGATGCTTAGGTACCTCTAGACCTACCCTAAGAAAAGAGTGTGATCTCATCTCTGACTTAAGTGTGTCTTAATTGATAAAAGGTGCAGGACAAGTGAAAATAATAAGGATATAAGAGTGATAAAATTATGGATATAATTGATAGATTATCAAAATGAAGGTATAGAGGGTGATTAATATCAGATATGAAGGCTATAAATAGATGTACTATAAAGTATAAGAACTATAGATTACTAGAGATGTCAATATATGTAAGTCTAAACCTGTGATAGGTCTAATAGATGCATACAAATTGATAGTATCCATGATATTGTGAAATTGTGAATGGATAAACATCATACCAAAAGATAAAGTAAGAATAAAAAGATAGAAATTTACTTAGGGAAAGAATTTTGTAAAAAATGAGTAGAAAAGGTTATAAATGGAGGAATAAGAAGAAAATATCAAGTAAGAAACAAATAATAGAAGTAAATCTAAAAGATGTAGTAAGGAGTCTATACAATTATAAGTAAAAAGGTTGTAAATGGATAAACAATATACCAAAAGATCAAGAAAGAAAGAAATGGAAAAATTGAATCCAAAATATATCACAAGGAGGTTGTAAATTGTAACTAATATATAAATGGGTAGTCGACATATGTGAATTAATCGACCTCTATAATAGGTAGATAATATATAATTGTAAGGGGTAGGTAAGTTACTCAAAATAAATTTCATACCTAACCATGGATGTAAGGGGGAACTAAAATATCAAATTGATTATATTGTCTACTCCAAGGATTTAAGGGGAATCCTAAATGTCAAACTAACCAACATGTCTAATCTAAAATTGTAATTGAACAATGTAAGAAGATAAAATAGGAAAATAAAATGTAGAAAAATAAAACATATTTTGGGGACGCATTGATGAGGTCAAAAGGTGTGTGTAAGATAGTTGCAAGCATCCTTAATAACCTCACAAACATGTCACTAAATATCATAAAATTTGTGAATCATTGTGTCTTTGATGTGTTAAAAATGTAAGGGACCTTTTGATGGATCTTGTTATGCACAACCACCATAGATTCTTTTGTTTCTATAGAAAAATGAGATATTATCTTTTAACACATGACTATCATAGTGGGTGGAAGTTAAGGGATAAAATAGGGAGATATATTGTGTACAGGGTATAAATGTGAGGGTTTGATACATAATTTGGTCTATGGGATACATGTGTAGATGAGTGATCCATAGGATAAAGGACCAAATTTAGTATTAGAGGAGGACCATGAGAAACCAAACTCTTAGCTCAAGGTTGAGTAGAGGGTAAATATTGAAATTATTGTTGATTTTGTTTCTTGAGTACTTGACAATCAAAATATGAATGATATAAAACACTATTATGGGAGAAAATTTTCTAAGGAAAGGGAATAAGATGAGATGTTTGATATTATTAATCCTTATTGACTTTAGATTTTAGCTTGTTCATGTGTTACTAATAAGTTCAGAAATATTTACATAGTGCCCTTCTACCTCATGCCATGTGTAGTATAACTCAATCTCATTTGGAGAATATAAGATTATAATGATATGAGGTGTGAGTGAGTGTGTGTGTAGAAGAAGGTGAGGGAGGTGCATACAAAAAATCATGCCTCTAAGTATGTTCTTATATGCATGATTCCCAAGTAAGAAAACTAGGCATTACCAACCCTTATTTTTCTTTTACATTATTTTATCCTTTTGATACTCTTATCATTTACTTTTTTATAATGGTCACTTGTGAAAATTTGGACAACATGTGACACATATCTGTATTTTCTATTTAATCCTCTAAGCATCTTGAAAACTACCACCCATTAGGGATAGGAGCACCAAAGCGCTACTATCCCCTTTAGGTGCTTCCATCCTTTTCCCTCATTTTCTCAAATTTGAAATGCCACATCATTTATTACCTTTTCTAAATTTCTAACCATCACTTTAGGTCAGAATTTTTGGTTGTTAATGATGAAATTAAGACAACAGAATCATATACATACATAATTTACGCACTATTATTAGGGGCTGGACAATTAGGGCTATTACTTACTATTTTCCACTTGGACAAAGAGTAACATTCATAAACTGAAGTTGGGATACATTATTATCGTATTTCATATGAGGGGTTATTTCTGAATTCCATCTCACAAATTCATCTTGGCAGAAAAGTAGTTGTTTCCCACTATCTTGGTATAGATGGCACAAGGGAAAACTAGCTTTAAGGGACATGATTCAATCTCACACACATAGTAGAACTATGCAGATCATGAAATGTAGAGCAATGCTAGGTGAAAACAACATTGTTGTGATTTCTGAGGTCAGTCTAACTCAAGTATATACATTATTTATTTCATTTAATGTTTTCTTGAGCCTTGTGCAGGCAGCTAGGGTTTGATTTATAGGTTCATTTGTGACAATGAGACCCTACATGTAAGTGCATGTGATAAAGAGAAAAAGGAAGAAGACAAGTTCAATCTAAAAGACACACTAGTTTTGTATAGTAGAAATCACAAAATATTTTCGTTATGCTCATTCTTAATTATATTCACATGTTACATATATATACGAGTTGTATCTCCTAAAATATAGGATCTCCTATAACAAATCCTAACAAAATGCCCAACAATATATATATATATATATACACGACATAACAATATAACCAATATTACAAAATTATTTACCACTTAGTAAATAATAAATACCTAATGTAAAGTCTAAATTTCCTAACATTCCCCCCTTAGAGTTTAAATGGGAAGAAGCACATCTGAAAACAGGAAACAAAATTATATGCCTTTGCATACTTTTAGGTCTGCATACTACTAGCTTGGATCTTGCTAAACATGATCACTTCTTTGGTTCACCAGCTGATCAATATCACCTCTTCGTGTGAATCTATTCACTGGTTGATTGTCTTCGAATGAAGTACGGAAGTCATAGGACTGTACGACAGTTAGAGGATCACTATAGTTAGCTTCCCTCCTATATAATTGTTCATAGATTCTAAAATGCACATCCTTTGCATTTTAATGATAGCAAGGGAATGAAACCACACACCACTTGAACAGAACAACTTAAATCTAGAACAAAATTTCACATCTCATACTATAATAATCGCAATGTTCTTAATTGTAGCCATTTTCGTCAATCACTGCCACTCGATCTCAAACAACATAGGAAATTGCCACTGCCACTAGAAGCTACCCTTGACTTTAGTCATTTTATTCACAGAATGGAAATGGAAAATTGGTGTTATTTTCCCCCCCACAATGTGAAATTTCCATTTATTCACACAACCAGGAACTCAGAAAATCAAATCAAATAAAACTGAAAAAGAGATGCCACCATACCAAAATGAAGCCCCATCGTTGGTGACTGAAAAGAGGCGCTGATCACCCTCCTTCCTTCGTTGCCTCCGACCTCCAATTTGAATTTGTTAACTCAACGAAATGTGATCATGTTGCTCAATGATTTCCTATGGACGTCGGGTAACAATAAACTACACACACACACACACGACATAACAGTATAACCAATATTACAAAATTATTTACCACTTAGTAAATAATAATTACCTAATGTAAACTCTAAATTTCCTAACATTCAAACCTTGCAAAGATCATAACCAAAACATTTACCAATAAAACTAGCACCCAATTTAGACACTAGTACATAGGTGGTCTTGTTATTATCTAGGTAGTCCTTCCAAAAGGAGTTTCAGATCCCATTTTTATAGACGAAGCATATCTAGTGTAGTCATTATTTTACCCTCAATACTTATTTCGAACCCTAAGTGTGTTGGCCTATCATCCAGCATGCGATGGGTGCATGCAAGTGCCAAGCCCCTCCTTTATGTGAGATTTGCAAGAGAGTTCTTCCATTAATGGAGGCTTTATTTACAAAAACAAAAGTACATTTACTTACTTTAAAAGACAGAAGATGTAACTAGCAGATCTACACATCAATGCATCACAAAAGCTAAATAAACATTACACAAAGCACAAGAAACCAGATTTGAATCATGATAAGCCAAATAATATGAAGGTTTACACCCATAAACAAGATGTACATAATATATCCATGTATATTGATTTAATAGATTCTCTGGTAGCCATACTACATTTAAAAGGGTCATCTCATACCATATACATTAAATGACAATGATCCAACCCAGAAAATGAATCTTATCAGAGATCCTAACTATACTTTCCCATTATAACCCTTGTTACAGACCTCAGTACCCATACATATGCTTAATGGTATCCCTTATAACCCTCTAGCACTAAGTACTCTAAACCATAGCACCATGAACTCTAAACCCTTATCATCTCTGCAACACTTTGTTACTTTTCTTCACTTTCTTTGCATTTTCTATGCATTCTCTCTGCATTCCCTGTGTGTTTTTGTTCATTTCCTAAGAAACTCTTTAATTAGGATCATCAAACATCGCCATGACTTCCCTTTTGAGAAGATCACATGCCAAGTGTCAAGGTGGTCCTGCATATGCAAATGCTTATCATTTTTTCAAACCTTCCACTAAATGTAATGATGTCTCTAGAAATATTCCCTACATGGAATATCCTTTCCTTGACCTCCAAGGTTCCAAGATTATCATGCCTAGTCGGGTCCTCACATTTTTCCTCAAATGACTCCATGATGCTAAATATGGGTAAGTCCTTTAAACCCTTGTTCTACCTCCCGCACACTCACCCTTGTTTCACTTAAACCCCTTTTTCCTCTGAGATTTTCCCTGAGAACCCTTTTATTCACTGATCCTATGTGAGCACACCTCTTGGTACTTCACCAATATTCTAGGGTCCAAAATCTCCCCATACTATGTGTGTTCTCCATCCTCAGAAACATTTTGATTCCGTAAAGAAAAAAATAGAGGTATTTAATCAATTAAAGAATGGAAGGATGAAAAAAATGGAAGAATAGAAGAATGTGCTACTACTGCCTGAGGAGCCAGAACTCCTCCTTCATGGATGCCTCAATATTCTACCATGCTTCTACTTCTCCCTGCACCTACTGAAGTGGGTCACCCATGAGTACGCTTGCTTCATCAAAACTAAGTTCCTCTCTCTTAGCTTACAACATATCAATAATGCTTTCCAGATGTTTGCTAAGATTGCTAGTGCATCCATCCTGCGAGTGATCTGGGGTTACAGTTCCTTTAGCTTATTATTAATCAAACCCTGTAAGGTTTCAGTTGTTACCAATTTCTTCTCAACTTTAGCAAGGATCTTGTCACGCTCTGTCCTATTTCCTTTGTGCTTTTCCTGAAATTATTTTAGATCCACCTCATGTGTAGAAGACAATATGCATGTTACCCTATCCCTGTTAGCACATTTTTCATATACGGATTCGGCCATCTATGCGGTGGTCTTTACTGTGGCAAAGAGCCTAGATTACTGAGTCACTGTCTCCCCAATCTTTATCTTTTTCTCCTCCTTATAGCATGCCATCACCTCCTCTGCTAAGTCTAATGCGAGTAGTCGCCTTTCCATGATGAGGATGTGGGTCAAGTCTTCCAAGCATTGCATGGTTGAAACATATTTCTGCTCAGTCAGGGCCAGGTTCGGGTGCTTCAAGATTATGGCATCTCAAATGGCCTCTATCTTCTTCTGGATTTTGCACACCTTTTTCTTTTCATCCCTCATCTCGCACCTTAATTACGCACTAATCAATTCCTTCTATTTTTTCTATTTTTCCTACTCAATGATATCCTCATTCTTTTTCTCAAGCTCTTCCTCCAAGACCCTTATCTTGTTGTTTCTTCTAAAGAGTTTGGCCTCTACCTCCACTGATGCTTTGTTGATCGCATTGCAAACTTTCTCATTAGATAGTTGTTGGGGATTTACCAAAGGGTTTACTCCCTTAGCATATGGTATCTTCATCAATTCATCTTGGTTTACCTCAAACTTGGGTTCATCAACGTGAGACTCAAAATCCCAAGATAGAATTTTCCTTATGCATGGGTGCGCACCTTCTTAATCAAAAGAAGACCAAGCATGAAGTTGGTTTGTGGGCATGATACTTTGGGAGCGCGTGCACAATACCTTGTTTGGATCATTAATGTAAGTCATTTCTTGTTCTTGCATTGCTACTATGCCCTTTCCACCTGTGTGCATTACCTTTAGGAAGCTTCCATACTCCTTTCCCACACACGCACTTTCCTCTGCTTCCTTTAGAACTTCCTCGGTGCTTCACTTGACTTTGTGCTCCACCAATTGCTGGATAATTCCTACCACTTCCCTCTCTATGGTATTATCCATCTACTCTTGGCTCAAGGTATTTTGATCCTTCATGTTTACTTCCTCGCTCCCCTCTTTTTCTTGAGTTCCTCCTTTTTTCTCATCCTTTTCTTCATTTCATTTTCCCTTTGACTCATGTACATTATACACAGGATGATTGTGAGCCTCGCCATGCTCTTTATCACCATCATCGCCCTTGTTGTCCTACATGATTTCTATTTCTCCCGAGTCTGACCCTTTTTTCACCCTATAATTCTTCATTACTAATGATTCCAATTTAGGGAACTTCTCTTCTTATTCTTTCTTAGGTGACTCTTCCTTCTATGGTGATTCCTTTTGTGGTGACTCTTTTCTCACAAGAGACTTCTTCAGGAGGACGTAAGTACTTTTTCCCGCGCCTGAATCTTATGTCCATATTGTCTGCATTGTCTACATGCTCGGCACCTTTTTCTTAGAAGCCTCTCTTCTATCTCTTTTCCTTTGCACAACCTTCTTCCATGTGGTGGGGTCCTCAGGAATGGAGATGTCATCTTCAACATAAGTTCCCTTTTCATACTGAGGCCTTATGCACAAATACACCCTCAATGTTTTCCTCCTTGCAATAGGTAATGTTACTGGTTTTAACATGTGCACATCATGGGAGACATATGTCTCCACAGAGGCATGCTTCTTGGGGTATATTAGTTTCCTACACAGCTCATGGTAGTATTGATCTACCACACTTAGATCAAATGTGAGTTTATTTTACTCTTTGAAATGATTAACCTCGGCCTAGAAGTACTACGCTATGAAGGAGAAAGGAAACTTACACCAAGAACTCTTGGTTCCATCTACAAAATTAAATCTGTTGATGTAAAAATGCTAGTACATGGTAAAATCAGGCTCTCCTTGCACTAGTGAAGGCAACTATTTGGGTATTCTCCATTCAGCCCAGAATGCATCGCGCATCTGCTTATAGAACTTTTCCAGGTGCACCTTATGAGCAGTTGTCATGGTGTCATAGGTATACTTTTCAAACCTCTTGGCGGATGAGGATTCCTCATCTAGGTACTCCCAAACAAACTTATCTGGCCCATTGGGAACTATAATCTCTAAAAACACAATGGTGAGGAGGACATTACCAAACATGATCTTCTCTCCGTCACGCCCGATGTCTATGATCTCCCATGTAATGAAATATGAGAGGTTATAGATGGTTCCCTCCGAGATCTGATGACACACATTCAACTAGGCCTTGTTGATCTGTGTCTATCTCTCTTGCCCATTTAGCTTTATAACTAAGTGCGCATCCATCCTCATCACCGAGTCAGTAATTACAAAAATGTCAAATTAGTGCAAACCATTCTTGTAGCCATAAGCCTCAACAGTATTCTTAATGACTTCCTTATCTTCCAAGTCATCATCTAATGAATCTCCTTCAAAGATAAGGTCGGTGAACTTTAAAATTAGCTAGGGGGTTATGCGCATCCTTCAACTTGTGAAATAGAAGTGGTCTTCATGCACACACAACATCAACCATTGGTATAGTCACTTGGGATTGTAGAAATAGGGAAACTCATAGAGTTGCAACAACCCAACGTTCTCCATTATTAACTTTATCTCATTATCATAGATGGGCATTCAATCTGGTGTCCTCTTCTCTGTAGAGTGAACCAGTTCTAGTGTCATTTCATTCTCTATGGTGCCCATTCAATGGTTGTAATCACTGATGGCCATCTTCCTGATGCAAGACACCCATTATTTACCAAATAATATGTCATTGAGGTACTACATTTCCACTTACCATTCTTCATTGAAACTGGTAGAGAAGGCTTGTTTTCCCTTTCCCTTGCCCTTCTTCGCTGAAACATTTTCTACTTTACTTAGTGTCATTCCTTCATCGGGTCCTTAAAACTTCTTCATCTCTCTTGAACCTGGCTCTACTCAAATTTGTGGCTCTACTCATTTGCGAAAATTTCTTCAAACCCCATGCCCTAGTTATGCAACCCTAATATGGGAAAACCTGATTTTCAGAAGATTGCGTAAAACCCACAGAATTCTTCCACATAACCTTCTTTGCTTATGCCCATGTACATCTTTTCACTCTGGTTCATTGATCAAACTAGCTATGCATGCAAATCTTCACAACTCTTCTCAAAATTTCTTTGTAAGGATGCCCTAGTTCAAGAGAGCCCTTTGATAGCTTAAAAAGAAAGGTAGAATATAACACACCCCTAATCTTATATTTATAACTTTTTTCTTTTCTCCATAATAAATGCCATGCCACCTACCAACATAATTTTGTAATAAAGGTGGATTTTTTTTTCCAATGATAACCTTCAACACTTTTACATTTGTGCTCAATCCTACGCGAACACTTCCGCAACGTTCTGGCATGAAAATTCCTCAACCATAGAGTTATTCATGCTTTCTCTTGCACCGAAGTCAATTCTTTCTCTATGTCTTGGACCAAGTTCTTTCTGTTGCCTACCTCATGTTGCTCCTGCGCTTTTTATTCTTGTACATGGTTTCTCAAATCCTTTTGACACCAACCTTTCCTTATGTTCACGTTTTCCATGCGCAATTTTCCAATCCACATGTTTTTTATTTTTCATTCTGGGCCATCCACAACCATAGCTTCTAGCTCTTGTTACCTCACTCCACCCCACACAAAAAATGGATGCGATGTCCTCTACACATAGAATTTTTTTTGAATATAATAATTATTTACTAACACATAAATGCACACAAAACAAATCAACAAGAAAGGGAAACAAAAAGAAAGGAAACTACATCAAAGAAAAACTTAGGATAACTGACAATACTTCCTTATTTACTAACACAAAAAAGTATTATTTCTAGTAGGTCTTCAGCCTACTCTCATTGAAATGGCTTGACAATCGTGTTCCATCCATTGTTTACAACTGACAAGAGTATGAATCAAGTATATATGATACAATGTACGTGCCCATCCAATGGACTTTGAATTTCCCAAGATGGCACAAAAACTTGGAATCATACAATATAACCATCTACCGAAACTCAAACTATTTGTTCTTTGTGTCTATCATGCCATGCCTTTTGCCTATATTTTTTTGTTTTCTGACTCCAGCGAGCAATAGCCCACCTCTCATCTAACTGCATTACCTTAACCATCCTTTCCTCAAGTGTTTTATCATCATCTAACCCTCCTACGCACATTATATATAGAGATGGTAACATGAATTCAATAGGTAACACAACTTCCACACCAAACACCAATTGAAAAGGTATGGCCTTGTTCAATCTCTTATAAGTAGTCCAATATGACCATAACACAACAAAAACTTTATCATCCCAATCCTTTCTTCCCACATCACAAATATTAGTTAACATGTGATTCAGAATTTTGTTAAATGCCTCAGTATTACTATTAGCTTGTGGGTGATAAGGGCTAGTCTTGTGGTGGGCTACCATAAATTCTGCCAATAAGATTCTAACTGTCTCATTTAAGAAATGAGTACCCCTATCACTTGTTATGAAAGGAATGATAAGAACATTATTCTAAGCTGCGATATCAAATTATAATAGCACACCACATTAGATTTGTAAAACAGAAGAGCTAAAATACCATATATGGAAATTCATCATAATCCATAATGTTGAATGCATTACAAATAATAACTTGAATTACTCAATAAGAAAGATGTACATATAGGAGGAGGGAAGTGCAATTACTACCTAAATTAGTGGTGAATAATTTTCACTAACTGATACTGATAGTTAAGTTAACTCCAGAAGACTAGTAAGCTAACTCCACATAACTGAGAAGCTAACTCAACACAACTAGTAAGCTAACTACACACAAATAGTACACCTAAGCAAGCTAACCCAACAAGTGTAGGGCTAACATAAATGTAAGAATTATCCTAATAAATAAATAAAAGGATAAATAATAACCTACACTAACACCCTCCCATAAGCATAACTTAAGTGGGTGGAAAAGAAGGTGGGTACTGGCAACAAGGCTTGATGAGGTACCCACATAAAACAACTACGAAAATTAGACACCGCAAGGTACCCAAAACTAGTAATAACAAAGTAGAGAGAGAAAAATCCTTCTACAAGATATCTCGGCTCCAAAAACACATATATTGTTGAAGAAGTGTGGTGGGCACTATGGTTTGAATCCACTGCTTGATCATATAACTCAAAATAAACTGACACTGGGATTCACCAGAATAGCTCCATACAAGTAGACTGTCAATGGAATGATTTCAAAAAATGCAAAAAAAAACACCAAACATAATTTGATTAACTACTACAAATAGGTGTGTCATGATCCAAGAACAACCAAGGCAACAAGTCAAGGACACAATATACAAATAAATAGGAGTGCCATGATCCAAGAAAAGCCAAGGTAACAAGGAAAGGACACAAATCCCAAAGAAGTAGTATCAACACCACACCCTCCCATACTTCTGAATTAGTAGAGTGATACCACAGATCTGTATGAGTTGCCGAAATCAACTACTTGAACAATGAAAAACTAACACTAGGCTTCACCAGAATAGCTCCCCCACAAGAGAGATTATCAACATGACAAAAAAGTGTCAAAAATACAGATCCAAAATATCTCAACAAACAAGAGAGATATAAATGTATACACTCAAAGATACAATAATGCAACACCCAAAAGTTTAGAACGTCAGGATCAACCGAAATTGCGTCCACAAGTGATCACAACACCCTCCCAAATTTGACACTTTATAATTGAGTGCATACAAATATTACAATGAGTAATAGTACATTTCAAATTTGAAATATTTGTATAAAAATTTCACCAATGCGTATATCTCGAAAAAATACACAATTTCAAAACAATGATCACCTTAATCCGAGCTACAGATCAAAAGTTATGAGCTCTAGAAGGTTTTGCTATTAAAATAATATTTTAATGCTGATCTTTTTTTTAAAGGTACACGTGACACCCAAATGTCCAAATGGTAAAAGAGTGCATCCACATGATACAAGATTGCAACCAAAGGATAAAAACCTGCGCCCAAAACCTAAAATGTCCAGAGAGTAAATCATTGCATCCAGAGGGTACACGTTAATATCCCATCGATAAAAGAATGCACCTAGAGGGTACAAATTTGTGTCTAGTGGATAAAAGACTGCATCCAAAATAGAAATATCCAAAGGGTAAAATAATGCATCTAGAAGGTACATGCTTATATCTAATGGATAAAATAATGCACCCAGAGGGTACAAATCTACGTTCATTAGATAAAAGATTGCATCCAAAACTAAAATATCCAAAGGGTAAAAGAATGCCTCCAGAAGGTACACGCTTATATCCAATGGATAAAAGAATGCACCGAGAGGGTACAGATCTACGTCTAGTGGATAAAATACTACATCCAAAACTGAAATATCCAGAGGGTAAAACAATTCATCTGGAAGGTACACGCTTATATCCAATGGATAAAAGAATGCACCTAGAGGGTACAGATCTGTGTCTAGTGGATAAAAGATTGCATCCAAAACTGAAATATCCAAAGGGTAAAATAATGCATCCATAAGGTACACACTTATACCCAATGGATAAAAGAATGCACCTAGAGGGTACACATATGTGTCCAGTGGATAAAAGACTGCATATAAAACCAAAATATCCAAAGGGTTAAAGAATGCATCCTGAAAGTACACGCTTATATCCAATGGATAAAAGAATGCAACCAAAGGGTACAAATCTTCATCCAATGGATAAAAGACTGCGTCCAAAACTGAAATATCCAGAGGGTTAAATAATGCATCTAGAAGGTACATGCTTATATCCAATGGATAAAAGAATGCACCCAGAGGATACATATCTGCATCAAGATTTGAATGTCTCAAGACATGGTCAAGTTTATAGTCAATTCTAGGGTTTTGGCACCTTCCAAATCTAATGCCACACTCCGTTTTGCATAAAAATGCATGTTGCATAAAATTGATAACAAATTCAAAATACATGAAAATAATAAACCCTTGCTTGTAAAGAAAAACTTACATATGGATGTCTACATCATCTATAGCTCAGATACCATGAAAGAAACGATAAGAATATTGTTCCAATCCATGATAACAGATGATAATAGCACACAAAATTAGATTTGTAAAATAGAAGAGCTAAAATACCAGATATATAAATCCATCATAATCCATAATGTTAAATGCATTACAATACAATGATTGAATTAATCAATAAGAAAGATGTACATATAGGAGGAGGGAAGTGTAACTACTACCTAAATAAGTGGTGAAGAACTCCCACTAACTGATACTGATAATTAAGTTAACTCCAGAAGACTAGTAAACTAACTCCACATAACTAAGAAGCTAACTCAACA
Organism: Taxus chinensis; assembly: GCA_019776745.2. Taxonomy (NCBI): domain Eukaryota; kingdom Viridiplantae; phylum Streptophyta; class Pinopsida; order Cupressales; family Taxaceae; genus Taxus; species Taxus chinensis. The sequence continues at coordinate 90,887,861 of CM034155.1, forward strand.
CAACTAGTAGGCTAACTCCACACAAGTAGTACACCTAAACAAGCTAACCCAACAAGTGTAGGGCTAAAACAAGTGTAAGAATTATCCTAATAAATAAATAAAAGGATAAATAATAACCTACACTAACATGTTAAGCTCAGTGGGCATCCGTATCTACTAATTATATTTTCCCATAAGAACCTAGCTGTTGTTGTCATTGTGAAATCCCTTGTAGGTGCCACTCCTTTCCACCTTGTAAGGTAATATATATATGTAATGATATAGCTAAAACTTTTCCTTCAAATGGCTATGGAAATAGGGCTTACAAAGTTAGTTGCCCAATTCTCAAATAGTTCTGCACTGACAATCGGTCTCAATGGCATTTCATATCTTTTCCCTGGTTTACCAAGGCACTGGAAGTGGTCACATGGCTTACAATACTTGATAAATTCTTTGTAAACCATTTCCCAACAAACTCTTGCTAAAATTATCTTATGCATGGTTGCATCCCCTTCACAATTTCCTCCTACAATTCCACCATGTGCTTCCTCCATGATTGTAGCATGCTCATGCTCTAACATGCATCGGCACAAAACCTCATCGCAACCTAGCATGGATAAGTATCCACTAATTAACATGTAGGGCATGATGTGTATGGCTAACTGCTTCCTTTCCAAATTCTTCATTCCCACCAGTACCACACCCATTTTGAGAAACACAACAATATCTTCCAAGTTAGAGAGAATTTACCACAATATAAACAATTGCGCATCTATAATTATATCCTCAATGCTCTATGTGTCCTCCCCTGAGTCACTCCTTGATAAATGGTCAGGCTCCAAATTACTCTTACCCATTTTAACAACAACCATAAACTCAAACTCTTTAAATAGTAAGACCCACCAACATATGCGACCTTTTAGAATAGGCGTGTTTACCAAGTACTTTAATGCCATGTGGTCTGTGTAGAATATAAAGGTTGTTGCCAATAAATACTACCTTAATTTGTGTAGTGCGTAGATAATTGACAATGCATTGCGTTCAATGGTAGTATAGTTTTGTTCTGCTGGGGTTAGCTTCTTACTAAGAAAGCACAAGGGGTGACAAACAATTCCCTCTCTAGGTTGTGCTAAGACTTCTCAAATCACCATTGTTGAAGCATCAACATGTAAATGGAATGGCTTATCCTAAGAGGGAAAGCATAGTATGGGCACAATGATAATCCTATTTTTCAATGTATCAAATTCCATCTGTTGCACCTCTCCCCAATAAAATGTACTTGTGTGCTTCAACAAATTTTCTAATGGTGCGACGATCTTGACATCCACCTTAATAAATAAATGATAATACCCCATATGCCCAAGGAATCTGCCCACCACACTCTGGATGTTATGTTCCCCCAATCCCACAATAATGACAACTTTGGTAGGATCCACCAACAATCCTTCCTTATATATGATATGCCCCTACAAGGTTCCAAATGGAGTAGTGAAAACACATTTCTTAATGTTGAGGGATATCCTCAATTACCGACATCTTTCAAACATCAGCCTTACATTATCACAATGGTCCCTCATTAATCCATATATTATCCAATCATCCAGGTAGACTTGTAGAAACTTATGGATGAAGTCCTGAAACACCTGAACCACAATGCGTAAAAACATAGTAGGTGTTTTCTTCAAACCAAAAGGCATGACCGTATAGGAAACATTTCCCCATTTTGTGGGAAAATTCATCTTTTCTTGGTCCTCCTTTGCAATTCTAACCTAATGATATCCTAAGAATACATCTGTGAAAGAATACATTTCACGCCTAGCTACTCCTTCAAGGATCTCCTTCGTGAAGGGGGTTGGAAAAAGGGTCAATAACACATACTGCATTCAAATCTTGGAAATCAACACAAACAATTATCCTTCCATCCTTCTTAATACTGATGACCATCAGACTTATCCATTTTGATTCTTCAACATCCTCAATGATGCCTAATGTGATCATCTTATCAATCTCCTCCTTGAATTTGACGTGTAGATTCAGATTCCTTCGATAAGGTCTCTTTTAAATTGGGTGCACACCTTCCTTTAACTTGATATTCATTTCTCCCAAGGAGTGGTGAAATCCTTTAATCTCGTGGTACCTGTGCGGAAACAAATCTTGAAATTCACACAACAGATCGATGATCTTCGAAACCTCCTTTTCTATCCAATAATCTACAATAATAGCATCCTTAGGTTCCACCTCCAAACCAATGTTAACCTTCTTCATTTTCAGGGGTTCATGGTAGGTGCACGCCTACTCATCATTACTATCCATAACATCATTTGTACCCGCAATATGGTTAACATCCAACTTTTCCACCTCTTCACCATTGATCACATAGACCAAATTTCCTTTTTCTTTTTCCATACATGCGCGCTTGAGTTGTATCTCCTCTAATTCTTCATCATCAAATCACACTTCTAAGCCAGGTTCACCCAGTAATTCTAGTATTATATCCTTGTCCATGACACTATCTCCCATAGTTATGAACTTAACAACCTCCAACGCCTCATCCACCAATGGATTAGTACTCAAATATTCAAAATCTTGAAGGAGATAAACCGTCAACTCCTGCCAGTTTCCTTTTTGTAGGCACATCTATGAGTGAATGTACCATGCAAGTGCACAACATTTTAATGTGGAGTAAAGCTTATGCACCCATAAATAAGGTAGTAAGGCTTCCGCGCCTTCCATCCAAGCCTTCTCACATGCTTGGATGTGAAATGAGGTAGGTTCCTTCCCACGATAATATTATATAATAGTAGGTGCATTTCTTTGGAAAAACCTGACAGAGAGCATGATTCTCAGCTCACACCACTCTATAAGGTTATCATAATGGGTCATCCACCAACGTGATGCAGTCTCAAGCAAGGTATAACTATGCATCCTACTCCTTTTGATCTCACATCTCCTTTGGGTCTTCATTTCTCACAGGAAAACATATGGGTCATCTCCCCCAATATAAATTAGAAACTTCTTTCCTCCTAGGCACCTGACTGAGTGCACCTTTGTTACTCTCATCAAAGAGCCTCTTAAATTCAATCTGACTAACTCATATGTCTTGTGTGCCCAATTGTCACATGACACACTAGTTGTATCACTTATAGATTGAGCATTGTCCCACTGAATAACACCTTCCTTTGTTGGTTGCACAACCTCAGTGTCCTGGATAGTGCACACATATATTTTGTCTTGGTCTTCTTCTCCTAAAGGCTTAGTATAGGGCGTTGACTTCCCACCTATCAAAGGAATGATAACACAATCCTATTTTTTCTCAAAAATTATATACCCCTTGTTGAAATGTAAGTCAACATTGTTCTTATAGCACTAGGAGCACCTAAGTAATGCTGGAAAGTTGTCCACCGTAGCAATCACTAAGACTTCAAAGTCTTTAGTGAATTTCTCCCCTTGGATAGTGATAGTAGAATCCTTTAAAACACCAATGGGCATTTCCTTGGTCTTATTAGCCATATACAACACATTTGAAGATGGCTATAATGGGGTCCTTCCCATTTTATTCTAGGCATCCAGGGTAAGAACATTAACTTCCACACCCATTTCAATAAGAATATTGCTTAGGATCCATCCATCAAAAACTGCATTCAAGGTAATATCCTTATCATAGTCAAGGTTATTGGGAGGAAGGTTAGCATGAAAAAATTACCTCTCGCACTCTCCTCCAGTGCTTGGTATATTATATCTCAACCATTATCCTAACAGATGAATGATATTCTCTTATCACAACATCTTACACATCTTTATGACATCATCTATAAATGACTGAGGGAGCTCAGTGCTTTTCTTCTACTCCAACTTCCTGGATTTCTCTTTTAGACACTAAATTTCCCCTTGAATACTTTTGATTATGTCCATGGTCTTTTGATAGACTTCCTTATGATGGGTAGGGTCTAGATACTTACCATATACCACCTCTTCTCTTGTAATCAGTGGTCTCTGCTTTGGTATTTCCCTGGCGTGCACAATCTCAGCTCGCATTGTCACCAGTACAAGTTCTAACTTTGACTCGCACATAATTCTAGGTATCCAATGTTGATCAACATGGTTTACGCTCACCTTCCCATCCCCCTTATCCTTCCGCTACTTCTGGCTCATGTGTTTAAATAATTTTGGGCTCTCCTCATACTTGGGCTTCGGTCTACACCAAGAGCAATGTAGCAAATTAGTGTATTCACACTTATAGTGTTCTGTAGACCCACAATTGTAACAAGTTCCACATGAGAACTCACTTCTTCCACCTCCGCAGTTACCATAACCTCTAAATCCTCCATGAAATCCTCTTATGCGACTTCCTCTATCCACACGCTCTTCATAATGATGGCCCTCATCCTTGTAATTGCTTGCAATACTAGTCTGGCACACACCAGTATAAATGTCATCATTTATTTGGTCAATCAATCTACAATCCTTGGTGTCATGCATAGTAGAGGTGAAATTTTTGCAATATCAAGACACATTCTTATAGATCACGCACTGCAGTAGTAGATGCCTACTTGTATCGTGATCTACATGGAAAATCTCATAGTCCATCGTCGTTGCACATACCAATCTTTGAGGACAACTGTCCTTTGTATGTAATTTTACCTCAAATTTTGTATACCATAACCCACTGCGAGTCTCATGAGTCTGTGATACTGAACCACTCCCAAATGTGTTTCCCGCACCGCTCCTAGATGTGATACTCAAACCTTGTGATCCCACACCTTGTCCAAATGTTGTGCCAGAAAAAATACTCCCAAACACAGGAAATGATTGTGCATCCATAGATGTACCAAATGAAAAATTATACCTCCTATGTGTCACTCGACTACAAATACCGATACCAACTGGATTATCAAAATTTATCTCAAGGAATGGAAAAATAAGCGCAAGGGTCTGGTTGCCATATGGGTTAAGATGCACACCTACGGATCTTCTCCTTTATTTATATGACAAGCTCTCTCCAGAAACCATGGGGGTTTCTCTTCTTCACTTTCTAAGAGGGGGCAGCTCAGACTGCTTCGGTTCCACGTCCTCCGTGTGAACCTAAATTCCTTCCCACAACATCTACCTCCATAAATCCATCACTTTTGTAGCTTCACGTTATATTTCTAACTCCCTCTCCTGAGCTTTATTATACTTGAACCTCCTCCCCTCTCTGTCCATTTCTGCTACAAGGTATGTCATCCTTCTACCATGCCAGCTTCAATGCCTTGTGTCTAGCAGGAATTTAGCCAACCATGGGAATGGCTTCCAAACTAAAAGTAATGAATAGGATATTGATAGCCAGTGGAATACCACACAAGAACAATCTTATAGGCTCACTTAAGTAGTCAAACTCTGTAATCTCTGGGTAAGAACAAGTAGAAATAACATATTCCAAAGTATAACTAGTCAACACTCTACTCCATTAGTGATCAGAAACATAGGTCCATGCCAGATTAGCATCATGCAACTGATGATATTCCTCCTAGGTCCAAACATGAGGTCTATAGTATTAACTCATCCTTGATACATATGTTGATAGCCATTCATACAACTCTATTGGGAAATAACAGAAGAATGTCTCATAGAGTTTGTGATACAGGTTCTCCTCCACCCATTTTCATGCATAAAAATCATATCCAATACTGAACCTCTAAGAAAACTCATCCTCCATGTTTTTGAGCCACACTTTGACACTATCCAAGGTCAAGCACTTTGTCATCACACATTTCTCTCACAATATCTTCAAAAGTGGTTCCGGCAACAAAACCAATATGTACTCATTATTTTACCCTCAATACTTCTTTCTAAACCCAAGTGTGTTGGCCTATCATCCAGCATATGCTAGGCACTCACCCGAGGCACATGCGGGTGCCAAGCCCTTCCTTTATGTGAGCTTTGCAAGAGATTTCTACAATTAATAGAGGATTTATTTGCAGAAACAAAAGTACATTTACTTACTTTAAAAGGAAGAAGATGTAACTAGTAGATATACACATCAGTGTATGAAAAAATCTAAATAAACATTACATGAAGCACAAGAAACTAGATTTGAATCATGATAAGCCAAATAATATGAGGGTTTACACCCATAAAAAGAGATATATATAATATATCTATATATATTGATTTAACAAAGTCTCTAGTAGTCATACTACATTAAAAAGGGCCATCTCAGACCATATACATTAAATGACAAAGATCAAACCCCTACAAACTAATCTTATCAGAAATCCTAATCATAATTTCCCATTATAACTCTTATTATAGACACCAATACACATACATATGCTTAATAGTATCCCTTACAACCCTTTAGCACTAATTACTCTAAACCATGGCACAATGAACTCTAAACCCTTACCATTTATGTAGCACTTTGTTACTCTCCTTCTCTTTCTCTGTATTCTCTATGCATTCTCTCTACACTCCCTCTGTGTGTTTTTGTTCTTGTCCCAAACACCTCTTTAAATAGGATCATCTACCACCGCCACAACTTCCCTTATTTCAAATCGTGTGCCAGGTGTCGATGTGGTCTTCCATTGGTGAGTGATTATCCTTTTTACAAACCTTCTACTAATTGTAATGATGTCTCAAGGAATATTCCCTATGTAGAATATCATTTTACTGACCTCCAAGGTTCTAGGATGACACCTTATCCACTTATCATGCCTAGTCAGGTCCTCACATTTTTCCTCAAGTGACTCCATCATACCAAATATGGCTAAGTCCTTTAAACCCTTGTTTTTCCTCCCTCGCACATCTTGGTTTCACTTAAACCCTTCTTAAACCCCTTTTTCAAGTGCACGTTTCCTTAAACACCCTTCTATTCACAGATCCTATGCACGCGTGCCTCTTGGTACTTAGCCAATATTTTAGGATCCAACATCTAGTCTAGATCCATCTTGCTCCACTCAATTTCTAGCCCAGAATTAGTCCAAATATTTGAATACAAGCTAAGTCACTCTCATTTCATTATTGTTTACACTTTATTATTTATTTTTACTATTATATTCATTTGATCTTATTCCTCTAATTAAGATTTAATTTTTGTTAAATCATTTGGTGAACCTGATCCCTTGCATGCTCTTTAACGGATCCTTTATGCTCCAAACCCAAACCCTAGTTATATTAGGGTTTGTATCTACATCTTATATTCATATCCAAACTTGATTTTCATTTATCACCTACCATAAATCAGATCTGAAAAAAAAATTCCTAGGGTTTCATACTTCATCCTACCCTTTGGGTCACTTTCTTGGGCTCAAAATTTTCAAATCACCTTTTGTTACATATCTTAAAAATAATGACTCTATTATAAACTTCCTTTTAGGTTATTTTTCATTTTTCCATTTTAACAAAAACCTCTTTTGTTTTCCATAGTTTTGGGCCTGATTTGTGGAAATCCAAAATTACACATTTTTCTAATTAAGGAATAATTAGAAAAATATACAATTTTGAATAAATACCTTCGAGGTTTTTTGTTAATTCATAACATTTAAAATTGCCTCTTTTTGTTTTGAAAAATTCAAATTCTAATTTGAGATATGGTCATTTTATTCATTTTATGAAAGTTACATTTTGTCTAACATCACTCTTCGGGTTTTATCCCCATGATCTCTTGAATTTTGTTACCATATACACTTTTCTATATAAGTTGGTGTTATCTCTCTCATTTTATTTTTTATAATCATGGCTCATAACACTACTTCTCAATTATCCTTGTATCATTTACTTAAACAACACCCATCATGTAGAGATACTCTCACATAACTAGTGAAACAAGTACAACTCCCTGATAATACGACACCTTCCTAAGTGAATAAAATTTTGAGTCATATTTCAGATCCTCCTATTGGTAATTTTGACACATTCCATATGGTTATCTTATATTCTATTCAATCTTTTCACCATGACTTTCAAGATAAACTTCAAGCAATGAATGTTACAATTATATCTCTCAAGGATGAGATACAACACATCCAAGATAATTCCAATGCATATATTAATTATCTTACTATGCATCATGACATATCTAAGGAAAATTATACATAATATGATATATGTGTTTCATGTGCTCATAGAAGTGAGGGTAAATTACTACAACATAAAAAACCTCTTTGGTTTGACAAGTATGCTAAACAAAATAATATCCTATTTGAGATACTCAATCACCGGTTAATCACTTTGTTACCCAATCATTACCGTACTCAGTATCTTATTACAAGATTTAAATTCCAACCATTATAAAATTATCATGGAATTAATTAACATCGTGACAATTATTTTTATGCCTTTAATGTAAAATCCAACAACTTGAGTGTAGATAATTTATTTCATTTGCTACACAATATTATACTACACATTCATCTCAAATTTAAAAATCTCAATGTGTTCCTAAATCTAATTCATCTATGAATAATGAACATAATTCCATATCGAATGCTACAAATTCTACAATAATACAAGATTCACTTATTCAAGAAGGCCGTAAAAATGAATTCCTCCTTTGGAAGTACTAACCTTAGTCCCAACATCACATCCTACTATTGTGCAACCTAAAGAACTGTCAATTTCACCTAAGCCACATAACACTACAAAGATAGAAATCAAATTTGAACCACCAAAATCCCAATTTAAGATAAACCCACATAATATAACTATTACTAAAGTAGATGACCCTATTTCATTCGACACACTACAAATTTCTTGTCGTCTAGCTGTAGAGTATAAAGAAACACAAAAGGAAAAATGTAGCACTCTAGTGAAATCACAAGTGTCTTCTTTAGCATCACTTGGGTCACTTTTGTGTAGTTATCACCATTTTCTATAGAAATATCACCATGGAATTCACACTTTGGGGCATACCACTCCCCCCTCACTACCTGATGATGCACCCTTATTCTAGGTTCAAACATGATTGTTGAGGGCACACTTACCTACATGGACCTCACCTCACACACATACATAGGGGGGAAAATTGCTTCCCTCTCCTAGTCATATAATTTCATTAAAATAGTTGCAAAGATACAAAAACATTATCCTAGATCTTGATTGGATGTATCCTTTCTTGATTATCATATTATACATTGCACATTACTTATCATGTGACTTGGATTCATAGTATATTATATCCTTTTTGCATATGCATATGTGTGTTCACATGGTACTATTGAGGTGAATGTAGAAAACTTATAGGTTATCACATGATGTATGATTGTTCGAAGTGTTCTCTACCAATCCCTCTAAGGATCCTGGGGGCATCTACCTTTCCTATTTCTCTACATTTAAGTTATATCATTGAAATTTCTACTACTATCATTCCTCTTTTCAGTTGTATAAATTTGGGCATACTATCAAATTTTATAACATGCTAATGGGTGCTTCATGTGTATAACTTGTCTCATAGGCTTACTTATAACCACGGTTATCTAATTTTATTGTATCTTTTATGGGCTTATTTATTGATTGCCACTGTTTGTGGGCGAAGCCCTATGTTTGATTGTATGATTTTATTCTATAGAATTGAAGCCTTCGAGTGTATTATGACATCCTAATTGGTTTCCCATGTATTTAATCAGCTACTTGTGTCTTTTTCCATGTTACTGCATGTTTTGACTAGTTTTTATTACATCATGTCATGATTTCTTGTGACTAACAATTTTTTATAGCATTTCCCATTGTTTTGCATGTGTCATGGTAGTTACCATATAAATTATGTATTTTGAGTGTAGGATTTATATTTAATATGTGCAAATCCATTTCAAATTTCATCATTTGGGCCATGCTTGCCTTGATTCATCTCACACACATAAACAAGAGAGGGTAATCATCAGGTTATTATTTCACCCTCTCAGTAGTTTAGAGGCCATACAAAGAATGATACATGATAAAATCATAATAAACAAGAGATAAAAATAGGTTCAATATCATATTTGGGAAAAAATCATAATAGAGATAGAAGCACCCAATACAAACAGGAATGATGTGCGCTAGTGTCCCACCTAGACCATTTTATCCTAGGGAAAAAATAGGTGCAATACATGATCAATAGGTTTCTAGCGATAGGTTTCTCTAAAATCCAACAACTGGTACTCAGTTATAGGTTATTATCAAGAACAAAATGAACAAAATCATTGACAAGTTACATACTTTGGACAATGAAACTAATTATCATGTTTTTTTGGGATCAAATAAGGAATGAAACCTAAGACATATGTAGGAAAGCAATATGCATGGAAAAATGTTTCTTCAATGACTGATTTCCATTGGGTTTGTGACCATCTCTAGTGGAACTTATTCGTGGGGAAGTGTTAACGACTAAAGAGAAAATCCTACAACTCTCCTAATACTCTTCCCTTAGTGATAGGATGCTCAAATCCTCAGTTTAGTGATAAGATGCTTAAATCCTCAATTTTGTGAAAGAATTCCTAAATCCTTAGTATTATTCCAACCATCTCCAAGGAAAAAAACATATAGGAATAATTATATGTCTTTATTCATGGAATTCAAGTGCATTTTATCCTTGATTCACTTATTTTTTCAATACGCATTTCTATTTGCACATTTACTAAGTTAAAGTTAAATTTTATTTATCATGAGCATTGACTACACTTATACTCTTTTGCATATCCGACCTTACTCCAATAAAAGGTAACACACAAATGGAATAAGAAGAAATCTCAAGCACAATATTCTCATGAAAATGAAATATTCAACGAAAAAATGCATGCATCATTTCTACTATGCACACGAGGTCACCCCTATGATCCTCGACATATTATATAATCTCCATTTGACATGATATTAATTACAACCCTCATTCAACATTTTATCAGTTACAACTCCTTTCATCTCTCCACATGGTATGATCTTCCTATCTACTTTATGCTACCAAATATTCATTCACTAGCATAAATTGGGGAAAATGTGGATAAAATATCATACACTTACTACTTACATCATGCCTTTAAGTATGTTATTATATGCATGATTCCTAAGTAAGAAAACCAAGCATTAACAACACTTGTTTTAATTTTACATTACTTTATCCCTTTGATACTCTTAGCATTTACTTTTCTACAATGACCAATTTGCTTGTGAACATTTAGAAAACATGTGACCCAACTATGTATTTTTTATTTTATCCTTTGATCATCTTGGACACTACCTCCCATTAATGACATGAGCACCTAGGCGTTACTATCCCCTTGAGATAGTTCTTTCATTTTCCCTCCTTTTCTCAAATTTGAAATGCCACATCTTTTGATATATTTTCTAATTTACTACCCATCACTTTGGGCCATCCTTTTTGGTTGTTAATGACGAAATTCAGATAAAGGAATCATAAATATACACAAATTACTCACTATTATGATATACCTCTTCTATATTCAAGGATTACATTTGGGTTGCATTATTCACTTCATATGAGGGACTATTTCTGAATTCCATCTCACACAATCATATTTGGGGAAAAGTAGTTATATACCACTATCTTGGTGTGACTAGTAAAAGGGAAACCCAACTTCAAGGAACATGATTCAATAATACACACACACACACACACAAACTACATAGAGCCTGAAATGTAATGTAAAATTCAGTGAAAATCACATTAGGGTGATTGTTGAGGTCATTCCAAGTCAAGAATATGAATTATTTATTTCATATAATGTTTTCTTGAGCCTTGTGTATGTAGTTAGGGTTTGTTTTGTAGGTTCAGGTGTAACAGTGAAACCCTATAGTGAAGTGGATGTGAAAAATAGAAAAAGGAAGAAGACAACTTCAGACCCTGAGAAGAAAATAACCAAAGCATTTTCTAGGACACCATCACTCATTTCAAACACCACCATCTGGGTGGTCCTGCCCTTAACTAGGCGGTCCTATTCAAAGGAGTTTTAGATCCTATTTTTCTAGACAAAACATATCTAGTCCAGATCTAACATTGTCTACTCAATTTCCAGCCCAAAATTAGTCTAGATCTTCGAATACAATCTAATTCACTCTTATTTTGCTATTTTTTACACTTTTTTATTTCTTACGTGATAGATATTTCTTGTTACTTGTTTTCATGAAAAAAAAATTGCAAGAAAAATTCAAAAATTTGGTCATGACAACTTAGTCCTCATTTGAAAATCCTTCTCTCGGTCAATGTAAACTTGTCCTCCATCCAACTCATTTACTATGTCACCCTCATAATGGATAAGAGGAATGTGATAATGTGATTTTAAAGTGTGTTTCATGTGCAAGGAGGTGATTCATAGATTCATTCAGAACCATTCAGAAGGAACTACTCCCAGAGGCCTTAAAAGGCCTATTTTCAGGATTTTTCACATTGTTGGACACAACCAACATGGTAGTTTTGAAGATTATATATGGGATACATGAAAGTGATTTAGGTATATTTAGAGGTTTAGGGACAAACTATGTAATAATGAGTTTTTCAAGTGTAAAGAGTAAGTGGTCAAAATTGGAACCTGAAATTCAATGAATGATTCTAGGAGCTCTGTAAGGATTTAGGAGGAAATAAAATAGGAATTAGAAATATGAAATAATAAATAAATTTTGGAATCATCAAATTTGTTCCAATACTGAGGTGCTTCTTAAGGAAGATCATTATTTTCATACACTCCTTACTATCCCAAAGAAAAATGAGCCCTTGTTTGTAGTTTAAGGAAGAATTAAAGTTTTAAACCCATTCTGTTGATCTTGCAATGGTTTTGGGAGTCAAAATAATATAAAATTTCATACAAAAATACCATCTGGAGGTCTCGGAGTTGTGTCTCCAAGTTCTCTCTTGTGCATGTGTGCTTCTCGTACTTAGCCAAATTTTGAAGTGACAAATGTTAGATTCTTGATCAATGGAGAAATTTTGTGTCCCTCTTTTCCAGTTCGTAAGGAGATATAGGGGACACAAAAATTTCCTCATATTAGCTCTAGTCCACCATGTGACCACCATCATCCTGGTAGAGAGCTTAACTAGCTAAGCCGCTCTTCCCAAGACTACACCAAATGATGACAAGTGGAACACTTTTTATCAAAGAAATTTTTTGTGTCCCTCTTTTCCATTTCACCAAGGGGACATAGGGGACAAAAAAATTAACCCTAGATCATCCCCTTCTAAATTTCCTTGAATGCAACCCAGACTAGGCTTCTAAGTGCTCAAGCAAGATTTCTCCATCTCCCTCACAATGAACTATAAGATGAAAAGTTTCAACATGTCTATCAAAAAAAAATTTTCATGTCCATCTTGTCCATTTTCAAAGGGGAAATATAGGACACAAAAAATTTCCCAAGAGCAAGCCATATAACCTTGGTTTGATCCATACTCAACTTCCTTTCACTCACGGTCAAGATGGAGTTAACAGGAGGTCATGAAAACAAAGAAAAACCCATTTTTAAGTGATTTTTTTGAATTTTACACTAATCCTCCATTTTTCCACATGAAAAATATTCAAGTGACATATTATCAAAACATACATTCTGTTTAACACATTCTAGATCATCCATTACTGCAAAAACAAATCTTTTTCCATGATTTCTCATCTTGAAAACTAATTGAACCAATGTTTTGATTTCTAACCTCCCAAGATCCCTTGTGATAAATAAAGCTTCAAGAATCCATTAATGGATTCCATCACACAAATTATGACCTAAAATCCTCCATCCCAAAATTTTCCTTTTTGATTTTCAAGATTTTCAGCACGTGGATCATGATGAAAATTGGAGCACAAGACCCAAGCGAAGAGCCAAATCCAAAAATGGTTTTTTTATTGCAAACCAACACAAATTTGTCTAGTTAATAAAAATAGAATATGATATATACACTAAAATGTTAAAATAGTAAGTCCCTCAAATTTTCAAGCTCCTATCACTCAAGACATCTCGAAACAGTGGGGAACAAGAAATGTAAAATAGGTATTTTTTGAAAAATAGTAGGTTCAGAAAAACAACTGACTAAAAATAGAAAGTTGTTAAAAATTATAAAACATCATCAAGAATTTTATAGGAACCTCAGAAGACCAAATTTGAGCAAAAAGTAAAGTTTTCCTAAAATAGAAAGTCTTGGTCACACAAGCAAAACATAAAAAGTTTTAGTTTTCAGTATAGAAAGTTACAATTGGCTTCATTTTCATTCATCTCACTAATGTTTTCAATATCCATAGGGTTGTAAGGTGGTTGTATATCTAAAATAAGGAAATAAACCCTCCATAAGGATCCTGAAGCATTATTCTAATCATAATTATGTCAAGGAGTAAGACAGGGCATACTGAGGTGCAATAGGTGAAAGTCAGGAGCATTGTAAGGATATAAAATAAGTTGAGAAGGATCAATATATTTCAACTTAAATCCATTAAGATGATGGTCATCATAAGCATGATGAAAAGGATTCCCAGTGAGTGAGGAATCTCAAGCAATGCATACCTAAATGTTTCTAAACACTTGATTCATGCTCGATAAGGAGATTACATCTTACATGTTAGTAGAGGTGGATTTTGTAGTGCTTCATTGTAATGTGTAGGAAAATAACGTGATACTCATTATCATTTGGGATCAATATTTATATTAATAAAAATTCACCTACTTCCATGAGAAATATATACACAAGAGGTATATGAGTTAATCTCATTCAAGGCTTCTCTAGAGCCAAAAAAGGGAAAAAGATATGATCTCTGTTCAATGAAAAATCATATCTATTTCATTAGTTTCCATATAATTGGTATTTTTTCTAAACACTAACCTCAAACCTTGTGGTTTGGTCATTGCTATCATCTCATTCCATTTCGACCAGTGGCCAAATCTCAAGAATCTCATTCGAATATAACCTCTATCTACAATATGAAGGTCTTTTTTTGTGAATGAAAGTTAAACATCATGATTTTTGTACATCATGGAGATGGTCTATGATCACTAATGTCAATTTTGAAATCCTAAGGAGTGACAAAGTGATCCTTATTTTCATTGTGATACCAAGAAGGAATCATCATGAGTGATGCCCGTAGTAATCTTAGGCTCACATCAAGAGATCTCACAATAGTGTCCCTAAACATTCATTCGACAATCTAAAGTATCCGTGAATATTACAGAAGAAAGATATTGTGATAACCTATAACACATCTTTATTACGCTTCTCAACTAGGGATTTTTTTACATTAACTTCATGCTTAACTGATTTAAATTAACAACATTTAAATCTAACATAAATCTTAAATTCAATCTATCTTATAATAGTTAAAAAACATGTGCAACTGTATGGGTCAGTTGGTAGCCAATACCCCATAGATTACTCTTTACGAGTGTGCATACAAAGTATACTATTGGTTTCCTTTTATACGCATTAATAGTAAAGTGATGTTTTATAAGTGTATACCTCAAAATCAAGCAATTGAGTCCCATCCAATATCCTACACCTTTAGAACTTGGTGAAATCAGGACAGTATAATCATCAACTTACACTACTTTGGAAAAAGGTTCAGAGACATGTTTTCCATGCTCAGTTCCATGATGGAACATTCATCATTAGGAACTTTTCTTTCACCATATCACTTAATTTAGTTATCTAGATTATTTTTAGTTTGTAAGTTATTAAGTTCAGTTAACCATTTTATTTTATTCAACTATGAAAAAGTAACATTTCATTCAATGGATAGGTTAACTAGGTCTTGTGAAGTAGTTCCAATCACGTTATAGGGACCCAATGAACTCCATGAGTCAATTCTTAACCATGCACCTATCTTCCCTTGATTGGTAACTAAATCAGATCACAACTGTTGACTAGTTTAATTCGAATGTGAATATAATAAAATATTACACCACTTTATAATCATTCTTATTAAATTTAATTCACAGATAAGTCTTTATACATGTCTATTTTAAATTTCATGTTATACTTCTCGGTTAACTTATTATTTTCATTATTAAACAACAACATTTTTTTAACAGTCTGATAACACAATAACAATATTTTATAATGTACACTTTCACTTTCAATAAGTGATATAATATGACTTTCACCCTTATCGAAATATTAGAACAAAAATCCATATGTTTATAGAGATATAAAAATAATAATATTACTATTTCAATATCAATTCATAGTGAACAAAATATAGGTATCAGTAGTTCCAAAAAATTAAAGCACAATCTTTATGATCATTTCATTAATTGATATGTTCCGAGTTAAGACTTGTTACATAGCTGAATAAGAGACTATCCAAGATAGTTATATAAACATATAAGGATCAATAGTATTTATTAAATATCTATAACCAAGAGACTATTTCTCTTTTAAATAAAAAGATAGTACATTATTTTCATTCTCATTAATAGGAAAAATAAAATCATGCAAGTCATATTTTTTTCCTTTAATCATCTCAGAAATCCTTTCAAACTTGCATTGTTTAAACATGGTTAGCTTTACAACAAATGGCATGAAGGGTTCTTTTTCTCGTTTAACAGATTATGCCAGTATAATATTTGAATAAATGAAATAAAAAATATTAAAATCATATTATCAAACACAAGAGTACAAAGAATCAATTTAGTATATCATTGAAATTATTAATTTTGCATCCACAATGAGTTGTTCACTACCTACTTTTTAAAGTTCCTTAATGGAAAAATCACAAAGGACACAATTTATAACAACATATTATAATTAAAACCCATTCATCCTCAACACATCACCTTTAATTTAATATATATATCAAAATTATATAATTTAAACATAACTTATATATATTAACATTATATAATTTAGACATAAATCATATCCATCTTTCCTTACCTAGCATGAATAATTCCATTAAAGTAACTGTTACTTTTCCTTAAGCTGAGATAAAAATACTACTAAGAGAATCCTTATCTTCCTCAGAATTTGACACTAATCAATCTACCTTACAATAAGGTGATATTACAAACAGTTGTTATGATAAGGTCAAGGAAAAAATTGAAATACGATTCCTTATCTCTAAGTATTATTCCAAACACAAACATTAACCTTTCAACAAGGTATTGGTAGAAATTTGAACAACAATCAAAGGTAGAGACTATATTTACTATAATGAATACCATTGATATTCGTTAAAGTTAAGGTAATTATTGTTACCTTAATTTCTCCAAAGGCCATAAGATGTACCTATGAATTACCCTAAAACGTTACAAAGACCATAAAACTATTACATAGTTACCAAGTAAATACCACAAGAGGATAACATAACACATACCCATGGATTCCCTGGAGATCACCTTTGTTTATTTAATACAGTATAGCGGATAATGTCATATTGAAATTGTAACATAATTATTTTGAGTTATCCCATGATTTTGAGCCAACAAGACATACAACAACTTGATAATAAACCAATGCACATAAAGGATTTCATAAAAAAACAAGAAAATGTTTTTCCCCAACGATACCTCAAGGTTTTGAACTTGAAAGAACTCGATGAACACAAAGGTGAGGTTCCAGAGATGTATTGGTAAACATTTACAAGAATTAAGATTGGCTAGTTAGAGTCAATCATTTGAAATAACTAGAACACATAAAATCCAAGTGGGTTTTAGAGAAAATGGCCACAACAACCAGATATAACTTAGTTGTCCCCATACAAATTTCACAAAATAAAAAATGGAAGGAGTTACCCAATTTTTTTAAGACATTAAAACAACGCTTATAATCAATAGTGACATTACAGTCATATCATTCTACAGAAAATCAGTTATAACCCAGATTTGAGAAAAAAAATTAAAATTCACAGACACCTAGAAGAAGGGTTTGCAATAAGACAATAAAATAACAAACACAGTGTTTCTAGTCATCACAGAACCCTCAGAATACACATTCCTCCATATATTTCAACACAACAAACAAAACCTAGTTTGAGCCCAAAATTATTGTAGAAGCTCATTTCATGCAAATATTAAATAGAATAATCCATTAGGAAGGAAATAAAACAATTCATGCTTGAAGATTGAATCCTGAAACCTTTCTCTTTATTTTCCAACTTCTTCCAACAAGCTTGAGCCCAGATTCACCTTTTAATCATAGAGTAAGTGAAAAACCCAAACTATTTCCATCTTTATTTATTAATAGCAATCATAAATTTTTACCCAAGAATCTCTCACCAATAGTTGGAAATATGTATGCAATAGTTCACAAAATAGACAATGAACACCGAAATAGGAAAAGAATCCATAACACGTAGAGCTCATGAAAAACAATCAAAATGAAAATGAAACTAATTAAAACAACACCCAAAAAATTGATGTCTTCCCCAAGAAGTTTCCTGCTCCTCCCGAGGTCTATGGGGTAAGTTTAATGTCATTAATGCATGCAATGACATAATGCAGTTCCCTCCAAAACCATTGCTTAAACTCATGCCAAATAATACTTAGCTACACACCTTAGTTCACGAATAGATCCTTACCATTCAATTAGCAATGAGATAACCATTCCTCTAGCATAGCCATTTCCCTATTTACATGGTCGGCAGTTTCTCCTTTAATTCAATTTAATAATATCCTCCTTGGGGTTGGTGATCACTAGGATCACCATCATTATCTTATTCCAATAAAGTACTTAGTATAGTTTTCCACATCTTATTAGGCTTATATCGATGGTGATCAAGCTCATTATCCCCTACCATTGTGAGATAATAAAACATAAACCTTATTCACATAGCCAAGGCCAAAAGTGAGCACTATTAACAAAAATATGGTCCTAATACCATAGCTTGTGTAAACCCCATCCTATACCTTAATATTCATGTCCTAAACATTGGATTATAATTTCATTTAGAGATATTTACCTTTCCAACCATCTTGGCCTTAACAATATGTTATACTTCAACATGTTTCATTTTAAATTTAGAGTCTAAGTATATCTAGCTGCCATGATGATATTATCAGCAACACACAATAGCAACCTTACAGAAATAACCATCTTAACCTTCATATCGTCGTTCAACAATAAAATATTTATTGTGACAAAGTCAACAACAAAATGACTATGAAGATTAATGAATTAATTTGTGCTACTATAAAACATGAAAATATGCATAACCATCATGTTCCATACTTCACATGAATATTCCAATCACGACAGCATAATCACGTAAACATGATGATAAGATAAGATCATTATACCCACCTTCATTTTTACCTTGATGAAAACATGCTTAAATTTTACCTGAGCCAAGTGGGGTCCTTGTCATAGATGTATGATCAATGATCATCATAGTATAAAAAGAAGTTAGTAACTTCTATCATTTATTCTTTCCACATAACTCAATGATACTTTACAGTTATGTATATTTCATCATAATTGTAGATCATTTTTTCTAGAAAGAAAAATATGCCATAAAATCAATAACAGGTATAGCACCAAGTGATATGTTCAAACATTGACATCATCACATATAACCAACAAGTTAGAGTGATTTCTAATGATCAAGTACAACAATGAACAAGTATATCACCTAGTATAAAAATAATTACATACAACGAGATGAAAAATAATCATACCAATAAGCACAACAAGAATGAGTTACGACTCAATAAATAGTCTGTGATCGCAAGGTGATGAGTGTAGGTGAAATGTTGGAAATTCACCTATGCATATGTACATACTTCCTTGCATAAGTATGTGTGTATGTATAACTACATATATAGCCTCATATCTGCACGTGTCAGCTTGCTTCCACAAGCATTTATTAAACCATAATTCATTTTTCCTCGAAAACAAAATGACAAAATGGGATATGACATACTTCCCCCCTTAATGAATCATCATCCTTGATGATTTTTACTCATTAACGTAATCAAAATAATTAAACACATAATTATATCTAATAGCTAAGGGAAACTGTCAACATTTTAATCCAAAAACTAACATTTTTCCATATTTCAGTCAATCTGTTACCAAATTTATTGGTTATAATAGCCTTCCAATCAACAAAACTTATCACATAGTAAAAAATAATACCTAATATTTGTCATAACAGCTATTCGTAACATGAAATATTATTTAATATATAATATAGATAGTAAAAAAAGTCTTATATCGCAGAAACAACAAGGAAACATTGTTTTCAATTTCTAAAAAGTCTTCCTAAGTTGTTTTGTTTCGTTCCTCTCTTGTTTTTCCCAGACCTTTTCCTTGTGCAATTCCCAATTTTCTTTGAAATGCACCCAATGATATTTTTTTCTGGCTGGTTTTATCCAAATTCATCCATAGTTTTCACCTTTCAGATATTGTCTTACTAAATTTATTGTCAATGATTACTTAATCATCCAACTGTTCATTTCTTTTCCATTTAGGGTTGTTGTTTTCACATGCTTCTAGGTACTGGTTATCTTCCATAGAATAGTCAATACTAATCACTATGTCTTAAGTCCTTTAAATAACTCACTTATGACTAAAAATTCCGTAATGAAGCTTAGACAACGTCAATGTTCCATTGATAGACTTAGATTTGCAATTTATTTTCATATGCAAAAGATAAATCAGATTTCTAATTCTATTTTAAGCTAGTCACTAGATACCAAGATCTCAACTGTACTTATATCAAATTAAAAAAAACAATAGGAATATCTACTTAACTTATCTAATTTCACATTAGGAAATAGTATTCCTTCATCTTAGCTTATTAGTCACCGCAACGTCGTTCTACTGCTTGTTTGAAAGTGCAACAAGTATTTCTTGTTGTACTCATTCTAGTAGTCTACATTTGTGTCCACATCATTTCCACCACTTTTTCTAAATTTTTAGGTGGAGAAGAGATAACACTCCTGTATAATTTTTCTCTTTTTGAGTCGAAATTTATTGCATATTTCATTCTAGCCTGATTGTCCTTTCAAATTACTATTAGTTTAACAAATATTCCTCTCCTATCTACTTCATCTACCCTTTGTGGGTTTTATTTCATGTTGGATTCGAGTTCCAAAATATGTCATCAAGATAGTTCAACAATTGAACAAGCCTCTGCTGATTGTTGTCAATCAATTCAAGTTGTTTACCTTTGCTGATCATGTTCACACTTTACCAGTTATTCCCAGCATCCTTCTAGTTTCGTGTGTCATGAAGGACTGCTACAGTGTTATTGAACTTATTTACCGCCAAACCTAAAGCATAATTTGGTCTGGTTGGTTCTCCATGGTTCATACTCCATTTATTCATTGTTTTCAGTTAATAACTTAAAATATTCAGTTAGCGTAAGGAGCCAATTTTTCTAAGAGCTACAACCTTCAGCTTTGATACCAAAATGTAACACCTCTTTATTACGCTTCTCAACTAGGGATTTTTTTACATTAACTTCATACTTCACTGATTTAAATACAGAACATTTAAATCCATCATAAATCTTAAATTCAATCCATCTGACAACAATCAAAAACCATCTACAGCTGTATGGGTCAGTTAGTAGCCAATCTCCCATAGATTACTCTTTACGAGTGTGTATACAAGGTACACTATTGGTTTCCTTTTATAGGAATTGATAATCAAGTATGTTTTCTAAGTGTATTCCTGGAAATCAATCAAGTCCCATCTAGTATCCTACACCTTTAAAACTTGGTGAAATTAGGACAGTGTAATCAACAACTTACACTACTTTGGATAAAGGTTCATAGACATCTTTTCCATGCTCAGTTCCGTGATGGAACATTCGTCATTAGGAACTTTTCTTTCACCATATCACTTAATTTAGTTACCTAAATTATTTTCTATTATAAGTTATTAAGTTCAGTTAACCATTTTATTTTATTCAACTATGAAAAAGTAACATTTCATTCAATAGATAGGTTAACTAGGTCTCGTAAAGTAGTTCAAATCATGTTATAGGGACCCAATGAACTCCATGAGTCAATTCTTAACCATGCACCTATCTTACCTTGATTGGTAACTAAATCGGATCATAACTATTGATTCGTTTAATTTGAATGCGAATATAATAAAATATTATACCACTTGCTAATCATTCTTATTAAATTTAATTCACAGATAAGTCTTTATACATATAATTCTCAGTTAACTTATTATTTTCATTATTAAATAACCACATTTTTTTCATAGTCTGATAACACAATAACAATATTTTATAATGTACGCTTTTGTTGTTAATAAGTGATATAATATGAATTTCGGCCTTATCAAAATATTATATCATCAATCCATATGTTTATAGAGATATCATAACAATAATATTGTTATTTCAATATCAATTCATAGTGAAAAAAATATAGGTATCAGTGGTTTGAAAAATTAAAGCGCAATCTTTATGATCATTTCATTAATTGGCATCTTCCGAGTTAAGACTTGTTACATAGTTGAATAAGATACTATCCAAGATAATTATATAAAAATATTAGGATAAATAGTATTTATGAAATATATATCACCAAGAGACTGTTTCTCTTTTAAATCAAAAGATAGTACATTCTTTTCATTCTCATTAATAGGCACAATAAAATTATGCAAGTCATATTGTCTGCCTTTAATCATCTCAAATACCCTTTCAAACCTGCATTGTTTAATAATGGTTAGCTCTACACAAACTGACATGAAGGGTTCTTTTTCTCACTTAACAATTTATGCTAGTATAATATTTGAATAAATGAAATAAAACAATATTAAAATCATATTATCAAACATAAGAGTACAAAGAATCAATTTAGTATATCATTGAAATTATTTAGTTTGCATCCACAATGAGATGTTCACTACCTACTATTCAAAGTGCCTTAATGGAAAAATCACAAAAGACAAAATTTTATAACAACACATAATTAAAACCCATTCATCCTCAACACATCACCTTTTATATATATATATATATAGATATATAGATATATATAGAGATATAGATATATAGAGATATATATATATATATATATATATATATATATATATATATATATATCAAAATTATATAATTTAAACACGACCTATATGTATCAAAATTATATAATTTAGACACAAATTATATTCATCTTTCCTTACTCGACATGCATAATTCCATTAAAGAAAACCATTACTTTTCCTTAAGTTGAGATAAAAATACTACTAAGAGTGTCCTTATCTTCCCTGGAATTTGACAGTAATTGATCTACCTTATAATAAGGTGAGCTTACAAAAAATTATTATGATAAGGTCAAGAATAAAACTAAAATATGATTCCTTATCTCTAAGTATTATTCCAAACACAAACGTCGACCTTTCAACAAGGTATTGTTAGCAATTTGAACTACAATCAAAGGTAGAGAAGATATTTACTACAATGAATACAATTGATATTTGTTAAAGTTAAGACAATATTGTTACCTTAATTTCCTCGAAGGCCATAAGATGCACCTACGAATTACCCTAAAACATTACAAATACCACAAAACTATTACGTAGTTACCGACTCGATACCGCAAGAGGATAACATAGCATAGACCCATGAATTCCCTTGATATCACCTTTGTTTATTTAATACAGTATAATTGTTAATGTCACACTGAAACCATAACATAATAATTTTGAGTTCTCCGAGGATCTATCCATTATTTTGAGCCAACAATACATACAGTAGCTTGCTAACAGACCAATACTCAACAAAGATTTCATAAATAAAACAAGAAATATTTTGCTAACAGACCTTGAGGTTTTGAACTCAAAACAAATTGATGATCACAAAGGTGAGGTTCCAAAGATGTACAGGTAAGAATTTAGCATTAAGACTGCCTAGCTAGAGTTATTCATTTTAAATAACCAAAACACAAAATCCAAGCGTGTTTTAGAGAAAATGGCCACAATGACTAGATACAACTTAGTCATCCCCATATAGATTTCACAAAACAAAAATCGGAAGGACTTACCAAATTTTTTTAAGACATGATTACAATGCTTATAATCAATAGTGATATTACAATCATATCATTCTATAGGAAATAGGGTATAACCCATATTTGAGCTGAATATTCATTCAACTAAAAATTATAGATACCTAGAAGAAGGGTGTGTAACAAGACAATAAAATAACAAAAAAATGTTTCCAATCATCACATAACCCTCTAAATACACATTCCTCCACAAATTTCAATACAGTAAAAACAAACAAAACCCAGTAACATTCTCATACTTAAAACTTAGTTCAAACCCAACATTATTATAGAAACACATTTCATGTAAATTTTAAATAGAATAAGCTATTAGGAAGGAAATAGAAAAATTCATGCCCGAAGGTTGAAGCCTAAAACCTTTATTTCTTTTCCAACTTCTTCCAAAAAGCTTGAGTCCAGATTCACCTTTTAATCGCAGAGTAAGAGAAAACCCCAAACTATTTCCATCTTTATTTATTGATAATAGTCAACAATTTTTCCCCAATAATATATCACCAATCGTTGGAAATATGCATACAACAATTCATAAAACAGACAATGAACACCAAAATAGGTAAAGGCTCCATACCATGTAGAGCTCTACAAAAAATGAAAATGAAAATGAAAAATACCAAAACAGCCAACAACTTGATGTATTCCTCAAAAATTGTTTTTGCTCCTCTCAAGATTTGTGGGGCAGGTTTAATGTCATTAATGCATGGAAGGACATAGTTTAGTTCCCTCCAAAACCATCACTTAAACTCATGCCAAATCAAATTTAGCTACACACCTTAGTTCGTGAATATATCCCTACCATTTGATTAGAAATGAGATAACCATACCTCCAACTTAGTCATTTCCCCATTTTCATGGTCACCGGTTACTCATTTAATTCAATATAATAATAACCTCATTGGGTTTGGTGATCACTAGGATCATCATCCTTGTTGGGATTAGCACACCGGTTGTACAAATAAGCATCAGATCTATGCATACATGCAAATAAAAATGGATATTCTACCAGAAGAAATATACATAATAAGAAATATAAATCAACACCAGATTTAACGTGGTTCACCCATTGTGGACTATGTCCACCAAGAAACAAGCAAATATATTATCCAAATCTTTGACAAGATATACAATGAATATTTACAATCTTCCACACCTCTCAGATGGACAATATTGTCTTTCACCCAAGCTTTTACTTATTCTCCAAGAATTCTCTCTCTCACAATTATTCTCACAAAAATTATCAACTTTTACAAGTTCTTCTTAATTATTGCTTCTAAACCCTATATTTCATTCTTATATATGCATATAAAAAATTAGGGCACTTAGTCATGAAATTACAATCAATAGATCTGATTTAATACTAAAAATATATCGAATTCCCGAAAGTTAAATATAACACTCCTGCATAGGTAACCGACACCAGTTAACTCTAATTGATGCCAGTTCCTCATTTCTTGACCGATCCCAGTCATAGGTGACAGATGTCGGTCCCTCCATAACTGATGTCAGTTACTGTGTTTTCTAACAAGTTTCATATTGCATGCTAATCCGAAGTAATTCAGCTCTATAACTCAACAACATCTCACTTGGAGATTAATTAGTGCACTATACCTATACAACGTCATTATTGGATTCTTCCTTAGCTTTGTTTATTCCTCTTCAATTCTCAAACTCGAAGACCAACATAAGTGGAGTGTAGCTCCAACTTCTCATATGATAATGAATTTGTTAGCATATCTACACAGTTCTCACTCGTATGAATCTTTTCCAGATTCAACTGCCCATCCTCCAATACCTTCCATATGAAGTGATACCTCAACTGAATGTGTTTCGTTCTTGAATGAAATGCTAAGTTATTTGCCAAATGAATTACACTCTGAATATCACTGAACATTTTGCAATCATATGTCTCCTTTCCTAACTCTTTCATGAACCTACTCATCCATATCATCTCCTTTCTAGCCTCTGTAGCTACAACATACTCTGCCTCTATAGTAGACAAATCCACAACCTTCTGCAATCTTGAAATCAAGATAATTGTTGTCCCACCTACTTTGAAAATATATCCAGTAGTGATCCTTCTACCATCCAGATCTCCATCCATATTCGAATCAACATAGCCACATAATGAAATATTCAAACTTCCATAACAAAACTGCATGTTATATGCCCCTTTCAAACACCTGAGTATCCATTAGACTACTTTCCAATGTTCTTTACCTGGATTGGCCATATATATACTCACAACTCCCACTTCCTGTACAATATCTAGTTTGGTACAAACTATAACATACACAAGACTCCCAACTGCTGAAGTATATGGCACTTGTGTCATGTATTCTAACTCCTCATGTGATGAAGGACACTGATCTTTGCTCAATTTGAAGTGTTAAGCCATAGGTTTACTGATAGTTTTTACATTCTGCATCTTGAACCTTTCTAACAACCTATAGATATAATCCTCCTGAGATAAATATAATTTCTTGTTCTTCCTATCTCTCTGTATTTTCATGCTAAGGATTATTTTTTCAGCTCCTAAATCCTTCATAGTAAATGTGTGAGCTAGTTTTTCCTTAAACTCACCAATGTCCTGCAAACTAGATCCTGCAATAAGAATATCATCCACATATAGTAAAAAAAATATAGCTCCCATTTTTCAAACTTCTTGAAATAAACACAATGGTCAGATCCACATCTCAAGTAACCATGTTCATGCATAAAACTATCAAACCTCATGTACCATTTCCTTGGAGCTTGTTTGATCCCATATAAGCTCTTTTTCAACCTGCACACTAATTTTTCCTTACCCTTGACTTCATACCCAAATAAATACTACATATAAATCTCTTCATCCAAATTACCATGAAGAAAATCCATCTTCACCTCTAATTGCTCTAAATGTAAATCATGTATTGCAACTAAACTCAATAAAGTATGAATAGAAGTCATCTTAACAACAAGAGAAAATATTTCACCAAATTCAATACTCGATCTTTGTGTAAATCCCTTTACTACAAGCCTTTCCTTATACCTTTTATGTCCACCATCTTCTTCCTTAATCCTGTAAACCCACTTGTTCTGTAATGTCCTCTTACCTGCTGACAACTTAACCAAATCCCAAGTCTATTTCTATTCTAAGGATTCCATCTTCTCATCCATGCCATTCTCCCACTGGACATAGGTCTCATCCTGCATTGCTTCTTCAAAACTCTCTGGTTTACCATTATCAGTCAATAATAAATAAAATAAAGAAGGTGTAAATCTTTCTGGAGGTTTAATTACCCTTTATGACCTTGTGACAAGATTTTGGGGTACTAGAGGCTCATTCTGGACCTCTTGGACATTTGTATCCAAATCTGTCAGTGACAGACGCCAGTCACCTGTAATCGACTTTAGTTCTGCTCTTTTGTAACCGATACCGATTCTACTGACTGATGTCGGTCAAGGGTCAACTGACACTAGTTACTGTATAACCCTATCGATATTACTTTTAAATCCAAGAGTTCATTTTCATTCACAAACTTCTAAATTGGTTTGTCCTTGGGTGCCAAAATGTGATCCCTGTACATTCTATTTTCATCCCATTCAATATCATGACTCCTAATAATTTTAGAATTATCTAAATCCCAAAAATGAAATCCAAAATCACCATATCCATAACCAATGAAAGTTCATCTCTTGGATTTTGCATCCAAATTTTTCCTACTTTCCTTATCAATATGCACAAAATCTTCTGAACCAAAAAATTTAAGACAATAAAGATCTACCTCTTTTCTGGTCTAAGATTCCTCTGGTATTCCTCCATCTAGTGAACTTGAAGGCCCACAGTTAATCAAATAAATTGATATATCAACTTCTTTTTCCCAAAACTCCAAATGCAATCTAGAATGTATTCTCATACTTCTAGCATGTTCTATGATTGTTTTGTTCATTCTTTATGTGACACCATTCTCCTATGGTGTTCTTAGAATTGTTATTTTTCTACGTAACCCATTCACTAAACAATAATAATTGAAAGTCTTGCTATATTATTCATCACCATTGTCATATCTAAGGCACTTTAACTTTGAATTTGATTCATTCTCAACAAGGGCTTTCCATCTTTTAAAAGTCTCAAAAACATCATATTTACGTTTAATAAAATAAAACCATGCCTTTCTTATAACATCATCAATGAAAGTAAAATAATATTGGGATCCTCCATGACAATCTACCTGAGCTGGTCTCCACACATATGAGTGTACAAGCTCCAATTTCTTCTCCTTCTTAGTTTCCCCAACTTTGAGAAATCTCACTCTCTTTTTCTTTCTAAAGACACGACGCTCACAAAAATCAAGATCTAAATATTTCAAATCTAATAACTTACCCTTATCCTTTAAGATATGAATTCCCTTTTGACTCATATAGCCCAATCAATTATGCCACATGCATGCATCTAAATCTAGAATAGATAATGTAGAAAAGGAATCAATAACATAGATATACAAATATAACGTTCCCACATTCTTACCTCCTGCCACAAAAAAAACACCCTTGGTCACTTTCCAAGTGTCTCTTGTAAATGTAACCATGCAACTAGATTCACCTAATTACCATGTAGAAATAAGATTCATCCCGAGGCTTGGCACATGCCTCAAATATTTCAATACCCATGTATTTCCATTATGTAATTTTAGATGAAGTTCCCCTTTACCAGTAATACTTCAAGGTTCATCATCACCTAAATAAACATTCCCAAAATTTCCCTAGATATAATTTCTGAAATAACCCTTATTAGGGGTTGTATGGAAAGAAGCTCTTGAATCTAAAGCCCATGATTCAATTATATGATCTAAAGAAAGAATAAGATCATCTTGTATTACTGTTGTATATATCTCCCCCTGGGTAGATATAGACAAACAGAAGAATATGGAAATCAAAGAAACTCAGAGCCCGATATTTATTGCATCACCAACAGCCCATGGCACAGGTAAGAGGTGCACGACAGAAGGTTTCAACACAAAAGTGGATGCGCCCATGGCGCAGGTAAGAGGTGCACGATAGAAGGTGTCGACACGAAAATGGATGTGCCCATGGCGTAGGTAAAGGGTGCAGGTAAATGAGTGTCAACACAAATGTGGATGCGCCTATGGCGCAGGTAAGAGAGTGTCGACACAAATATGGATGCACCCATGGTGCAAGTAGAAGGCACATGATAGAAGGTGTTAACATGAAAATGGATGCACCCGTGGCACAGGTAAAAGGTGCACATCAGAAGGTGTCGACATGAAAATGGATGCGCCCGTGGCGCAGGTAAGAAGATGTCGACACGCCAAAAGTCGCACCCATGGCGTAGGTAAAAGGCGTAAAGCAAGAACTGTCGACATGGAAAAAATTCATGCCTTAGCACATGTAAGGGTATGTTGACATAAGAATGGATGTGCCTTGGCGCATCTTCGGGAGGCGCAACATTCTAAGCGCTGACAGGAAGCAGACCCTGGCAGAGATATTCAAATGGCCATAAATTTTCACAGGGAGCTTGGATTCATGCAAGGTTGGAATTTTCGGAAAGCTTACGAGGTCCTCTGTCCAACTATGACTAGATATCTTTAATTAGGTGTGAACAAGTTCTTAAAAATACAAAATACAGTTTTGCCACTTTTTGGGTTTGCTAGGGTTCTCACCTACCACCATAATGAGATGAGTTAAATGCAACCTGGAGGTGGTTGGGGGTAGATTTGGATTTTCTCTCTCTTCCCTCTCTTATTCTTCCTATAAATTGTAAGGAGGGGCTTCTTTCTAAACATTGGACATTCTTGTTTTGCACCTCCCTTCTTCTCTCTGGCGGGTGAATTTGTGGAGTTCGAACCTCCCATCTAAAACTGTAATGTAACTTTGCCTCTTGGCATTTTGCAGTGTATTGTATCAATATTTGGATCAAGTAATGCATGTCTGTGGATGATTCTCAACCCTCTATGTGTTCATTTGCATCCTCCTGATCTTTCACTGCAAATTTTGTTATCTGTGCATGATCTTGCATCACATTTTAATGGTTTGTGTTTATTGGCAAGATAGGTGTTCTTCATTCCTCGGTGCATCACCTCTATTAGCTTAGGTTTATTTTTATGCATCTTCTTACCCTGTCTCCTTGGAAAGTTAGATTAGATTTTGAGTAAACCCTCTACAATTTTTTTGTGTGCATCTGAACAGAGGAATAGGAACTGGCCTTCATCCGGAGAGCTTTTATGATTTTGCAAGGTCTCACACTTAGGAAAAGCTCCATGTTATGCAATCGCACTGAGAGTCTCAACCCACCTAGTTGTAGACATTCAGGGGTGATGTGATTCACCACTAACAGTTTTGGCATGCCGGGTGGGACCTTAGAGGTCTTTCACTTTATCTTTGACAGGTTGGTGTGTTCCTGTTAAAGATTCAGCCTTCTCTGGAGATTCCTTTCTCATTTTTGCAAGTCCCCACACTTGGAGAAAGGATTCAATGTTGTGCAATCACACTGGATGCTAGTATGATCAACCTAGAAATCTGATCAACATCCAGGGGTGTTGGTGATTCGCACTAATAGTTTTGGCACGCCTGGCTGGGACCTTAGAGGTCTTTCACTTTATCTTTGACAGGTTGGTGTGTTCCTGTTAAAGATTCATCCTTTTGGAGGCACTTTCAAAAGCACATCTGGTGACTCCATCTGGTAAATAACTCATTCTCTAAGTTGCAGACCCGTTTTCCATCCATTTCCATCCATCTTTCTTTCCATCTCTTTCATTCTTTTCCATTCCATGAAGTTGTGCAATCATGACTTCATTTCCATCATAGAACTCACATTTACAACAGCAGCAATGTTTCCCACCTCCAACATGTTTTTTAAATCCTCCAAATCAGCATTTTGAACAAATTCAAAATCAGCATACATACCCATATGAGCAGCAATGCCAAAATCAGTTTGGCTATGGAGCTTTCCAAGAGCAAGAGTATGCATATAATGAAGACCATCAGATGCAAGATGCTGGTCTGTTGGAGAAAATCCAAAAGATGGAGGTAAACATGGTGCAGTCCAGGGCTCAAGCATAAATGAAAGCATTTGGAATCGGTTGTGGAACACCCTGTCCATGGGTGGGACCTTTTCTAAGGCATTACAGCCCTCAAGAGAAGCTTGACTTCATGATTGCAACGCTGTCATTGCTTGCAAAGTGGATTGAAGAAATAGAGGTGTATGAGAGGAGTATTCAGCAACCTTGTCAATGAGTAAGCACGCCATCTCATGCCTTTCTTTTTCCTCTTTCCCAATCTATTTTATCTCAACAGTGTCAAGTTTTAAACTCTCCATCTGCTGTCCCAAGTGTTAAATCCATTTCTCCACCCCCTAGCCTTCCACCTCATCTCAATTCTTTTGTTCCTTTTCCTTCCAAACAGTCATCCCCTCCACAAGAGCTAACAGAAATACCCCCTCCTTCAAAGAAACAAGAGTTTCTACTGCCTCCACCACCACAAAAAATTGCCAAGCCATTTGAGTTACAATCCACTTCTCCTCTTGCATTCCCAAATCCATGTTGGGAGGATGAAAATCAGAATGCTAGTCAAGGAAAACAATAGCAAAAAGAAAAGCCAAACAAAGATGAAGAAATTCAAAGTCTGAAGAGTTGGGCTCTTAAATTTGGGATGACAAAGATCCCCTTGATGGTTAAGCATTTAGAAGAGGATGGAGTTGGAGAAAAAATGGTGGTCAGGACTGATTTTGTTGCAGCAGAAGAAGAAGATCTTGCAGTCCCAACTTGTCCTCTAGAGCAGCAGATCGAAGAGTTTGACTTGACAAACTTCATGCTGGAGGAAGAGTTCAATCAAGAGCAAGATTGTCTTCAAACATTGGAGGAAGGAGAAGCTGCTCCAAATCCAAAAGAAGAGGAGCACATTCTAGTTGTGGAGAAGAAAATTGCAGATCCAAGGGCTTTGAGCACAAAGCAGGCTACAAGAGAACCTTCAGTTCTTCTTTCTACTTCATCTCTTTCGAGTTCTAGTGCTGAAGAAGATTTTGATCTCTCAAACTCAATGTTGGAGGATGAAAGAAACCATGATGATCAAGTTACAGATCAAGAGGAGACCATGGAGGAATTTGAGCATTTGCAACAGGACAATAATGAGATAGTTTATCTGTCAGATTTGGAGGACTGTTTTGATGAAGAAGAACCAGTTGAGTTTCCACCATTCTCTCTTTCATCATCCACATTCCAAACACAAGAGCCTGTTGTCATGGAGGAGAGCATTCATTTGCAGCAGCCTGCATCTTATAGCAGCTCTTTGGAATCAAGATTGGAAGATTTAAATCTTCCATGTTCTTCATTGGAGGAAGAGAAAGGGCAGAAAGGTTCTACCATTGCTTCCACACCATCCATTCAAGAAGGTCTACAAGAAGACTCCATTTTTGGAGATGAAAATTAGAGCTATGGGCATATCAAACAGACCATACACCTTGCCCAATCAGGTATTTGGCTTTATTGGAGCCAAAGGAGAAGTCACAACTAGTCATGCTTACTTCTGAGCATGACGATGAGCTACAAAGAACCAAGGATCAGCTGTCATACCTCTCCAATCCAAATACAAAACAACTAAAAGAGGTATTGAATTTACCTTCACCTGATACCTTGATGATTTGGGTGGAAAACCAGCTTCTTGTTGATTTTCCATTCATCTAGTCAGTCATATTCAGTGCCAAATCAGTTGCATGGTTGCCAATTTTGAAGAAAGGAAGCTATTTTGCACAACCAGTTGCAGGGTTTGTTTAGCTTACCTTTGCTTCCAGTTAGAATAGAGTAGGTAGGTTTGCTTTCAGTAAAATAAGTGCTTGTGCACACTCTGCATGTTCCATTTAGAGCATGTATGATTTTTAATTTTGTATATAGTTTTGGTGCTCCTGGTTTTGCTCTTGCACAGTTCATTTTTAGTGGCATTTGGTGAGAACAACTCTAGGTTCAATGGGTTTCAAGTGGCTCAGAGGGAAGTTTTCAAGATATCAGTTTGGTTTCAAGTTATTACTTATGACTCCATGCCCAATGGATTGCTAAAAGGCCACTGATCTTCTACCTAGTAGGTAAGTGATCCCGTTGAGTCGCCAAATTGTTGTATATATCTCCCCCCGGGTAGATATAGACAAACAGAAGAATATGGAAATCAAAGAAACTCAGAGCCCGATATTTATTGCATCACCAACAGCCCGTGGCACAGGTAAGAGGTGCACAACAGAAGGTGTCAACACAAAATTGGATGCACCCATGGCACAGGTAAGAGGCACATGACAGAAGGTGTCGACATGAAAATGGATGTGCCCATGGTGCAGGTAAAGGGCACAGGTAAATGAGTGTCGACACAAATGTGGATGCGCCTATAGCGCAGGTAAGAGAGTGTCGACACAAATATGGATGCACCCATGGCACAGGTAGAAGGCGCACAACAGAAGGTGTTAACACGAAAATGGATGCGCCCATGGTGTAAGTAAAAGGCACACATCAGAAGGTGTTGACATGAAAATGGATGTGCCCGTGGCGCAGGTAAGAAGATGTCGACATGCCAAAAGTCGCGCCCATGGCGTAGGTAAAAGGCGTAAAGCAAGAACTGTTGACATGGAAAAATTCACGCCTTGGCGCATGTAAGGGTATGTCAACATAAGGATGGATGTGCCTTAGCACATCTTCGGAAGGCGCAACATTCTGAGCGCTGACAAGAAGCAGACCCTGGCAGAGATATTCAGATGGCCATAACTTTTCACAGGGAACTCAGATTCATGCAAGGTTGAACTTTTCGGAAAGCTTACAAGGTCCTCTGTCTAACTACGACTGGATATCTTTAATTGGGTGAGAACAAGTTCTTAAAAATACAAAATATAGTTTTCCACTTTTTGGGTTTACTAGGGTTCTCACCTACCACCATAATGAGATGAGTTAAATGCAACCTAGAGGTGGTTGGGGTAGATTTGGATTTTCTCTCTCTTCCCTCTCTTATTCTTCCTATAAATTGTGAGGAGGGGCTTCTTTCTATACGTTGGAAATTCTTGTTTTGCACCTCCCTTCTTCTCTCTGGCAGGTGAATTTGTGGAGTTCGAACCTCCCATCTAAAACTGTAATGCAATTTTTCCTCTTGGAATTTTGCAGTGTATTGTATCAATCTTTGGATCAAGTAATGCATGTCTGTGGATGATTCTCAACCCTCTCTGTGTTCATTTGCATCCTCCTGATATTTCACTACAAATTTTGTTATCTGTGCATGATCTTGCATCCCATTTTAATGGTTTGTGTTTATTAGCAAGATAGGTGTTCTTCATTCCTCGGTGCATCACCTCTGTTAGCTTAGGTTTATTTTTATGCATCTTCTTACCCTATCTCCTTGGCAAGTTAGATTAGATTTTGAGTAAACCCTCTACAATTTTTTGTGTGCATCTAAATAGAGGAATAGGAACCAGCCTTCATCCGGAGAGCTTTTCCGATTTCGCAAGGTCCCACACTTGGGAAAAGATCCATGTTATGTAATCACACTGAGAGTCTCAACCCATCGAGTTGCAGACATTCAGGGGTGCTGTGATTCGCCACTAATATTTACCTCTGTTGCAACAAGATTAACTTCTTTACCTTTCTCTGGTTGTTCGTTCTCTTTATCCTTTGACCAATAATATTTCTTTGCTTTTCCTTTCTTTGCACATTTCCAATAAGTAATTACCTTACCTCTAGATTTAGATCTGATATTTCTTGATATTGATTTCCCATTACTCTTACTCTTGGATCTCTCCTTCTTCCTGCCCCTACTTTCTACATTCAAATCATTCCTAGATGACGATTCCTTTGTACTCTTCCTACGAATTTATTCATTCAAGATTATACTAACCACATCATCAAACTTTAAAATATTATTAGCAGATGATGTATTAATAATAGTCATTGCAACGTTATCCCAACTATCAAGAAAAGAACATAAGAATAAAAGTGCTTTCACTTCATCATCAAATGATATATGAACGGATTTACAATAGATCTAAAATCATTCAAATGACTAGATGCAGATCCACGTTCATGCATCTTAGAACTAAATAGTTTCTTCATCAAATAAAATTTATTTGAAGCACTAGGTTTTTCATATAAATTAGTAAGAGATTTTATTAACCATACCGTAGAAGTCGCTTCTGTAATATTAGAAGCCACGAATGTTGTTAGGCTCAATCTTATAGATCCCAAAGCCTTTCTGTCAAGAATATTGAATTCTTCGTCAGTCATCTTTGTAGGTCTAGGCTTATCATCCAATAGTAAATAAAAATATCTTTGATAGAGATAATCCTCAATTTGTATCTTCCATAATTGATAATTTCGGCAGTCAAACTTCTCTACCTTGTATTTGTTTTCTTCTGCCATTGTTGTAGCTCCCACTCAATTAGAAAACCCTCTATGAGTAAATCTGTCAACACACAAAACCCTCAAACAAAGCTCGAATACCATTTGTTAGGGTTAGCACACCAATTGTATAGATAATACATCAAATCTAAGCATATATGCAAATAAAAATGAATATTCTACCAGAAGAAATATGCATAACAAGAAATATAAATCAACACCATATTTAATGGGGTTCACCCAGTGTGGGCTACGTCCACCAAGAAACAAGCCAATATATTATTCAAAGCTTTCATAAGATATACAATGAAGATTTACAATCTTCCACACCTCTCAGATGGACAATATTGTCTTTCACCCAATATTTTACTTCTTCTCCAAGAATTCTCTCTCTCACAATTATTCTCACAATAATCATAAAATTTTGCAATTTTTTCTTAATTATTTCTTTTAAACCCTATATTTCATACTTATATAGGCATATAAAAACTTAGGGAACTTAGCCATGCAATTACAATCAATATATCTGCTTTAATACTAAAAATAGATCTAATTAAATAAAACACTCTCACACAGGTAATTGATACCAGTTAGCCCTAACCAATGCTGGTTCCTCCTTGCCTAACCGATGCTGGTCATAGGTGAAGGATTCCGGTCCCTCCATAATTGATGTTGGTTACTGTGTTTTCCAGCAAGTTTCATATTGCATGCTAATCTGAAGTAATTGATCTCCACAACTCAACAATCCTTATCTTATCCCACTATAGGATTTAGTATAGTTTTCCACATCTTATTAGGTTTGGATCGGTGGTGATCAAGCTCATTAGCCCCTTCCAACGTAAGATAATAAAACATAAACCTTATTCACATAGTCAAGTCCAAAAGTGAGCAGTATTAACAAAAATATGAGCCTAATGCCATAGCTTGTTTAACTCCTATATTATACCTTAATATTCTTGCCCTAAGCATAGGATTATAATTTCATGTAGAGATATTTACCTTTCCATCCAGCTTGGCCTTAACAATAGTATTATAATTCAACCTATTTCATTTGAAATTTAGATTCCAATTCTATCTAGCAATCATGATGATATTATCAACAACACACAATAACAACCTTATGGAAATAACTATCTTAACCTTTGTATCATCGTTTGAAAATATAATATTTTATTAAAACACAATCAACAACTAAATCATCATGAAGATTAATGAAGTAATTTTTGCTACTATAAAGCATGAAAATATTTATAGCCATCATATTCCACAATTCACATGAATATTCCAATCATGGCAGCATAATTAGGTAACCATGACGATAAGACAAGATCATTATACCAACCTTCATTTTTACCTTTATGAAAACATTATTAACTTTTCCCTGATCTAAGTGGGATCCCTCTCATAGTTGTACGATCAATGATCATCACAGTGTCAAAATAAGTTAGTAACTTCTATCATTTTTTATTTCCACATAACAGATTGTTACTTCATAGTTATGTATATTACATCATAATTGTAGATCATGTTTTCTAGCAAGTAAAATATGCTATAAATCAATAATAGGTATAACACCAAGTGATATGTTCAAACATTAAAATCATCACATACAACCAACAAGTTATAGAAATTTCTAACAAAAAAGTACTACAATGAACATTTATATCACCTAGTATAAAACTACTCACATATAACAAGATGAAAAATAATCATACCAACAAGCACAACAAGAATGAGTTGCGACTCAATAAATATTCTGTCATCGCAAGGTGATGAGTGTAGGTGCAACATTGGATATGCACCTATGCATACTTACATACTTCCTTGCAGAAGTATGTGCATATTTATAACTCCATATGAAGCCTCATATCTACACTTGTCAGTTTGCTTTATTAGGCATTTATCAAACCATAACTCATTTAACCTCAAAAATGGAATGACAAACTGGGATGTGACATCACCTTACCTCAAATCATAAATTTATTCTTTAGCTAACCCCTTCTCTTTATCTATTCTCTCTTTCACTCTCCACTCTAATTTTCAATCGAGAATGTACTTTTTTCCATTTTATCCTATTCATTTAAGCGCCAATAAAATATCTGTAAAATGTAAAAGTACTCTCTCAAATTATAAGATAGGTACTTAATTATTCTCTTCTAAGGACAATCAAAAGATCATGTGGGAGGTAGACGAGAATATAATTTGTAGTGATATAAAGTGAAATGGATTCTCCATTCCAAATGAGCTTAAAAGTTTGTTTTTCATAACAATTGTGGATTGTTGTAGCTTATGAAGCTTTGTATCACAACTACACAAGAAATAACAGTTGTATTTATTCCATTTCTTTTTCTTATGATTTACTCTATTCTCTTTATTATGAAACTTTTCAAGAATAGTGATCTTTATTAACCAGGAAGGAACTTGGTGTCCTTGATTGATGAATCTAAAGAATTGTGTGTCTCTAGTTTATTAGTATTGCTAATTGCTTACAATGTTGTTTTCCTCTAATTGAATGTGGACCTACTCTAGTTTTTTTTTTTTAACTTTGTTAGTGCTTACTCACAAAAATAACCCTCTCTTTCCCAATTTCTCTCCTTTACCCCTCATCGCTGAAAATTCCTCCCTTGTACTTTGTACAAGCACTTTTCCACAAGTTCAATAAATGTTTCATGTGTGATCCCTAACCTATTGGAAACCCCACCAAATTAGGATAGTTTAGATTCAATAATGGGAGCCTCCCCATACACAAGAAGGAGGGTCTTAGCCCCATGACCATTGGTGGAAATAAATAATTTGTAACACAAAAAATTATTTCACAAACAGTTTATGGCGACTCCGATGTGGAGATATTTTCCCTTGGCACCCATAAAAGATCTCTAAAAAATAAAAAAAATCATATATTCCAAAATAAAAAATTAGGCTTAAAAGAAAATAATATTTTCAAGGTGACTCTGTCAAGGAATGAATCCATGTCACATTCATTTCCCGCATCACAATGAGGAAGTTTTGAGATTGGTGTTTGACAACAATTAGAGAAAATAAATATAAAGAAGAAGATGACAACCCTGATCTGTAAATTTTTTATCAGCCATCATTTTGGACCATCTCTTGAAAAATTAAATATTTTGCTATAGTGAGGAGGCCTCTTACTTCAAACAAAAATCTGCAAATAGTCAAGGGAAAAAAAGTTAGTGGAATTTTTGTAGTTTTCATGAAAATAATATTTAGAATGAAGAAAATAGTTGTATGTGAAGAACTTTTCATCAAGTCTCGATGGATTCAATTCGTGTGGACTGTTGCTAAAGGAAATAAAATGGGACTTGCACCTATTGATGATCACGAATCCAAGAGCCTGCTGAAAAATATCTAGAAGATATACAAGAATCTATATGAAAAGAATGAAGAGGAATAATATCCTGAAGGAAATGTTTTTGAATTCATGCAATTGACTAAATAAATCAAAGCATTGTATTTTTTCTCCCTTCCTCTAGATGATTTTATTGCATACAAAAATGAGGAAATGATAGTTCTGAAAGGAAAGTTTGTGTAAATAATTTTGAGCATTGTAGAAGGAAATTTTGATCCCTAAATCAACCTTGAAATTCTAAATTATCTTGAGGCTATGTAAGAAATATACAAGCATCTTAAAGCACTTCATAATGGTGAAAATAAGAAACTCGTCTTTCAAAATAATATCTTGATGATTCTCTGTATTATGAGGTGTTTATTCCTAATAGATTCTTGTGCACTTATGATGAATTATTTGTCCTTGAAACTTTCAATGAAATTAAAATCAGAACCTTAGAGGATGATGAATAAATCATGATAGTTGATCCTCCATTCATAAATTCATTTTTTTCGAGACACAACCCATTAGAGAAACAATGGATACGAGAGATCAATATTCTTATTCCATGTCAATTGATCCAATTTTTTACGTATACTCCACTAACCATGAGGATGTTCAATAAATCAATCCTCTGTCCCAAACTCAGACTCTTTTTAATAATGTCTTTGA
Source organism: Taxus chinensis (assembly GCA_019776745.2). Taxonomy (NCBI): domain Eukaryota; kingdom Viridiplantae; phylum Streptophyta; class Pinopsida; order Cupressales; family Taxaceae; genus Taxus; species Taxus chinensis. The sequence continues at coordinate 90,927,119 of CM034155.1, forward strand.
GGTAATCATAGATAATTTTCTTTCCAATTCTGATTCTTCAATTTATACACAAATTCACAATGATGGAATGAAGTAAATAAAAAAAAATCCTACTTCTTTATTGATACAATCATGGATGAAAAAATGGAGAATGGACTCTCTTGGGATTTCATGTCCTTGTCATCACCAAAGGGATATGATAGTTATCATAATAGTGAGCATGGAGTCTTCCTTTTTCCCTACAAAGAATAAGACTCTATAGGAGATGTTCAAGATGAAGCAGATGATTATCCTCTTATGGCAGCCCCAAAATTGTGTTCTCCTTCCTATCACGAGGATGATCTAATGGATCTTGAGTTGAAAGGTGTTCCCTTCCAATATAGCATGTATCTCTTCTTCCTATCCTAAAATTATGAAAACCAAGTAATCCCGGTATTGCAAGAAGGTGAGCTCCATTTGACAAGAAATGTAGAGCAAGGGAACGAGGATTTTACAAATGAATTATGCACATGTGTAGATTAGATTGTCAATCATCTCCTTGAGACCTAATGAAAATACTCTTCTAATTAATGTGAAGATCAGTATGTAGAAGCTTTGAAAGAGAAATTTGTGTAAGACATCGTGAGGATTGCAGAAGAAATTGAAGACCCTTAACTAAGTATTGACATTCTAAACCATGCCATGGATATGCAAGATAATTATTATTTCAGTTGTATTTCTCCTTTGGATGTACAAATTTATCATAATGGAGTAGAAAAAATAAGTAAACTCAATGTTTTTGTCGAAGCCCTGGAGGATGAGTATGAATGTGAGGGCAATTCTTCCCTTTCCCCATTTTTTGAAGAAAACTATGAATTGAAAGGAAAGGAGATTTTTTAATCTCCTATGGATATTTTTAGTCATGAAGACAACACCTCCATTGAAAATAATATTAAGGTTAATGTTGAGCTGGTCTATATAGAAAAAAATTGGTCCAAATAATAAAGTAATAAGCTTAAACAAGATTGTGAATGGGAAAAGGATCAAATTTCTCTCACCACTTCTAGACTCCATGATGATTTAAGAAATGATTTTATGTTACAACCTTCATTCGGGGATGGTGAATACCTTCAAGAATAAATCAATGATTCCATTTTTGAAAACATGGGAGAGTGACTTCTTATAATCATGAAGCATCAAGTGAAGGTTACAAAAGGCAATACTTTCCAAGATGTTACAAAGTGGTCATTGAATGAAAAAGTTTTCTCTATGCACTATGTGTTCAATGAAAAGTTGCAAAAGCCATGGAATTGGGGTAAGAATCTCTAAAGAAACCCTAAATGATTTGAGCAACCTGATCAATGGACTATCTGATAAGAAATGAGCAAGAGTTTCTTCTTTGCAAACATTAATTTGAAGTAAACAAGCAAACTAAGCAAATGAAACTAACCTGTATTCTTTGAAAGCTTGAAATAATGAACCTAAGAGGATCTAAGCATTCAATTATGCATTCTAAGAGAAAGAGATCTCCCCATTAATGGCTTCAAGGCCAATGGTTCTTCCATTTTACTCCTTATTTGTGCTATAAAATACAAAAGCAAATGCTACTAGGTAAATGGAAGAAAATGAAATACAATCAAAAGCCTAAACAAAATACTATAATTTGTGCTAGGAAGAAGAGAGAATTCTTAAAAAATTAGGGAGGGGGTCTAGCCCTATTTATAGTTTTCCATTTGGGAAAATGGGAGATTTGGGTGCATGTGGGACAAATGCAAAAGTCCAAAAAGCACTTTTAGCAAGTCAAAGTGAGGTTTGACTATATTTAGAAGAGATTGACCATGGTTAAGACTAGCTAACCATGTTTAGAGGATAATTAATCCTATTTAGAGAGAAATTAGGTTTCTGAAGGGCTTCTGAAAGACTTAATCAATCCAACGAAGTGGATTGATACTCCAGGGAGCTAATAAAGGTGGTAAAGAAGAGAATATTAGCCAAGAAGAGGTTATTATAACCTATTTAATTAGTTTACAAGAGGAAATACGACCAACAGAGTGTCGAAAGAGGGGATTTAGATAGATCTAACTGACGAGGTGTCGTAAATTTATAAGGGGAAGAATAGTTAGTGCAATATTAAGAATAATAGTGCACTGACCAAACTATAGGTGTCTCAATTTGCCCCTCTTCAGGGTGATGTAAGCCACGTCACGTCAAAGAAAGTAGATAAATGTAAACAAGAAGAAATTTTTTAAAGGGGTAGAAGAAAAATTAATAGGATGAAGGATGAAGGATGCCCCCTCGAGTGTCGATGGGGTGATGAAGAAACTCGATCAGTGATTGAAAAAGAGAGCAATAGAAAGAAAAGTGCACAGAGAAGATGAAAAACAAGAAGAAAGAGGGATATTGAGCTATCCACAAATCAATTGCTATTAATATATAATCATCATAATGCTTATAATCCTTCTCATTGGTCCTTATTAAAATGTGAGCATGCGACGAAAGCGTAAAATGACATGAAAATACAAGATACAAACAACTATCTTGTGTGAAAAACAACCAACTCCATCCAACATACACGAATGCAATGCAACAAGAGAAATAAACAATATCACCTAACAGTGAAATAATTACAATCACACACACTTAAACCAACAACATTCAAGATAGTTGTACAAATATTTTTTTATCAAGATGTAGTCCCAAATGTTCTGATAATTGACAACGATGAAGAATGATGCCCCAATAAATGTGTATAAATAAAGGAAAAATATGGAGGAAACTTAGGTCCAGTGAAAATGCAATGTGCATGACGAAAAACAATACTAGGTAGCTGATAGTGCCCCAGAGTACAGACGAAGAAAGCAACATAGCTTATGTAGGTGATTAAAGATTTAGATGATTTGTGAGTCATTGTTTCAAACTCTTTGAAAATTTCAGCAAGATATGGGATGAGTGCCATGTGATAGACATAGATTTCAGCTGTAGATGAACAATTTACCCAGTTTTAATCTATTTCTGAAGTATTACAATGTTTTTGGTTTTTTAAATGGTTTTACAATTTTTTTTATTTTTTTTATCTTTTTTATCAGTCACAAGAGTTTCAAAAGATCAAAGATCTTTTAAACGTATGCGTGAGGGAGATAGCAGGAAGGTGAGGCTATTAGAGAGCCAAGATATATTCCCACAAGAAGAAAGACGGGTCGAGAAAAATTTCTTTAAAATAAACTAATAAATAATTACTACGATAAGTAAAAATAGATGAAAAATAGAGGGAAAGGCAGGAAAAAGGTGCCTGAAAGGTTTGTAAATTATTTCAGTGCGATGTAGAAGTAACTGTAGGGTGGCACGAAGTGCCCTAATGTGTGAAAATTAGCAAAATTAATTATTTTAATACAAAAATAATTGTCACAATGGATAGAAGAAGGTTATAATGATCACGGTAGAGAAAACATGCCCCGAGGGCATCGTGATGGGTTAATATACCCACTTGGGGTTGGTAAATCAATCGAGACCAATTCATTTCTACCAGAGTCCTTCCTAATTTTTACCGCGAGCGAGAATGACAGACCTGGAGTGAGATGGAGAGAATACTAAGCAGGAGGAGACGTGAAGATTGCATTCGAGAGTTCATGCGGGACCCAGCGGATGGACCCTACATGAGTGGTCTATCCCTTCTAGTAAATTACGCATTTAATGCATTTTTTAGGGTTTTGTTAGGGTAGGTAGGGTCGAATTTGACGTACATGCATGGGCATATGTGTTGGTTTGATGGGTACACACATGCATATGTGTCAAAAGGGATAGGTACGCGTACATGCATTCGTTGAAAGTGGATACATGCATGCGCATCTATCGGGAGTGAAATTAGTGGACACACGTGTGCCAAGGTAGATGCGTAGGTGTCACACTAGGCACGTATAAGTTATGTGTGGCCTTCGGCGAATGGAGAGAATATTGAGGGGGCACGTACACATTGGTAAGGGTTCATATGCGCTGAAAAGGGTGTGCAGGTGCCAAGAGAGGTGCGTAGGTGCTAGAAAGAAGGGGCAAAACAACTTTCTAGTAAAATAGCCAAGTATAGAAGAATATAGACTAGATTAGTTTAGAAGAAAAGAATAATTAGTAAGTTAGATGATTCAAAGAAGCATTTTTCCTTAGAAAAGTAGATAGAAGTAAGTAAGTTCCTGACACTTGTGTTGATTTTGCAGCTTATACTACCTGTTCTCCAGACTTGTGAGTGATATGGTTGGCTAGCGGTGATAGAGGACTAGTTTGATGATGATGATAGAGTGACCTTGGACATCCTCCTTTACGTTACGAGTTTTGCGCATGTGGCTGAGATGCCCCAAATCACATTAGATCATGGCCTCCTGATAGCCATAGCAGAGAAATGGCACAGCGAGAGCCAGTGCTTTTGGATACCGACCGGGGAGATTACTATTACTCTTGAGTACACGTGTGGCGTATTATGTGGGTCCCAATTTAGGGTCAACTCATCTAGTCTATGAGCCACTGGGCCAATATTCAATGCTATATTATAGATTTTTTTGGCATCCTAACGATACCACGGCATGGGATGACCATTAGGTTATCACGGTGCATTGATGATCTAGAATTAAGAGTTTAGAAATAATTCAAACTTCCAATCTCACTATTACATCCAATTGGTTTATTACTCCGTGAAATCTTTCACCACTTTTCTAAAGTTTTATTCAACCTTGATTTAGCTATGGGGCAGAAAAAGAAATCCAAACCAGATTCTCCATAGTCACTACTGTGAAAATCTACTTTTTCTCAGGTATTTCATGACACAGGGTGGTTAGATTTTATTAGAAAATTTGAGGGTTTTGGCGAGTATTTTATTGATGAGTTCCTGATAAACTTTGAGGCAACCTATTGAAAAATTAGGGGCAAAAGAATTGAGCTAAGTATTCAAATTTTTGTTTACCTATCTGGCTTTCCAGATTTTTGTCTCAAAGTTGTGACCAATTCCCCTCTCAATGATTTAATACCACTATTCTATGAAGAAGGAGAAGCTCCTCCAGAATTGATCCTTACTTCGTTTAGTACTCGAAAAGGAATTCAGCGGGAGATTTTGCCTAGTATTTGGAAGGAAGTAGCCAACTGGGTCAACATATATTTTATCTACGATGGACAATCATCTGTACTTGGAGGAGATTCATTAAAAAATTTGACTCATCTTAAGAGGGGTCGCACAAACCCTGAACTCAGGGTTAATTTATCAGAATATCTTGTTGACATTGTCATCAAAGTGGGAAAAAGGTACAAAAATGGAGGTGTTAAGGCTACATTGAATCACCTAGGAGTTATCCAATTAATTTGTTCACATCAAGCTTTCTACAAGCCGAAGCAAAAGATTGAAAGAATCAATGCAGGGGAGAGTTCAAAACAAAAGAAAATCAAGAAGGAACTGTCTCCCAGTGTTTGGCCTAAGCTTGAGTCGTCTCCTCACCCTTCATGAGAAACTATGGAGGAATCTACTAGTAAGGATAACCTATCCTTTCTACCGCAAGTTTCCAAAGGTAAAAATACCCTACCAGTCCATTTTTTATGACGTTGCGACCAAGAAGGTCTTGTACCTTATAAAGGCCTAAAGTTTCCCAACTAGAGATGTTTCATGAGGATTTCACTCCTATTTTGGAAGAAAAAGATGAGGTTGGTACTTTTTCTACCCCTGCTAAAGATTTGATGGATGATGAATTCATTACAACTGTTCCTACAGTGTAGTGCCAATGCCCTGACCCTGATATACCAGACATTCCTGTCGCTCCAAAAACTGAGTCTATAGCTCCAGAAATGCCTGCAGCACCAAAAACACAAACTAGAGCTTTAGAATTTGTTATAATGGAAATTGGTGGTCAAGAACCACATGGAGATGATGTGATGAGGCACTACCAGGATGAAATTACCTCTTTAAAATAAAAATTGAAAGGTATGCAAGAAACCAATTTTTCTTTACAAACTGAGTTTACACCAAGGACTGTAGAGAAAGTTAGGGAAATTACTACTTTAAAGGTATAAGTTAGCAGTCTCAAAAGATAAAGGGATAGTGGTCTTAAAGTATGGAATGATTTAACCCAGTTATCTCTTTAGAATAAATAATTGAAAAAGGAAAATAAAAAGCTTAAAGAACCAAGCTCTAAGCATTACTACTATCACCTAAGCTTGCATTCAAAAAGTGCCTAAAGCACTTCAAAGCATCCATTTGGCATGCATTCAAGGGACAAGGGACTGCATACACAGCATGAAGGGTAAGTTCATTCTATTCCATACACACATTTGCATTATCTAGCAAATCTATCTCGTTATCTAGTGCATCTTGCACAAAGGCTTCATAGGGCACAATTTCTACACACACTCACAAGAACTACATGGAGTCTGAGATGTAGTGCAGCAATCGGTCATAAGTTCACTCTATCAAGTGACATTTGGGGTCAGTTTGACTCCCCATATTGCATCTTTATTTTTTAGATTTGATGTGGTTTTGTGGGTTTTATAGGTGAACTTCTATTTTGCAAGTTACAGGTATCTTTAATGATCAAAGAGTGACATACAGGTGATCAAAAAAGAATATTTGTGACACTTGTGTGACTCAGTAAAAATTATGTTTTGACCATTTTCGTAGTCACGGGTGCCCAATAGTAGTATCTAGTGCCCTCGTCGTAGTCCAGGCGCCCATGTCTATCATTTTCCATGAGCTCCAAAATTTATCCTAAGCATTTACAACACTATTCACCTCTTGTTTCACAATTTTCCCAATCCATGGCACTTCCAGATCATGTGTAAATCAGCTAAGTCATTCTTTCTATATCTCTTGCTTAGGTTTTCTACTTTACTTGCTTATTGTTTGTGTCATATTACATTTACCATTTATACATCACTATTTACATTAGTTACTCTATAATTAGGGTTTAATAAATTCTAAATTTTGTTAAATCATTTGGTGAACCCATCTGCTCAAACCCTACCTTTTGAGAATGCATCAAAATATATCTCCTTCTTCTGAATTTGTGGATCAATCTTCTTATCTTTTTTTCACCCCAACTAAGGTGTAGACGCCTAAATTCCACTTTTGCAATCTTATTGTCAAATACACGCAAAACACTCTCATTCTTACCAATTCCATTATAATTAGTGATTTTCACCAATTAACTAACTTTTCTTACCATTTTGGCTAATTAATCACACATTTTTATTTCCTAACCTCTTTCACATTTAGGATGCCACTTTACGACAAATCGTAAGAAAAAATCTTCTTTCAAACACACAATTAGTGATTATTAGCTAATTAAGCCTATTTTGCCCTTGTTTTGGTCAATATACCCTATTATGGGCTCAAACCCCTCTTCCAACCACTCAAAATCACCCTGCTTCCTTCCACAACATCTCTGAAGGCTTCAAAAGTTTATCCTAGCCTCCTAATTGACCCTAAGCAGTTGATTAAGACTCCTCACTTGTTAATTCACTAATTGTGATTATTAAAGCCTTAATCATGATTAGAAATTCTTAATCTTCTTTGTAATTTTAGTCCCACATGTACCAAGATGCAATTTTTCTTCAAAGAAAAAACTATAAATAAGACTAAGTACTACCTCTCAACCTTACGCCATGTTTTGATTTGCATCTCATATAAAAAATATGATTTATAGCCAAGCTCAATCCTTGCCTAAAGTCTTCAATGGGGTTAGTAGATGGGTATCCAATATGATCTTATAGTCATTTTTGGAGAGAACATTTCACCTCTCTTGGAGTAGAAACAAACCTAATTTTATTGTCCTCTTAGATCTATTTAGGTCTTTGTTAGTTTATCAATTTAATACATAGTAAGGATGCTTTGTAGATTAGTGTTTAATTCCATTTAGTTTACATTCTAAGCATTCTTTTAAGCTTTGATCATTGATGTTATATTCCTAAACTTAGATCTTAACTATAGGTGGTAATGGTGTTAGCCTTTCCTAGTTAGTCATACTATTTGCTTTGAGAAGTTTGGGGTGTTACTTGAATGAAGAGGAGGACTATAGAGTAGCTCGACTGGAAAAGTTGGAGCTATTGGATGAGAAACACCTTCGCATCCTCAATCACCTTAAATTTTATCAAGATCGAGTGTGGAAAAGCTACAATAAAAAATTCATACCTCATCAATTTGAGGAAGGGGACTTGGTGTTGAAAGAGAATCAGAAGAACACCAATAAGGATCGAGAAAAGAAAGGAAAATTTGAACCCAATTGGCTAGGACCATATGTTGTGGCTGTCAAGTTTAGTTCAAGTGCCTATAAGCTTGCCTATTCATATGGCCAATAGCTTCGAGAACCCATGAATGCAATGCATATTAAGTGATTTTATGCTTAAGTATGGGGTCTCTAAAATATCATAAAAGTATAAAAGTATAAAAATAGAAAAAGAAAAGGAGAAATAAACAGGTGCGTCCACTAGTGAAAACCACGCAATGGAGGCACTTTGGAAAATTCCTTTGATGAAAATCATTTTCTAACACCATTAGAGGGTCCATTGGTCACAAGTGTTTCAAGTTTAGGAATATGGTAGCTTTGTTCTAAGTTGGTCTTTTCCTTCGTCTAAGTCCCTTATGATCTTGTCCCTCTTTGCCCTGATCCGGCTGATCCAACCTTTTGAATACAAAGAATTTGACTTTGAATATTCCCATCTCACGTTGGGGGAAACTTCGCAGCATCACTTCTGGCACATAACACATGTCATTGTACCCTTTTATATCCCATATACCGTTGGGGGCATCCATGTTTCTTCATCTCCTTGCATATTCACTTTGGAAAAAAAAATTAGAAAACATCAAAAACATTCGTATAACTTTTTGAAAATACCAAAACATACAGGTATGTTCCTTGGAAAAATCAAAATATTCAAATATGTTTCGTAGAAAACTTCAAAACAATAGAAAATTGTCTTAGAGATAAAACCAAAAATAGTGAAAAACATCACAAAACTATCCCACAAAAACAAAGTAGTAGTTTACTTACTTTTAGTTGTTGGTTTGTATGGTTTTAGTTGCATTACTTTTTCGTAATGTGTACTTTAAATTGGATTCACTTGCTTACTTAGATTGAATATTACTTTAGTATATAGTGCATTGTATTAAGTTCATTTTATCTAGCATACTTGTAGATAATTGTGTTATTGTGATTAGATTTGTTTAATTTATGTTTGTTATTTTACTTGTACATTTTGTTATCATTTTATCATCATATCATATAACCCATCACATCTATACATCATATATCAATAAATGTTAAGTCTACATCACACATGTATGCTAAAGCTAATCATCAAATATTTTATCATCAATGGGGCAAGAGGGGTTGTGCATGATCACAAATTTATCCCCCCACACCAATATAAAAAATATAAACATGTTTTACTCAAAGTATCTCATCAACATGCAATATGACATCAGCTAAGGCTATGTCATAATCTAACAAACATGTGATACAAGTAAGAACATATAGATTAAGCATGATATCTCATAAGCAAAATGTGATACATCAGTAATCCATAAAATCATCATACATCATCATACATATAAATGTCCATGTCCAAAATAGTATGTCTCAAAATTACATCTGATACGAGGAGCCATCATGGGCGTCTATACAAAAAATGGTTCCTTCATCATGAGGCATAATAAAAAATAATACATAACGTACATCTATACCAAAATGTTCCTTCATCATGAGGCATGATAAAAAAAACATAGTACATATACATCCGTAAAAAATTATGCATTCATATCGAGGTGATACACCAAAAATATACATCTAGGTATCATCAATAAGAGAGTCAGCCACAACTCTCACCCTCTCTGGGACTACCTGGCCTAGGGCCCTGACGAGGAAGTTGTTGATGTGATGGTCCTGCAAAGGCTACTACACTTTGTTGCATTATAGTTTGTTGAATTGATCTGGCTGGTTGTGAGGTCCACGGGGATCTAGATCTAGACCCTTTAACATCTAACTAGTCAAAGGGGGTAGCCCTCTGTCCCTCCGGGATGGGTTGGTGGTATAATGCCTTGTAGTAGGAGGCCTCGTCATTGGCTTGCATAGTATCTGCTAATATGTATAGCATCCTAAATGTTGAAGATGCCTGCAGTAGAGCATCAATCTCTCTTGTCACTCTGGTTATGTTGGCATGAACCTGTGTATGCTATGTCATCCACTGAACCCGCTCGGCCACTAGTGGATCCCTATCTACTACAGCTTGATCCCTCTCTGTTATAGCATGATCCCTCTCTTCCTACAATTGTAAACTATCTGTTATTGTCTGATCTCACTCATTCATGAAATGTACTCTCTTTATCTTGGCCTGATCTTTCTCTATCACAAGTTGATCCCCCTCTATGATGGTATGGTATCTTTGTGTGAGTCTGGTCTCTCTATGTAATGGTTTGATCCCTCTCAGTGGTAACCTACTGTAACTGTTGTTGTAAAGCAACCACCTGTCTACTAATCTGTACATCCTCCATATCCATGTCACCCCTACCATCTCCTCCACCTCTTGGTGGACCATGGTTGTTAGGATTATGGGAATTATTTCACAGTTAGCATGATTTACACCTTGTTGGTTTACTCAGTAACTGGTGTCGGTTAGGATAACTGATTTTGGTCAGAGGGTAACCAATGTCAGTCAGCATCAAGGTAGTTGGAACTTTATGGTAAATGGCGTCAGTCAGGGTAACCGTCATCGATTAGCATCAAGGTAATCGTCGCTAGTTACCTATGCGTGAAAGTTTATATTTAACTCACTCGAATATAATCTAGTTGTTGTTTTAAATCTGATTTAAAGGTTGTAAATGTATAGCTAAGGTGCCATAAGTTTCTCTAAGCTTATATAAACTATAAAACTAGGGTTAGGAAAATAAGGAATGAGAAAAGAGAATAATTGAGCTATCCTTGGTTGAAAGGATGAAGAAGAAGAAGAAGAAGAAGAAGAAAAATCAGATTGCATGAAGACATGAGCTTTCATAAAGAGAAGTTGAACAGAAGTAAAATGTATGTACACTATTAGTGAGAAGATGGCATTATCTTCTATTGTATTTCCTTTGTATTATTTAGTCTCATGTAATTGTTTGCATAGTATGTAAAGCACTTAGTGTTTCTTCTTGTTAGATCCACAGGTTGTTGTGAGATCTTGTTATTTCTCATTCTTGTAGATCCATATGTTATGAGATCTTGTATTATAGATCCATGAGATCATGATGTATTGTTGATCCATAGGAATCTAGTATTGTAGAGGAAGTTGTCTCTATGTTTGCATAGGTTGATACATTGATGGAGGAGAAACTTACTTCTTGGTGCATGGTTATGGTTGCACATTGGTAGACCCTTCTAGAGGTCTTGTTTGTAGATTCACATTACTATGAGATCTTGGTTACACATTGATAGATCCAAGGTAGCTTCAGGTATGTGAGATTTAGTGGTGTTTCAGAGGCATGGTTATAGTGCACTCAGGAAGATCGAGTTAGAGATATGGAGGAGACACATGTGGTGGTATGGAGACATGGTTTAGTGTACTCAGGAAGATCCAGTTGGAGATCTGGGAGGAAGAGATACTCTTGTAGAGATACATGTACTCTTGTGTAGAAGAGTTGGTTTCTAATCTCTTTTTATATTATATATATGAGATCTCTATCCTTGGTGGACATAGCCCACATTGGGTGAACCACGGTACATGATGTGTTTTGTGTGTTTAATTTGTTTTGATTTGGATTATTCTAGTTTATACTTCCACTGCTATAGATTTTGGGGAATTGTTTAGATCCGTATTTGTATGTTTTGGATTTGATATTTTATAGTTACAAATGTTTCTGCATAGACCCATCCCCAACAACATGTACATTCTCCTTCATATACATGCCACCCCTGTCATCTCCTCCACCTCTAGGTGGACCATGGTTCATTTTAAGAATCCCCTTCAAAAAAATAGTTTAAAATTGGTGGTGAATCTCTAAAATCAACTTTTGAATCGATGGCAAATTTATGACAAAAATGTTTAATGGCAAAGGTGATTTGGCAGGGCACAATTTTCTTGGATTTCGCATAGTTGTAAGGGTATTAGATGGTAGGTTGGATAGGTAGGTTAGATGGTAGGTTGGATGGGTAGGTTAGACAAGTAGGTGGGATGGGTAAGTTGGACGGGTAGGTTAGACAGGTAGGCTGGATGAACAAGTTGGACACGTAGGTTGGATAGGTTAGTTGGACCAGTGGATTAGACGGGTAGGTTAGACGGGTAGGTTGGATGGGTAGGTTGGACGGGTATGTTGGAAAGGTCAATTGGACCGGTATGTTCGACGGCTGTTAGAAATTCATCCAATACTTGGACAGTAGGGGAAAACAATGGCAGATCATTCCTTTTGCACTCCAAGCCTGAAATTGTTCTCATCATTTTGACAAGAGTTGGACACTAAACAGTCTGATCCCCCAAATATTTGCTTGTGCCTTTAATTTTCCCATCTAGATTTTTATGGAGGTGCAGATCATCATGGCCCCAATCACATACATAATACATTTCATTTTTTATTGTATTGTTGTTGACAATTTTTGCCCCCATAGGCCAAATTTCCCAACAGGGTCCTAAAGCAGTTACAAGCTCCCAAGTGGGCCCCCACAAGTTGAAAGAAAGATCATGGGTGTTTTCAAGGTCTTGGGAAATAATTGTAAGTTTTTTTAGCATTCAGGAAGCAATCAAGCCATTTAGGGCCATCCTGGGGTCATAGTCCCATTGCAGTACATAAACGGCCTCCGACCCAAAAAAATGATAAAAAAAATAGCCCGTGATGGAGAAATTCAACATTTTTTTATGGACACTTACCTCATTTCCCCTCAATCAAGAAATTCAAAAGGATTCTCCCTAAAGACAAAAATTGGCATTGGATGCCTAAGAAGGACTAAAGGGAACATTAAGCAAAAATAGCTCGGTGAGCTACTCAGTGAGCTCATCAATTGCATAGGCATGGGTGAGTTGGAGATTGATCAAGCCATTTGGGGAGTTACGTAGCACAGTGGTCACAGAGGAGATGACTCGGTCAATCCCAAGCGATCTGTGGGGTTAGTGTAATACCAAAGGGATCGAGAGGCCAAGCCATTGGGTCGTGATAGGTCGTGGCACGCAAATTTGGTAAGAGAAATGCATTTTGGGTAGTTGTCAGACACAAAGAATTCACCCATAACGAGTCACAGGTATATGGACATCACCGAGGTAGCACGGTGAGTTTGTTATTGGAGGCTCGACTCAGTGAGGTGTGGAAAATGGAGTCAAAATTGGTGAATGAGTTTCATGGCAGAAAATAACAGCCGAGTTGAATGAATTCGGCTATGGCTGATTCAACTCGGCCATGGCAAGTTTGATGGGGTGCAATCGTCATCTAAGCAAGTCACAAAAGGTCAGAGTTGGTGGGAGTTAACTCAGCTCAGTCAGCATCAGAAAAGGAAGGAAGAGGGACTACTCGGTCGTAAGAGCATTGAGGTAGAGACAATCTTGCTCGTGAAATCAAAGATAAATAAGAGTTCGAACCCTGAAAGCTTTCAAGCTTTCAGAGATTCAGCGTTCGGAAATCTCACTGAGAAAATCACGAAAAAGTGATCCCAACCTCCGAAAGATGAAACATCGAAAGCCCAAAAGGGTGGTGACATGGCTCAATGTCGTGAGTTTCAAAGGTCAACCCTCCTTTAGAGTCAACGGTGGATGTAATCCAGGACTTGGCGACCTTACAACTCCGAAATCGAAAGGGTGGGATGCTCGAACACGGTGGATCCTAAAATCCGAAGCGGCGAGTCAAACTTCTGAGGTTAGCAGTTGAGCCATTCAGAGATTGGAAATGAGGTGTTTCAGACTTGGTTATGGTGAGAGACTCTAAAGTTGGTGCAATGGGATACCCGAAGGGCTAAGGCCTGAAACCCTGGAAGTTTGGCATTCTCGCTCAAGCACTAAAAAATTGTCAGGTCATTGGCATAGGGAGTCAAGCTAGGCCAAGTGGTGCAACGATGATAGATGGGAAGGATGAGCTAGGTAAAAGGAAAATAAGAGAATTAGCTCGGTGGTAAGATAGCTAACTCAACATGCAAAAATAGCTTGATGGTGAAGAATAGCTCGGTACAGTTCATAAAAACCCTAAAGTGACCCCAATTTTAAACTATAATAACTTTCACAATTCTTAACCATATTTGGCAAACTTGTGCTTTTTAGAAAGGTGTTTTAGAGAAGAATATAATGGTGAAGATCATTTTCAGTTTCCAGGAGGTTAGATATAGGGAAAAACCCAATCAAACATCTAGGGCTAAATAATGATATCTTGTTCCCTACTTCACCATTTCTTAAAAAATTATAATCATTTGAAAGGTGATTTTGGGATATATATGATGGAAACATGGGATTTCTAGTTTCAAGGGTTTTTAAACCCCCAAAAATGGCAAGTATAAGTAGTGGTAGGTGAGAACCATTAATGATGTGGGTGAAAAGTAAGCTCATGATGAAGCTACAAGGTCTAGACTAGACATGAGGTGCATTCACAGTCAATTTATTCAAGCACAAGGAAAACCATTAATGAAAAGGGATATTTTAAATATCTTAATGCACTCATTACAAGGTTAAACAATGATTTTTGGAGGGTTTTTTGGGCAAATTCAGGATTTTTTTTTCTCTCTCCTTCTTTGCAAATCTTCCACTATAAATTGTAATGAGGGGCATTGTTCTAATGTTGGATAATTTTGCTTTGCACCCTCCCTTCTTCTCTTTTCTATAAGTGATCTTGTGGAGTTCAAACCTCCCATTCAAACTGCAATGTAATTTTTGCCTCTTGGCCATTGTAATGCACTGTATCAAATTTGTGGAGCAATAATATAAGTTTGTGGAAGAAATTCAACCCCCTCTTCTATTCATTGCATTATCTTGATCTATCATTACAATCTTGGTTATCTATTCATCATTTTTTTATTACATGTTTAATGGTTTGTGTTTATTGGCTAGTGGATTCACAACAATAGATTGATCTATTGTGTATTTTCATCCTCCTTAATCTGATTGTTATTTCCATATCCATGTAAAGTAGGTGTTCAACATTCCTTATTGGTGCATCACCTCAAGTAAAATTAGGTTTTACTTTTCTTGCATCTTTCTTCCCTATCACCTTAGCATTTTAAAGTAGGGTTTATATTAGTTTCTCAAGCTGGTGAGTGGTGATAGATACAAGAATAGGAATTTTTCCTTTCTCCAGAGAGATTTCTCGATTGTAAAGTCCCACACTTTGGAAAAATCTCCATGTTATGCAATCACACTGAATGTCTCAATCCTTTGAAATGTAAACAATCAGGGGTGGTGTGATTCCACATCAATAATTGTTTCACCTACTTCTGACCTGGCTGTCCGTTTACAAGCTCAGTTGGAGATTATTTGGGGTAGTCATTATTTTGAGCTTATTTAAAGTGCTTTTCTATTAAAACTATGTAAAATGATATGGGTTTTGGTTCACACAAGGAACTGTTCTGATCATTTTGACAAGAGTTAGACACTGGAATGACAAGCATTTTGTTTTCCTCAAACAACTCGAATCCACCCTTCTAATTTTTACAGGTAACGATTAAACTTAACCTAAGAAAGTTGATGTATTTACAAATTTATAAGTTTTTATTACACATCCTCTAATTATGATATGAAGCAAAACATTAATGCAGTAAAACCCCGGTCCCTCGTATGCATGAACTACTTGGTATCATCTTCTACGAATGGTAATCCTTGTGAAGGATTTGCACCATCTACTTCTTCCAAATGAAAGAAAAAACTATGTCTTCTCTACGATGTATTTATTAATCATCATGGCTCAGATGTCAAACAAACGTTGGCCAAGACTCTATATGATACCCTTTTGGCCATTGGAATGACTATTTTTCTTGATTCTGAAGAACTTGAAATGAGGTATTTCCTGCCCATAGAAATAAAAGAAGCAATGTCCAGTGCTACACTTCGTATAGCAATTTTTTCAGAAAACTTTGCATAATCCCCATTTTGTTTGGCAAAGCTTTCATTTATGCTCAAAACTCCCACACCAATAGTTCTGATTTTTCATCATGTTGACCCATGCGATCTATGATGAGTTGATAAAATAAAAGGAGTCTATGCTCCTACATTTTCCCACCACAAAGAGAAGGGTAGTTACACCTTAGAGATGCTTCAGGACTGGAAGAAGGTGCTCTACGAGACTTCATTTTATACCAAATACATCTTTACTAATTGGTAATGGATCTTTTTTTTAAATTAATTTTTGGTGTAATCTTAAATGTTAGTAAAGAATTTTGTTATATTTTAATTTATGTTCTTTCACATTTCAGTGATGAGGGAAAGGTATTGAAGAACATTGTGAATAGTGTATTGAAAGTCATAAAAAAAGGTGTAGTTGATCATCGTGATATAATGAACATTGGAATCAATTGTGTTAGACTACTTACACATAGAGTACAAAGAGTTTGAAAATTAGTATGAAAAACATAATTATCAAATTTTGTAGGAATAAATAACCTGTAAATAACACATATCAATATTTTCAGCTAATGTAAAAACCACCTTCATTTTTTGTGACTTTCCAAAATAATCAAGCAAAGTCTTTGCACCCTTTTTTGAACTGGCTGAATTTGTAACCTTCTTACCCTGATTTCCAAAATCCATTGATATATCGCTAAATTGAAAACAATACTTCTTAGGCTAAATTAAGGAAAGATGGTTCTTATGTTCGAAGGCTCTGCAGTTGGATGGCTCTAGGCGCTAATGGATCTGGGAGTTTGGGTTGGACGGCACTGGGGTTGGATGGAACTGGGGTTGGACGGCCCTAGGGTTGGATGGATGTGGGGTTAGATGACTGTAAGGTTGGATGGCTCAGTGGTTAGATAGCTCTGAGGTTGGACGATTCAGAGGTTAGACAGAACTGGGGTTGGAGTCTCTGAGGTTAGATGGATCTGGGGTTGGATGGCTTTGGGTTAGACGACTCAGAGGTTGGGTGGCTTATGGTTGGATGGCTGTGGGTTGGACGTTTCTAGGGTTGGACGTCTCTAGGGTTAGAAGGCTCTGAGGTTAGATGGATCTGCAGTTAGATGGCTCTAATGTTGGATGGCTCTGAGGTTGGATGGCTCTGCAGTTGAACGACTTATAGTTACAGTTTGACGGTAAATGTTGGATGGTATGGTATTGATAGTCTGTGTATACTTCGGTGAATATACACATGGAATGATTTGAAATGGTGGTGAATTACATGCATAAGCACTTATATATGCATAAATTCTAGGTGAAATGTACCCTAAAAGGGACACGTCAACCAAATTTTTTGGTGAATAAGTCAGCTACCACTCACTTAAAATTCACCAATTCAAATTTCCAAAAACTTGGATTTTCATGAGTTTATGAAAATTCACCACTAAAACTTTCACTAGGGTGGATTATGTGGTGGACTCATGTGAGGGGGTTCCTGTAATGGTTCCTATAATGGAACCTGAAGGGGCATCCGTGGTGCCAATACTTATGGCTGCACCACTACCTATTACTGTACTAATACATGTTGTTGTACCAGCACCTATTTTATCGGTACTCCACCCTATAGACCTACTTGTGCCCTAGGATCTGGGTCATGTCCCCCCTTTGTTATTGCATCTAATACCTCATGTGGTATATTCAATCTCTTTTACAACACAATCGAATACCATCCTACATAATCTGGGGTCGTCCCTGGATCTACTATTTGCGCTAGTTGTACCCAAGGTTATGGAACCACCTGTAAAAAGTTGGTGTGGGGCCATCCTAACCTAATATGAGGCCCCATATGGAAGGTCTCTCTGAATCTACATGCATCCACATCTCATCACCAAGAATCCCTTGGATGAGACCAAATTTCCATTGGACCATGTCCACTCTGTACCACTCCATGATATGACTCCTACTCCTAAGGATAAAATGATCAATTGTAGCCATACTCAACTCAACAGCATCTTGAGGCCAGTGGTACAGACTGTATGGCCACCATATGACCATGTAAGGTTATACCTCATCAAGAACTCACTTGTAATAGTTTGTATCCCCTATGTGACTACAGATATCATCTCCATCCGGAACCCAGCCCATGACAAATGGCTCTCTAAGAACTCGAGATCTCAATACTCCTACGGGACATCCAATCGCAATATAGTCCCAAGCCCATGTCTATAATAAAGTGGAAGGACCCATGGAATTCTATCCATGGTAAGGTATCAAGTGAAAATCAGCTTATAAATGAGCCAGTATAGACTAACCCCATCAGTACATCTCTCCCTAAAGTAGGTCGTGAATCACTCCAATGAGACCTAGAGAGAATTGTGTACCAGTCTTATCAGGAAAAAATATGCCGCTAACAAGAGCTAACAAGAATACAGGGACCTGTCCTAACCGTGGATCAGTCATGCACCTCCTAATGTTGGTATTCATACCCTAGTGGGGTATGTCTGCCACTCCAAACATCTCAGCTATATAGCGCGTAATATGGTCATGGCGACCGTCATATGTGATCAAGTGACCCTGAATAGGAACTCGTAGAATCCACCACACCTCCTCCAATGTAATGCTCATCTCACCAGTAGGAAGACACAAGGTCTGACTCTCACTCTGCCATCTCTCAACTAAGGTTGTAAGCAAGTCGTGATCTACAGTAATCTATGGCAGGTGAGCCACGTAAGATAAACCGGTCACCTCTAGGGTGATCTCCAAGAAAATCTAGTCGTGTCGGCTAAATGCCACCTCGTAGGCCCGTAGTTTCCCCTGTCACTCCCACAACTTTAGCACATCCAAGTTCACCTACGGAACCAGTTAGGTCATTTATTATGATCTTATTCTTCTATTCTATCATCTAATTTTCTATTTTATCATTAAATTCTTCTATTTTATTATCCAATCCATCTATTTTTACCATCTAGGTTTTCCTAACAACCTTCATTTTCTACAAAAAAACATTTCAAAGTGCCTTTTGTGCATATGCACATTCCTTTGTGCACCAGCACATGCGTGCCCACACATACCCTAGAAAATAGTGCAAGGCACACCCCTTTGTGTACTAGCACATGTGCACCCCGTAAAATATAAAAAAAAAGAAACAGACAATACATTGGCATACCCATTTGTGCACCAATGCATATGCACTCATGCATGCGCTAGCATAGGTGCCCCCCCCCCATTTTTACCCTAGTTTAGCCCTAAAATTGCATTTTAACCAAAAAATAAATGCTTTAAAAAACTAGGGTAAAAAGGGAAGCTTTATGTACTTGTGGTCCATCCGTTGGGAGCCTCATGTAGTCTCTCACATGATCCATGTGGTGTCTCTGGTTTTGCACCCTCGTCATTTTCTCCCGTAGGTCAAAACTCCAATCGGTGGTAAAAAGAAAAAGTGAATGTGGTAAATGAACTTGTTGTGGTAACTTATAAACCCCGTTTGACCCGCAACCCCCCCCCCCCCTCGCGACATGTTTCTTACCCTTGAGGCACCCTAGAGCTTTCATGATTATTCTATATTCCTCTAGTACTCACCACGATGATTATTTTAAATAAATAATTATTTTTGCACCCATTTTTGCTATGTTGGGGCATATTTTTGCTTCCCAGCAACCCTTTCTACTACATGGGTCATATTTTTGCCTTATGGTCTCTTTTAGTGACGTCTCACGACTTTATTATTTCTTCTATCATATTTTCTTCTATAAAAATCAAAAAACCCAAAAAAAATCAAAAAAAATGGTAAAATTATTTTTAAAAATTGCAAAAAATCAAAAAAAACAAAAATTGGTAAACAACATGCACACGGCTAAAGCCTATATCAAATACATCATCCTCAAACATCACATTTTGTCCTACAAAAACATATTTCTTAGGTTCTTATTTATTCTTGTCTCAAACGACTTGTGAATCATCATGATCTACCTCCATTAACAAAGGTGACTTGCTTAATATGTCGGTACTCACATGCAACAATGATTTTCTAGAGACTATGTCATATCACACGAATGCTTTCCATGGGACTACTTTTGTCCTTCGTTATTCCCCTCGTATGTATCCTTTCTTGGGGCACCATTTTTAACCCTTGTCATTAAAACATGAACATTTAGGAACTGAAGCTTGATAACAAAAACATTGGTACAATTGTCTTGAACATTGTTTGTTTGAGTATGTGTGATTGTACTTATTTCTCTATTAGGTTAGCTAGTTAATTTCTCATATTGCATTACATTATGTATTTTACATGGAGTTAAGCATCATTTTACTTTCTTGTATTGCATTGCGTTATGTATGTTACATGGAGTTACATATTTTTAGCAATGAACAAATGTTAGTAATATATATTTTCATGTTATCTTACACTTTTGTTTATTTTAATAAAGGCCGATGATGTAGATCTATAGGCAAAATGATACAAAAAAGTTGTTTATTGAAAGATTTGATGCAAAGATTGGGTTTGTCCTATATTATCCATTATCATTTATCATCACTACTAATTTTTCTTCTAAATCACCTCGGGAAATAAAAAACCATGTTTATCCCTATCCTTATTTCTTCTAATCAAATATTTTGCACCCATTTTATCATATTTGGTCTATCCATTTCGATCATATTTTCGAATGTTCATTGCCTTCTTCATTCACCCCATCGACACTCGAGGGGGCATCCTTCATTCTACTATTTTTCTTCAAAAATTTACTTGTTTATGCTTGTCTACTATATTTGAAGAGAACTTACTTACTTCACCTCAAACAGGGGCAAATGTAGACACCTAAATTCCACTTTTGCAATCTTATTGCCAAACGCACGCAAATCACTCCCATTCTTACCAATTCCATTATAATTAGTGATTTCCGCTAATTAACTAACTTTTCTTACCATTTTTGCCAATTAACAACACGTTGTTGATTCTCTAACCTCTTTCGCATTCAGGATGCCACTTTACGACAAATCATAAGACAAAATCCTCTTCCAAACACACAATTAGCGATTATTAGCTAATTAAGCCTATTTTGCCCTTGTTTTGGTCAATATACCCTACTATTGGCTCAAACCCCTCTTCCAACCACTCAAAATCACCCCGCTTCCTTCCAAAACATCTCAAAAGGCTTCAAAATCTTATCCTAGCCTCCTCATTGTCCCTAAGTGGTTTATTAAGGCTCCTCGCATCTTAATCACTTGTTAATTCACTAATTGTGATTAGCAAAGCCTTAATCACGATTATCAAGTCTTAATATTCTTTGCACTTTTAGTCCTATTTGTTTTCAGAATTTTGGGGTGTTATCATAACATGCACCAAGATGAAATTTTTCCTCAAAGGAAAAACTATAAATAAGATTAAGTACTACCTTCCAACTTTACACCATGCTTTGATTTGTATCTCGTATAAGAATTATGATTTATAGCCAAGCTTAATCCTTGCCTAAAGTCTTCAATGGGGTTAGTAGATGGGTATTCAA
This sequence comes from Taxus chinensis, assembly GCA_019776745.2. Classification (NCBI taxonomy): domain Eukaryota; kingdom Viridiplantae; phylum Streptophyta; class Pinopsida; order Cupressales; family Taxaceae; genus Taxus; species Taxus chinensis. The sequence continues at coordinate 90,948,577 of CM034155.1, forward strand.
TATGATCTTGTAGTCATTGTTGGAGAGATCATTTCACCTCTCTTGGAGTAGCAACAAACCCAATTTTATTGCCCTCTTAAATCTATTTAGGTTTTTGTTAGTTTAGCAATTCAATACATAGTAAGGATGTTTTGTAGATTAGTGTTTGATTCCATTTAGTTTACATTCTTAGCATGTTTTTAAGCTTTGATCATTCATGTTACATTCCTAGACTTGGAGCTTGACTATAGGTGACAATGGTGTTAGCCTTTCCTAGTTAGTCAGACTATTTGTTTTCGGAATTTTGGGGTGTTATCATAAGTTTTTTGGCATGGTTACTACCATTATTGATTTTATGAAAGTTCTTACTCAACATCCTCCTTGTTTCACTACTCATATGAATAATCTAACCATCAATGTAGTCACCACTCATCACACTCATCCTCCTACATCTACACCAATATTTTTTCCACCACCCATTACTCCTATAATTCCCACAACCACCTCTAAGGGTTATGACATCATTGAGTATATTAATAATACACCTGCAAAAATCTCTCTTTATGATCTCTTGTACATTGCACGTGATTGTCATCATACATTAGAAGCCACTCTTTGTTATATCCACAATGAAAGCAATAATTCATATGTTTTATAATTCTGCTTCTTATTTCTGAAAATGATATTATTTCTGTCCTTCCAAATCCTCCACAAACCTTATTTAATCCCTCAAAAATATACCACATGATATATCATTTAGTGATGAGGATATACCTCCATCAGTTGTTGACAATCCATTTGAACCTTTGCTTATCACCGCTACTATAGGCGCCATTTGCATCAAGTGTGTACTCATTGATACTGGATCTGCTATAAACCTATATGCTCACTCCCTCCTCAGACAAATTTACATTACTAATGATTTAATTGTTAAAAATTCTACTCTAATTCACAACTATGATTCCACTACTCGCATATGCATGGGCATTATCACTTTACCTATACAAGTTGTGCTTAAGATTGTTCTTATTGTATTCTTTATTATTGATGCCTCATTTCAATTTAATCTCTTGCTAGGTAGACTATGGATTCATGTAATGCATATTATCCCTTCTACAGTTCATCGGTGTGTTAAATTCGTACATGATGCTTATGAACATACCATTGTTGCTAACCCTGATCCATTTTGTAGACACCTAAAATCCACCTATGCATTTTTATTACTCAAATTGCACTAACTATTCTCTTTCCCATCATTTGGATGATTGACGACACTTCGTCAAATAAACACCTCTTCTCCTTTCATTGAGTCAATTAGTGACACTTCGCTAATTAACCATGATCTTCACTCTATTTTGGTCAATTGGTGACACTGCGTCAATAAACCACCATTTTCCCTTTATTCCCATTAATTAATTACATTTCACTAATTAATTAGCCTTCCTATTACTCAAGATTTCGATTAACGACCCCTCATTAATTAATGTCCACTTCTACTTGGGTTAATTAATTATTATTAATTAATTATGCTCGCTACTCCAAATCAATGAATCACTATTTATTGGATCAAATTTCTCTTGCACGCCCCCCCCCTTGAACCAGGATAATTTTCCTGTAAATTCCCCTAAATAGGCTTTACAAGTTTATTCCTGCCTATTATTAATCACATTTGATTAATTAAACTTTCAACTCCCATAAAGTGCACATCCTTTATCAAACATGCATATCCTTTGCATTTCCTCTTTGGACTTTATCCCACATCCATCAAATTGTTAGCCTTGTCTAAACAGGCAAGCTATATAAGGAACCCCCCTCCTTCCCTTTCTTCTTACACACCTCATTTGCACTAGTGAAAACTATAAGCATTTTGATTTGAGCCATTATCCATTGTTGAAAATAGTTTATCTATCTTGCATCCATTCTCTCAAATTGAGGAGCATGCAAAGATCCAATAATGGCCTTGTAGCCATTTCTTGGTGGGATATCACCCTTAATTCTTGAGGCAAACAACACTAGTTTGATTGTTAGGTGATCTAATTAGGTTCATATTCTAGTTACCAATCACAAAGAGTAGGAATGACTCAGCATTTAATTATTTTATCATGTTTATGCATTGTAGAAGTTATTTTCCCTTAAGCTCTTATCTCGATGGTTCTATAGTAGATTTTTCTTTGCTTTGAAGCTACTAGGTGTTAGTTTCTTTCCATTAGCATTGCAAGTTTATTATGTTCACATTTGGCATGCTCGGTGGGACTTACTCAATTTTGCTAAGCATTTGATTTCAAGATTTGTTAGTTTTTTCTCAATTTTTCCTAACCCTCATTATGCAAATATTAAATAACTTGAATTCCTTGATGTATTTTGTTAACTTTACATGTGTTGTGTCTCTCTTGTAGGTGCAAAGGAGATGGGTTGTTGTTAATTTTGGGTTAACAGGGAAAAATTTTTACCTTTTTGAGTTTTTCTACGTCATAATCATGTATTTATGACATCATTCCAAAGCCCTACATAGGTGTTATGTTTCCACGTATTGGTTTCACTAGGGTCGCTCTACTGTTATGTTAATCGTGTTGTTGTTTTGCTTTTGTCTGTCATTTTTCCTCTAACTGATACCCACGCTGGTGTGATCCCCCCTCCCCCCCGCGTTATTGCTTCTCTAGCCACACTACTTTCATTATGTGTTTTCAGTCTACTTTTTATCTCAAACCTGCGTAGATGTCATTAGGGGTGCGCATATGTCTCTCTTCCCATGCTGGTGTCAGTTTTTTTGCTGTCAGTCTTTGTTTTGTATTATTCCCATGTTACATGTGTTTAAGGTCGTGTACTTATCACTATGGGCACACTGATGTTATGTTTTTTGTGCTACTATTGAGAATCTTGTGCTGGTGTGCTTTGTTCAAATTTGAGCTCTATTTTTGAGGTTTTACAGGATTTGGTCTTTGACATTTCTAACATTGTACAAGTTTCTAATGTTAACTTTTGTTTGCATGATGTTTTGAATCATTTCTTTTCTAACTTGTTTTATGGTTTTTAATGAATATCATGCTTTTATATCTTAGGATAGAGTTTTGTATGCTCTTTCCTCACGCCTTTTAGGTGATCTTGGGAATCAGAAACAACTCTAGGCCTTCTTGAATTTACAAATACTTCATTAAATTCATGGTTAAGGGAATGAACAACAAATGGTTAAAACAAGTTGCCTAGTCATTTGATTTACAAGCTTTTCCATTTTCAATATAGTTGGGTTATTTGTTGCGTATGCTCTTCTCTTGTGTCTTTAGACAATCTTGAGAATCAAAAACAACATTTAATCCTCTTTCATTATGTTTTGATCTTGAGAATCAAAAACAACATTTAATCCTCTTTCATTATGTTTTGATCTTATGGAAAACTATTAACTTTCACGTGCAAGAACAAATGATCACTTGTCAAAGAATCAGGATCTAAAAACATACTAATATAGTTTGTTACAGGTTGTCAACGGTGTACAAAACCAAATTAAGACAAAAGATTAAAAAAACACCACTATTCAAAACACTATATTTGTAAGTTTAGTTAAGAACTACGGCTCAACTGCTTTAACTGGGGGAAGTGCTTTAGCACAAGCCATAAAACTCATTGGGAGGATTACCCTAAGAACCAAAAAGTAGTCCACACCTTGAAGGAACTGGTGGATGAAACGGGAAGTGCTCCACTTACCCACTTGACTAGTTGAAACCCTTGTGAAATAAACTTCATGTTACCTGTATGGGGCCTCGTTCATTAATTTTATTGTGGGATTATGGTCCACCTCTCTAGGAGTAATCCTAGAAGTGTGTGCATCCTTTAGGTAAGAATTGGTGAGTGTTGTGGACAAAATCCTAGGAAGCCATTTTGCACAAGAGGTAACTTTACTGAAGCCAATCGTGTTTTAAAGAACTCTCATGAAGCAAGAACTTTTTTGAAGTCAAAACCTTGTTAGTCGAACAAGGGGAGAGTCCATTGAATTTTGAGCCTAGTATTATTCATCACAAAATTTTCCAAGTGTTACTTTGTCTTAGTTTTTCACTTGTCCTAAGACAAGGCAAAACTATGTTGAAGTTACGCTAAGTATTTTTCATCACCACTTGGTCTACTCCTTTGATTTCTTGTTTCCCTTTTAAGAAAAAAGAAAGCATACATACAAATTGTTACTCAAGATTGTGTCCACCACTTTTACACCCACTTACATCCTTCCTTGTTACAACTACGATAGTAAGTGTTAAAAGTGTGTTGGTGCATCCTCGAATCTTGAGTAGCCTTGTCTTGATACACACGTCAAGACGTTTCATCGTAGTTAGGCTTTCTTCATCATTGATCTTCCCTTGAGGTGTTACACTACTCGCATCGCCTTAATACAATTTTGATACTTACATCTTATGTCTCGTAAACTTGATTTAAGTGTCTAGATTGTATCGTTACGTTGTTCGCACCTTAACAACTCCTTGGTATACTTTGACCTTGTTTCCTTCCAAACATTACCTCAACCTTGAAAAGTGTTGTTATGTTTTTTGTGTCATATCAAAATCATTTTGATACTAATATCTTTCTTTTCCACAAAGCTTGATTAACGTATCTAAGTGGTATTATTGCATTGTTTGCATTCGTAACTTCTATAAGTATCTAGACTGGTTATAGTATACTTTGAATTGGAATTCAATTCAACCCCTTGTTAATACTTACACCTTGTTTATCTTAAACTTAACTTAAGTCTTAACATTACATTGATCATCTTGTGTTAAACTATAATTGGGACACATTTACATAGGGAGCAGTTTCTTGTAGATTGGATTTGTGTTCCGAACTTGAGTGATTGTTCCTTATCATCTTCAATATTGTATAATTGTTTCCTAGGACAATCCTTTTGATCATTGGGTTCTTTATTCTTTTCCATTAGACACTCTTTGGCCATTGTTTGATATTCATAGAAACCTTTGCAGATTATCATGCTACTTAATTTTTGCCTAGGTTCATTGTAGTCCTTGTACACATTTTTCAAACCTTAGAAAAAATGTTTCCTATCAAGTAACTCTTGAGACAATCTGAACATTGGAAAAGTTTCCTTTGTAATCATTATGTTGCTAAATTTTTATCAACCATTTTGACATTTACACTTGCAACTTGTTGTCCAAACCTTGCTGGATTGTCAAAATTGTGTCATCAATATGATTTTTTCCTTAGATCCCGTTTGGAAAATCACACAAGCATCCCCTATTTGTTTTCAAAATGTCTAGTTAGTCATCATTACGTTGCCTTAATTGACATGGAACTTCCTTACATTTGAAGGATTCCAATCATACAATCTAGGTCTTAGTATTTGGACCCAACGATGTCAACCATTACTGACTATCACATGGTTCCTCACACTTACGACAATAGGGATCCTAGCTTTAGGCATTCACATTGAAATACACCCATCATGACTAAACCTCATTTGGTTCTTCATGCTAGAGAACCCATTTGATTCCCCCTCTCCCCACCTTCATCTCATGGTCGGTCATATGATTCTGATGATTCTAATTCAAACTATTCTTCTAATTCTTCTCAATATTCTAATTATTCTAATCCAAAATATTCTTTTGATTCATCTTAATCTCCTGATTATTCTAATCCAAACTATTATTTGAATTCCCCTTAGTATTTTGAGCCTCATCCGATTGAATTTATTCTAAGGAATAATCAATCACCTAAATAGTGTTTTCCTCCTCTAAGGATTTGTGTCGCCAAAAATTCTCCCCATCATTCTTCTAATTCAAATCTTAAGTCATGGTCCTCCCTTTCTTCACAAGACCCCATTTATCAGTTACCTCAATGACATCTTCCTCCATTGAAGATCTATGTGACTCAAAATTCCTCTAATCAATCATCCAAGTTGAACCCTACATCGTAATCCACTGGCTAGCTACACGATCCTCTTTATATACATGCACTATGTCGTCTTCTAGGAAAATCTATACTAGCCTATTCTAAATCCACGTCTTCTTCCACTCATGAGACATCCCAATACAAATATACTTCGTCTCTTTGGTCATCTTCTTCTAATAATCAAAATTCATTCCCTCTTTGTCCCTTGAGCCCTTTCCACTATATCTTATCATATCCTTATCAATATTCTAAAGACCAATGTTTGCATCCATGTCGAACAATTAACAAGAAACGAGGTGCTAAGATATCTTTTCAAAGCACTATCTAATACCTTTGTGGGAGAAATAATGTCAAACCTTCCCCTCATCTACATCATCAAATATCTTCTAAATATTCCACACTTGTTGGACCTCTTTCTTCCAATCAACCTACTATCATTGACCAACAACAACCCATACCGATCGATTTATTTCAAAATGAATAAGAAATCAGAGAATTCATGGGGCTACATGATGATATTCCTCTAGAGGATCATGAGCAAGGATTCTCTTTTGACCTTGATGCATGCATGGATTGTGGGGAAGAAGTTGATTCCTTTTGTCAAAAAATAGAGGAAGATCCTAAGATCATCAAACTCAATCCTCCTCTTATTCTTTTGTCTTCACATTCCCCATTACATGGAGAAACTCATGGGTCCATCATTGATCCCTGGCCTATCTTCTCTTCACCCCATCATTCTTTACATATCACAATTCCTCAATCACAATCTTACCTTGGGTCACCTATTGGTAGCCCATCATCTTCTTATATATGTGGTCCACCTCCTAATAGCCCTCCATCTTCTATTTGTGGGTCACCTCCAGGTAGCCCATTATCCTCTATCCTTGGGCCACATCCTAGTAGCCCCTCATATTTTATACTTGGTCCATGCCCTGGTAACACGTTGTCTTCTATATTTGGGCCACGTCCTAGTAGCCCCTCATCTTTTATCTATGGTACACCTCTGGCTAGCCCATCATCTTCTATACTTGGGCCACGCCCTAGTATTCCTTCATCTTCCATTTATGGGACACCTCTTAGTATCCCATTATCTTCTATACTTGGGCCACATCCTAGTAGCCCTTCATCTTCTATCTATGGCTCACCTCCTTGTAGCCCTTTCTCTTCTATCCGTGGGCCACATCCTAGTATCCCTTCATATTTTGTTTATGGCTCACCTTCGAGTAGCCCATCCTCTTCAATCCTTGGAAAACATCCTCTTTTTTCATCATATCATCATTCTATCAACAATTGTGGAAATCCCACCATCATCCCCAACATTCTTATCATCAATCCTAAACATCCACTTTCTTCTCCCACTTCTTGAGATCAACAAAATCACACATTAGCTCATAGGAGACAACAACAGTTTCTTCATCAAGCTAAGATCAAAAATATGAAGATCTCTAAATATCCAAACAAATCAAACACGATTCAAGAATGCACACTAATGCAAATGTCAAGTATGGTAAAATGCGTAGAAATCTATGGATAGGGAACTCAAGCTCACATATATAAAATCCATGTTGAAAGATAAGTTGTAGTCATTTTTATACCCCTAGAACAACAGTCTAATCCCATGCGTGTCGGCCTATCACACAGTGGGCACTGGGTGCTCACCCAAGTAACGCACAAGCACCGAACCTCTCCTTTATGTGAGTCTTGTGAGAATGCATCATCTTATAACAGATATTCAAGTGTGAAGGAATATAAAATAACCATGCATCATTTTGAGAACCTAGGATGAGCTATCATATTAATGCATCCATGAAAGAGAAATAACAAACAACATATAGAAATGATTTGTAACACAAAGGAAATGCACTAGACTTAGACTCATGAACACATATATGATTTAGGATAGAATCTTCCATTATATTAATGAGTTTAGTAACCACATTACATTCCTTGAGGCCATAACAGACCCGAATAACAATGCAGAGCAAGGTCATGCATCAGAAACTAAACAATGCCCTTCATATTACAAGAATAAGCACATACCCATCCCTCTAAATATGTTATCACTCCTATAATTTCTCTAATCCTAACCCATAGAATCTTTCATGGTATTTATACAAAGCTTTGCCCCTTTTCAAGTGCACTGATCTCTCTCTCAGGATGATCATATATTTCACACACCCCCACACACCTCTTCTACTACCCGTGAACCTCTATATACAGCTTTTCTGCCTTCATCGCCATGCCTTCTAAGGTAACAGATTAGCTGCCAAGTGTCCAAGTGGTCCTCCAATGGAGCATGCCTCCTTTGATCCAAGCTCTCCACTATGTGCAATGATGTTCTTCTAGAACCTTCCATTGCATGCATGGACTATTCCCTTTTTGATCCTACAACTGTCAGGTTGGCACCTTATCCACTCCGCATGCTAGATGGGTCACGCTTATCTCGTGTGCTACCTAGAACGCCAAATATGGCTAAGTCCTAAAACCTATCTTTCCTTGTGTGTGCATCATTTTTTCTATAAAACCCTGCTATAACCCTTCCCTGCATGCCTTCACCCCACGTGCCCTTCTTCAAATAGGTCCCACATGCCCACGTGCCTTCTTATACTTAGCCAATATTCTGGGGGCCAACATCACCCCACACTATGTCTATTATCCATCCTCAGAAACACTCTTCAATAAAATAAAGAACGTTGGGCTCTTAAAATGGTTGGAAAGAAAAAATAAAGGAATGAAGAATTGGGAGAAATAATGAAAGAATGGGGAACTTGTTTATTGTTGGAGGAGGAGAGGGAAATCCTTTCCTATTTCTACCTATAACTTCTCCCAAGCATTAACCCCCTCCTGAGCTTACTGAAAAAGGTCACCCACCAGGGCACTCACCTCCTCAAAACTCAGCTCCTCCCCTTTGGCACTCATGGTCTCAGCAATACCTTCTAACTACTTTCCCAAGTCCTCAAGCACATCCATCCTGTGGGTGATCTAGGGGTATAATTCCTTTAGCCAACTTTTGATCGAGCCTCATAGGGTCACGATTGCTTCTGATTTCTTCTCCACCTCGGCTAGGATTTTATCTCTTTCTGCTCTATTCCCCTTATTTTTTTCTTGGAACTCCTTGAGTTCTGTTTCATGGGTGGCAACCAAGATTCTTTCCACCCTATCCCTATCAACCCAGTTGTTATAAGAAGCTTCAACAACTTATGCGGTGACCTTTACCTCTGCAAGAAGTTTAGTATATCCAGCCACAATCTTGATAACCTTCATCTTTTCCTCTTTCTCTTGGTGCACCTGCACCTCTTTTGCAGACTCTAAAGTAAGTGGTCGCCTCTCCATTTTGAGAATGTGATTCAAATCCTTTAGATATTGCAAGGCTGATTCATACTTCTACTCGGGTGGCGATAAGTCGGGGTGCTTTAGGACAATGGCATCTGTAATCATCTCCACCCTCTTGGAGACTTCGCGCACCTTTGTTTTTTCTTCTTTCACCTCACGCCTCAACTGAGCATTGATCAGATCCTCTTGCTTTAGGTCCTTTCTCTTTTCCATGAGATCTTTCTTTTTCTTATGCAATTCCTCCTCCAATAATCTCACTATATCATTTATCCCAAACAGTCTAACCTCAACTTCGACTGAAACCTTGTTGAGCGCGTTACAAACCTATTCATCTAATAGTTGTTGAGCGTTCACCAAAGGATTTACTTCTTTTGTTTATGGCACCTTCATTAGTGCTCCCTAGCTTACTTCAAACTCAGGTTCATCCATGTGGGACTCAAATGTACAAGATAGCATCTTTCTTGTCCACGGGTATGCACATTTGTCATCAAATGATGACATAGCTAGGAGTTGCTCTGTTGGTACAATGCTTTGGAAGCACGCATGTAGCACTTTGCTAGGATAATTAATGTATCACATTCCCTACCCTTGTGCCACCACTATTCCTTTTCCACGTGTTTGGGTATCTTTTGGGAAGCTTACTGCCAATTTGGGATCCCCACCCATGCTACCATACTCCTTCCCAATGCTTTCTTCTTCCATCTCCTTTAAAATTTCATCTGCACTCCACTCCAACTCTTGCTCCACCAACTCCTTCATGATGACTGCCACTTATCTCTCCATATATTTCTCCACTTGCTCCTTGGTGAGGCTTGGGGTTCTTTGGTTTTTGGTGCTTACTTCTTCGCTCACCCCCTTGCCTTAATCCTATACTTCTTCCTTGTCATTCTTATCCTCATCTTCCTTGTTATACTTCTCTTCTTCTTCCTCCTCCTTTGAGTCATGTATATCATACACTAGATGTTCTTCACCTCCTTCAGGCTCGTCATCATCCTTGTCACCAATGTAGGCATCCAAACTTTCTATCTCCTCTGAATATGCTTCTTCTATCACCTTCTACTTCTTCCTTACTGGGGATTCCAATATATGAGATTCTTCTTTCTCCTTCTCCTTAACAAGCAACCTCCTCATTGGTGACTCTTCATGGGTGAGGGGCTCTTCATGCTTCGGTGCCTCTTCTTCTAGTTTTTTTTCCTTGATTGGGGATTTCTTTCTAAGTGCGTAAGTGTTAGGATTAGTGTTTGCTTCCGGCGCACCCACAGATTGTGTTTTCTACACGCTTGGTGCCTTCTTCTCCTACCCCTCTTCTCTTTCTCTCTTCTTTAGTGTGGTTTTATTTCTCCTTGTGGGTCTTCTGGAATGGAGACATCACTCTCTAGATAGGCACCTTTCTCAAACTTAGGCCTTATGCACAGATAAACCCTTGTTGCGGTCCTTCCGGAGATCGGTAGTAACATGGGCTTCATCATTTGAACTTCGTGGGAGACATACTTCTCCATGTATGCTTGTTTTTTAGGGTACATGAGCTTTTGGTGCAGCTTACAGGTCTTAGACCACCTCACTAAGGTTAAACCTTAGTCTTTTGGCTTCTTTGAACTGGTTGACTCCAGCTTGTATATATTGCATGGTGAAGGAGAAAGGTAGCTTGTACCATGGACCCTTAGTCCCATCTCTTAATGTAAATTTGTCAATGTAGAAGTTTTGGTACACTATGAACTTTTCTTCTCCATCCACAAGCATGGGAAACTACTTTGGGATCCTCCACTCTGCTCCGAATGCATCATGCATTCGTTTGTACCACTTCTCTAGGTGCACCTTGTGAGTGGTCGTCATGGTTTCACAAGTGTACTTTTCAAATATTTTTGCGGGCGAGGAGTTCTCTTCTAGATACTCCCAATCAAATTTCTCTTTCCCATCTGGTACTCCAATCTCTGAGAAGACAATGGTGAGGAGGACATTGTTGAATAATATCTTCTCTCCTTCTTGCGCGCTGATTATGATCTCATCCGAAATGAAAGTAGAAAAGTTATAGATGGTTCCCTCTGATATCTTCTGGCATACATTTAGCCATGCCTTGTTCACTTGCGTCCATCGTTCATCATCATTAATCTTGGTCACCAAGTGTGCGGCCATCCTCATAATAGGGTCTAGAATCTCTGTGATGTCAAACTATCGTAAACCCTTCTTGTAGTCATATGTTGTTAATGTCTCCTTGATAGCCTCCTTATCACCCAAATCATCATCTATACTTTCTCCTTCACAAATAAGGCCTGTGAAATTGGATATCAACTACAATGTTATGCACATCTTACACCCTACAAAATAGAAGTGATCCTCATGTATGTGCAACATCAACCACTGATATAGTCACTCAGGCTTACCAAAGTAAGGCAACTCAAACAATTGCAATAACCTTGCCTTCTCCAATTTGACTTTCACCTCGTTGATGTATATAGGAATCCCATCTGGTGTCCTTTTATTAGTTGGACAGACCAACTCTAATGTCATTTCCTTTTCAGTTATGCTCGTGTGATGGTTATAATTTCTCATGGCCATTTGTCTTAAGTGCGACACCCACTCCTTTCCTAGCAATACTCCATCTGGGTATTGCATTTCTGCATACCATTTCTCATTGGAGCTTGCAATGGTAGCGGTTTGTTTTCTTTTGCCTTTGCCCTTATATTTCTTTGGTGAAATGGTCACCTTCTTAGGTGTCATGCTTTTTGTCGAGAAAACCTAAGAACTTCATACTCTAATCTACTACTCTGATTAACTCCAAACTCAACTCCAAAGCTCAACTCCTGGAATAAATCCTTCTATCTCCATGCCCTAGCTATCAAATCCTAACTAGGAAGACCTTCCACAAGACGATGCACTTCAAACAACCCTTTCTCATGCCCATGTACTCCTTCCTCCTAGTTTACAGATCCACTCTAGTCACAAACTTAGATTTCTAGGATTTTTCTTCCTTCACACAACTCTCTGTGGATGCCCTAGTTTGCAAGAGTGCTTCAAATTTGTAATAGCAAGGTAGAATAATGACTTTCTCGACCTTATATTTATGGTTTTTTCTTCCCTCCAGCAATAAATGATATACAACCAACCAACATACTTTAACATTAAATGTGGCTTTTTCCACTAGGCTAACCTTAAGCGCCCTTACCCATGTGCCTAATCCTGCATGCACTCTTCATCATTTTTACATGGTCTTTGTTACAGCCTTCTTGACACCATAATTCATTATCCACCGTTTCCACATACATTTTCTCAACCTTATGTGCTTCCTTCTACTAGGCCACTCAACTTGTATTACAGGCCTATAATTTGCTTTGCATTACTCCACCCCGCACTAAAACAAATGTGCAGTCCTCTGCGCATACACAACCTTGAAAAAAAAATGTGGTTACTAGTGCACAAGGCACAAAATGAAACAAAAAGAAAGGAACAAGTAACGAGAAAGGGAAACACAAGAAAAAAAAGCATAAAGGAAAATTCTAAGCTAACTGGCAATACTACCTTATTACAAACACCAAGAAGAGTTATTTATAGTAGGGCTTCAGCCTACTCCCATTGAAATGTCCTGGTAATCTCGTCCCATCTAGCACCTGAATAAAAAATGTATAAGATGATGTAAGGTCCCAACCAATGGACTTTCAACTTCCCAGGATGGTGCAGATGCTTGGAATCATACAACAACACCATCTGCCCAACCTCAAATTATTTGTTCTTGATATGATGATCATGGCATGCCTTTTGTCTTGATTTTTTTGTCTTCTAACTCCATCTAGCAAGTTATCACCTTTTGTCTAACTACATCAACTTATCAATCCTCTCTTCCAGTGCCTATTCATCATCTAACCCTCTTGCATGCATTATACACAGCGATGGTAACATGAATTCAACTGGCAAAACAACCTCCACGCCAAACACCAATTAAAATAGTGTGGCCTTGTTCAACCTCTTATAGGTTGTCCTGTCATCTTCCTCCACCCTAACTTCCTCTCCCAACGCTCAGAGAAGCTTAGCTAGACATGGGAAATGCCTCTAAACTTAAGGTAATTATCAATATCTTCATAGCCAATGGAATAACACGCAAAAATGATCCTCTGGGCTCCCTCAGAATCTCAAACTCAACAACTTCTGGGAAAGAATATGTAGAAACGGCATATTCTAGAATATAACTGGTTAGCACTTTTTTCCACCAATGATCAACAGCACGCGTCTAAGTCAGATCTACATCCTGCAGCCTCTGATAATCATCTTGGGTCCATACACGTGATCTTTAGTACTAGCTCGATCTGGATGCATATGTTGAAATCCATTCATACATTTCTACAAGAAATCAGTAGGAGAATGTATCATATAACTCATGGTACAGGTTCTCTTCTACCCATATACATGCATCAAACTCAAGTCTAGTGTTGAAGCTTTGAGAAAACTCATCCTCCGTGCTCTTGAACCATCTTTCAACACTTTCTAAGTTTAGGTGTTTTGTCATCATGCATCATAGGGACTAAGATGAATGCCATTTATCACAATAACTTTGAAAAGAGGTCCTGGCAATGGAACCAAGATGTAGTCATTTTTATACCCCTAAAACAACAGTCTAATCACGTGCGCGTCGGCCTATCACCTAGCAAGTGTTGGACGCTCACCTGAGGCACGCGCGGGTGCTGAGCCTCTCCTTTATGTGAGTCTTGTGATAATGCATCATCTTATAATAGATATTCAAGTGCGGAGGAATAGAAAAAAATTGTGCATCATTTTGAGAACCTAGGATGAGTTGTCATATTAATGCATCCATGAAAGAGAAATAACAAACAACATATATAAATGCTTTGTAACATAAAGGAAATGCATTAGACTTAGAATCATGAACACATATATGATTTAGGATGGAACCTTCCATTATATTAATGAGTTTAGTAACCACATCACATTCCTTAAGGCCATAACATACACGAATAACAATGTAGAGCAAGTTCATGCACCAAAAAATAAACTATACCCTTCATATTACAAGAATAAGCACAGACCCATCCCTCTAAATATGTTATCACTCCTATAATTTCTCTAATCCCAACCCATAGAATCTTCCATGGTATTTCTGCAGAGCTTCACCCCTTTTCCAGTGCACTACTCTCTCTCTGTCAGGATGATTCCCTATTTCACACACCCCCACACACCTCTTATATTACTCGTGCACCTCTATATATAGATTTTTTTCCTTCACTGTCATGCCTTCTGAGGTAATAGATCTGCTGCCAATTGTCCAAGTGGTCCTCCAATGGAGCATGCCTCCTTTGATCCAAACTCTCCACTCTGTGCAATGATGTTCTTCTAGAACCTTCCATCACATGCATGGAATATTCCCTTTTTGATCCTATAACTGCCAAGCTGACACCTTATCCACTCTGTATGCTAGACAAGTCACGTGTTTCTTATGTGTTTCTTGGAGTGCCGAATATGGCTAAGTCCCAAAACATGTCTTGCCTTACATTTGTGTCGTGTGTTCTGCAAAACCCCACTCAAACCCTTCCATGCACGCCTTCACCCCACGCACTCTTCTTCAAATGGGTCTCGCGTGCCCATGCACCTTCTTGACTTAGCCAATATTTTAGGGCCCAACATAAGCCACAGTCACTTATCGAATATGATCTCACTGCGGTCATCAAGATTAGAAATAATATCACTCTTGATAAGCAAAAAATTCTAGTCTACCTCATAGAATAAATCACAAACATTGTTATTGGATCCTATCATGTGGAGTGACATTGTTTTTCCTAACTTCTAAATCATTAATCTTCATCGTCTTCTCCCTTCATGGTTTTTCCTTCATAAAACCATCCAAAATAAAAAATAAAAAATGAGAAAAACATTAAAATATTACAAAAAAATCAAAGGTACAAAGATAAAACATTGTAATCAGGTATTGCATACACATGGATGTTTTTTCTTTCCTTTCTTCATATTCTTCTGCAAACCACCAACCATTTTCATCCCTTCGGTGATCTTTTGGTTAGTTTATTCACACTCATTGTGTGACAATTATCTCTATAGTATTCGTTTGACCTTGGTATTTTATCACCTTAGTAAATTAAAGAACAACTGACCTCTCACAGATCCTATCACTATCTACATCTAATAAACTTGTTGTGAAGCACTTTTGGGTGTTTTTGTTGACACTAGCCAATGTCGTCATCACAATCACTTCCACATCCTTCCATCAAGCTATCAGTGGTTCTTAACCCCTTGTCAAAACAATCAAGAGAGATGAAATAATTTTCAAAAAGAAAAAAAATCAATCAAAACATCAAAAATTAAAAGAAAAGCAATATATAACTCTCTCTTGGGGTATTTCTAGTATCTCTATCAAGGCTATGGATGCCTAGCTAGAAGTAGAGTAATGTTATGACTAGAATCAAATACATCTTTGTCAGGGCTATGGACACTTGGTTGGTAGCAAAGCAATTTATGATTCTCCTTCCACCCTCCATTCATAAATCACCTATCAAAATAAAACATTCCTATACATTGGCTAGTGTGTCTTCACTTGTTGTCTATCAAATCTTCCCTTCAAGAAGTAATTTATTTCCACATGCACACATTGGGTATCTATGAGAAAACATGATTAGTATGTTACTAGGTGTTATTTTGACCTTGTTCAAACTCTTACTTTAGTCCTTATTTTAATTTACGATGTGTGCCTTTAGCTAATCATATTTTTAATGCAAGCCTTCTAGCTACATTTTCCATATCCTTCCATAGCATTCACATTGTTCTTATTCTTTGTTCATAACATCCATGTGTATAAGATTTCATTTTTACCATGTTTACGGGAACCTTTTTCCCCTTTTGATAAAACAATCTTCTACTTCTTTTTTATCACATGTTTCCTAGCCAACTTGCACTAGGGGCATTCTCGCTCCTTCCTAACTCTTCATTGGTTTGAGTTCATCATCATGTTAAACATATCCATCTTGGCCTTAATCTAAATTATCTTCTTCTTGTATATACATGCGGGATTTTCCCTTGTAAATTCTCACCTCTCGCTAGGGGCATCCTTGCATCTTCATTTTTCTGTACATTGCTTTGGAAAACTTTTTAAAAAAACCCTAACATCGTGAAAAATCATTAAAAATCCAAAAAAAATGGTATAATTTAAAAAAATACAAAAGATTGGTAAAATAATCAAAAATTTAAAAATTAGTAACAAACATGCACATAACTGAGGCTTGCATTGGATGCATTGTGCTCGAACATAGAAATTTGTCCTACAAAACATCTTTCTTTGGTCCTCAATTGTTCTCACAAACGACTCGCAGATCATCTGGATCTACCTCAATTAACAAATACAGTTTGATTATTATGTATGTACTCCCTTGCACAATGTGTTTCTTGGTACTATTTCATAGTGCACGATTACTTTTTCATAGGACCCATGTCTCCTTCGTATATTCACCTTACATGTATCCTTTCTTGAGTTGTCATTTTAACCCTTGTCATTAACTCAAACATTTGGGAACTGAAGCTCGATAACAAAAACATTGGTGTAACTATCTTAAATGTTGTTTGTTTGAGTATGTGGGTTTATACTTGTTTCCCTATCAAGTTAGCTTGTTTACTTTCTCCTATTGCATTACGTTATGTATGTTGCACTGAGTTAGTGTTTTAGCGATGAAACAATGTTATTATTATAGATTTTCATGTTATTATACACTTTTGTTGTATGCATATATTATAGTAAAGAGCCGACGACATGGATCATAAAGAAAAATGATGAAACAAAGTTGTTTTTACAACAGCTGGATGAAAGCTATTTCCATTCTCTGAAGTGGTAAGGGCAGAGTCACATAGAAAAATGAACACATAAATAATAATTTTAGTGATTACATTTGAGAAAACATAGTGCAAATAAATAGGCACTACATCTCCTTAGAATAAGGAATTAAGTGCTAAAATAACGAATCTATAACCATTGCGATGTGAGTTGTTATAACTCACGTAACAATACATAAACAAAATAAAACAAACTACTCAATACAACAAACTCACCCATGTGAGTAATAAACAAGAATATTCCTAACACCCCCCCTTAGTACAAACATGGGGGAAAACACCATTTTAACCAAGCAACATGTTGATATGTAGCCTACACATTATCTCGATCCTAAATACTGACTGTGGGAACTACATCATCCATGAATAGGGACCAATCAACCTATCAAGGAGAATACATGAATTGGGATTGTTCAACCAATTCACATCAACCATCAAGTCAATATGATCAAGAACACTTCCTGTAATAGTATCGATGGTACAAATCTCCACATCTTCATCATCACAGGGGAAAACACAAACATTGTACTACACATAGGAAAAGGGATGTACTTTTGTTCTTATTCATCACACAAAAAATCAAAAAAATGTCACTAAAGTAGTATGCGGCCTCTAAGGTAGTGACGAACTCGAGGATGTTGGTTGTCCTCTTGCCTCCATTGCCTCCATCCTCCAATGTGATGTTGCTAACTCAACCGGATTAGATCATGGAGCTCAATTTTACATACCTCAATCGAACGTCAGATTCCATCAAAAATGCGTCTGTAAGGCAATTTTTATTTTATTTTATGGACTTTTTGAATAACATAACTTTGACACTTTTCAACATTTTTGACAACAAATTTGACAATCCTCTGACATTTGACTTGTTTAAAATTGACATAAAATAAATTACAAATACAATAGAAATATTTATATCCTAAAAAATAACCAAACTCAAACTCAATAATATATAACAACATATATTATCATAACCAATAAAACTTGATAGTGACCCTTTACTTCAAATTATAACTTAAAAAACACATTAGTGTTAAGACACACAATATACTATGACTTCTATAGACTTTAAAAACTAAACAATATAGATAGCCACAACAATACAAACAAAGACTCGAGGAATGATTTTTTTTAGCTTACTTGAGTGACTTGACAACTTGCAATGCATTCTTGATTCCAATAGCAAATTGGATGTGTCACACTGGAGATCGAACTATTGTGTGGATATCACTTTTTTTAATTATCTGTAATAAGAGGTGATTTGAGTGTGAAGTCGTTGAATAAGAGGAGGTCGACTAGAAAATTTTTAGAGATCTCGACCCTCAAGACCTCAAAATAATAACACTCAGATTACAAACAAAATGTTGTGCTTTTGTCAGAAACATTGATCTTTCTACGTTGCATGTGTAACAGTCTTCTTCCAATATTGTAATCTTCTCCAATTAGCTTGACACGATGCCAGGAAGTGGATGAGAATTTGATACATGGAGGGTGACAGCTAGGGTGTCTTTGGTGGCTGGGCACAATCCAAATCCAACTATTCTAAGTAATCAAGATTGAGCAATCAATGCAATTAAAACCAATACAAATTATCAATGTCGTAAACTTTTCAATGCAATTTCAGAACAATGCAAATCCGCCCTTGGTGCCAATGTGAAATCAGAAGGAGTTTTGTTAGTGCATGCAAGGTATTACATGGTTAAAATGTATATAGATACACAAATACAAATATAGACATTCTTAGAGCTTCAAATAATTTGATGCATAGAGATTTCTGTGTAACTAAAAATAAAATCTTAAAATAGAAACAATATCATACACATATCTACCATCTACAAGAGCTAAATAGAAATATTTCTACCCCTACAAAAACAAGAGAAAAATAGAAATATTTCTAACCCTACAAATTAGTTAAACTCCCATTGCATGCTTCATCTGATGTCGCTACTCTAATTCCAAATGAAGTAGTAAGAGCAAAGTCACATAGAAAAATGAACACAGAAATAATAATTTTAGTGTATTACATTTGAAAACATGTAGTGCAAATAAATAGGCACTACATCTCCTTAAAATAAGGAGTTAAGTGTTAAAATAGTGGATCTATAACCATTGTTATGTGAGTTGTTATAACTCATGTAATAACACAAAAATGAAATAAAATAAACTACTCAATACAACAAACTCACCCATGTGAGTAATAAACAAAAATATTCCTAACATTCTCTTCTACACTTTTCTTATCATTTTATTCTATCACATTTTTTCTTCAATGACACCTGGGTCAATAGGGATCATTTTTATCCCACCCTCCCCCACCTTGTTTCTTCTATCCATTTCCTTCATATTTTCGATCGTCGATCGACCTCTTCCATCACCACATTGACACTCGAGGGGGCATCCTTCATTCTACTATTTTTTCTTCCACTTGTTCAAAATTTACTTGTTTGTATTTGTCTACTATCTTTGAAGTGGCATCACTTACACCACCCCAAAGAAGGGAAAATGTAGACACCTAAAATCCACCTACGCAGTTTTATTACTCAAATTGCACTGATTATTCTCTTTCCCGTCATTTGGATGATTGATAACACTTCGTCAAATAAACACCTATTCTCCTTACATTGAGTCAATTAGCGACACTTTGCTAATTAACCACGATCTTCACTCTATTTCGGTCAATTGGGGACACTTTGTCAATAAACCACCATTTTCCCTTTATTCCCATTAATTAATTACATTTCGCTAATTAATTAGCCTTCTTATTACTCAGGATTCTGATCAACGACACCTCGTTAATTAATGTCCGCTTCTACTTGGGTTGATTAATTATCATTAATTAATTACGCTCGCTACTCCAAATCAATGGATCACTGTTTATTGGATAAAATTTCTCTTACACCCCCCCTGAACCAGGATAATTTGCCTCTAATTCCCCTAAATAGGATTTACAAGCTTATTCTTGCCTATTAATTAATCACATTTGATTAATTAAACCCCTCTCAACTCCCATAAAGTGCACATTCTTTATTAAACATGCATATCCTTTGCATTTTCTCTTTGGGATTTATCCCACATCCATCAAATTGTTAGCCTTGCCCAAACAGTAAAAAACAACCTAAGATTAATTAGGAAAATTATGGAATAATTTTTTTGATTAGAAGTGTCAACAGCCAGGTTACAAGGCAAGAACTATCACTATTAGGTTCTGGAATAAGATTAATCTACTATAACATACTTCTCTTTTATTTATATTAATCAGAGGTCACAAGGTCCAAAATTTTAGGGCTAGAAGTTTCAACTAGGTTCAGTGTGTAATTTAACACCATACCCACACTCTAATAGGCTCAGAGTTTCAACTTGATTTTTCTCACACTTAACACATTAAAAATTTCCCTAAATCATTCCCATTGGATAGGAAATTTTCTCACCTTTCCAGTGATATAAAGAAGTCCTCCTAACTCCTTGTAAAACTTTAGTTATGGGCCGATGGACCTCAGGGGTCAAATTTTCCCCCAAAGGGACATGTGTTGAGTGGGGAAGAAGACCCTTTATCAGGTTGGCGGGTCACGGGGTGGTATTTGGAAGTTTTCCTTGCACAGGTGCAAAGTTCACAATTTTCCCATGCCTCCGTGGGTCCTCCAGGGACACGTGTCGGGCTCTAAGCCGAGGTGGGAGAGGATGAGGGAAGGGTGGGGCGGTGGTGACGTTTAGGAAAATTTATAAAAGGGAGGAAAAAGACCATTTAGTGCCCACGTGCCTGTGGGTCCGCTAGGGACATGTGGTACTCAACGAGCCAAAGTAGGGAGATAGAGGGATGGGTGGAGCGGTGGGGAAAGTTGACGAATTTCACCAAAGGGAGGGACAAAGGAAAAGTTCAATGCGCAGGTTTGCACATCTACAGAAGGGTCTTCTCTGAGGCAGGGTGGGAATGTAGGGACACAGAGGTTTTAACGGAAATTTTCCCAAAATAAAATTTTACAAAAACAAAAGGTTCTCCCCCCCTGCTATCACCCCCAAGGTGCCACATGGCAGCCTCTGGTTGGCTGTGGGGGAAATTTTAAAAAATTTCCCCTAAAATTTTTCAACAATTTTTCTAAGGATTTTTCAACGGGAATTTTTTGGGCCACGGGCTTGCCAGGGAAAATTTTCCCAAATTTTTCCACCAAGATAGGAATACTTCAGAGGGCCATAAATTTTACTAAAAATCTTAGTTTGGGGAAAACAAGGACTTTCTGGAAAGCTCTTGATGCCCTCTTTGCGCATGAATCATAAATTTTAGATTTTGATAAAGTTTAAGGGGTCAATTTTATGAAAATGATATGTAGGATTTTAAAAAACCAATTGGTAAATTGTAACTTATAAATTTTTGTTCAATTTGATCTCCTCCTTCACTCAACATGCCAAATAGACATGGAGGATTATTCTAGGAAGGATTTAGAATGTTTTAGGAAGGTAAATTTGCTCAATTGATTCCAATTTGAATTTTTCCTACAATTGACAGAAAAACGACTGTGAGAAGGTTTAGGCTTGAATTTTGTAATGTTCTAAATTAATTCTTAAGTGTTCTTTGTCAATTTGAACTTCTTGATAGTAAAACATGCTAAATTTTAACATTTCTAAGTTGATTATTATGTGTAGGCCCAAACTGTGTATTTTAATTAAATTTATTTGCTAGTTTTAAATTTACAATAGAGATCTATTTCCTAGAAAATCTGTATATCAATTTCATCATTCAAGTGTGGTATTTCATCTCTAATATAATCTAATACATTTAGTTGTTTTAATTAAACCGTTCTAAATCATAATGCAATCCTAAATTCCATTTTACATATTTCCAAAGATACAAAATATTGCATTATTTGCACGCGCATTTCTTCTTTTCAAAAAAAGATCTAACTATCTCTTTTTCCATAAAATGCAACATTTAATTCAATCCATGATAGACTCAAGTGTTTTCCTTCTTCAAAAAATCATTAAGACAAGAATCCAGTTTCTATCTTTCCCCAAAACCATATATTTGAAACCAGGAAAAATAATACAATTACTTCTCACGCATTTCTTCTTTTTCTAATTTTCAGGGATTCCAATCACAATGATATTTCAAT
Source organism: Taxus chinensis (assembly GCA_019776745.2). Taxonomy (NCBI): domain Eukaryota; kingdom Viridiplantae; phylum Streptophyta; class Pinopsida; order Cupressales; family Taxaceae; genus Taxus; species Taxus chinensis. Next base: position 90,970,716 of record CM034155.1, read on the forward strand.
TCAACAAAACAATAAAAATGAGGGAAAATCTTGCAATTCTTTATTAATTCAAAAATAAATACATCTTTACATTCTTCCATTCCTTGAATGTCAATTAACATAGGTTTCTATTTCTTTCTTTCCAATAAACAAAACAGAATATAAATATATTTCATAATTCGAATAAGTAACTTTAATAACAAATTAAAACATCTTTTCTTCATAGATATATATTACAATCTCATCCAGTTCAAAGTGGGAAAGGTTACAAATGAATTTGTTTCACAAGGGACTAGAAAAACTGTCTTCTTCTGCTCCAGAGCAGTAACATGCAAGTTTTCTTTTTCTTCCAAATTGATCACAAAAAAACTGGGGGAAATGCAATGCTCTCCATCCCAACCAAGACATCCAATGAAAGGAGAATCCATCCTTCATCATTGGCCCCCAGATTCCCAACCATAATACAATAACATGTGTGATTCAACCCATGGCAACAACTAGCTTCCACAAACACACAACATTCTTTTAACATGCATAATTCCATATAAAACACAGTTCCAAACAAAAATAGAAGTTTACAAGTTCATTTGAAAACATTCAAGTAGAACTCAAGCTTGATCATGCAAGCTAAAGGAGCAACTTGGATTATGGGGGAAGATACTTATGCCTCACAATGGGAATTAGGCATCCACCAGTAACAAACCACTAATAAAAATTCACCACACATATCCTTATGCCCCCCACAATCCCTCTTTATGCCCCCCCACAGATTTCCTTATGCCCCCCACAAAGTAAGAAATATAAACTATTTATTTTCCATGGTGGATCCAAAACCCAAATCCCTCCACAAAATATGATGCCATTGACATTCCTTTATGCCCCCCCACATGGATTCCCCATAACCTTCTCCTACACCATCCCTATGGTAGTCTACCCAACCAGCCAACAATTACACAAAGCACATACACCATTCATACAAACACTAAAGAAATAAAAACAAAAGGAAGATTTATGCTCCTACCTCTCCATGGTACCTTTGGTTTCCAAACAGAAAGAAACCAATGCCAAGAAAAAAATCCCAAAAATAAAAAGCCAACAAGCAAGCAAGGCCTTTTCAAATCTCCTTCCAAAAGCAAGAGCTCCAAACAAAAAAAAATTCGCCCCCAAGGAAGCATGCAAAATGATTCAACAACCCAAAACAAGGCAAAGAGTTTGAATTTTATAGAAGAGGGAAGAGAAGAGGATGATGTGGATCCATCTAGGATGCCACATCACACATCCTCAACCCCAACACAAAATACAAAATTTCATTCTCCAAAGCACAATAAAGAGGTGGGTGAAAATATGAAAAATTACTTGCACACTCCAAAAAGTCCACACCCCAAAGGACTGTAAATTAAATAAGATGTCAGAGAGGGTGCAATCAAAACTTACAACATGATTAGTAAAATTCATTAAAAAGGTCTAAAATCAGCCTTCCAACCATAGGTATGGTTGGTAAATTAAATTTAGAGGCATGGGACAAATTTTACTTGTCCCATAAGCCTCCAAAAACAGCCCCCAAGGACAAATCCGAATTTCCAAGGAGGTGGAGTATTTTATACTCCAAAATCTGACTTACACAACTCTTACACAAACTTACACATCTCCTTACATAATTAATACTAAAGATAACAAATCCCATTATTACTTTCCCGTATCCCAATTTGATTTATTTAAATTTTAACCATATGATTTCTCACATTAATCTACCAGAATTATTAAATAAAAGAAAGGGACACATTACTAACAAAATACATACAAACAATAATTAGTCAATATAACCACATTAATAATTACACAAAACCCATGGTCACATTTAAAGGTGATCCCCCATGGGAGTTCCCTAACAACAAACAAACACAACACAATAAAACAAGTTGCCATGGTCGACCGTGTTGAATTCACCTAGAATCCTCATTGTGGATGGTTTCTAATCCCCCGATGACTTGTTGTGATATCCTAACCTACAAAAAAAAATACCTCCTTCAGCCTCGTGGCCATATCAGAACATCCAACATGATATAAATGTAATCACAAAATCATCTAAATATGTGAATCACAACAACATCAAAACAATTTAACTGGTGGTCACTGGTGGTAATGGTATAGTCATCAACATATAATGTGAAATTTCTAAGACTCACTCACAATATGCCAAAATCACATTCCTAGAACAACATTCAAAATATAGTTCCATTGTCAAATAGTATTTCATCATCCACATATGAAGTGTCTCCAATAATCATCATGCATCATAAACGAAATCAAGTTTTCAACAATTAACCCATGACCAATGTCTAACATTATACTAGTTTCAAAACATAAGTAATGTCCATAATCTAATCAACAATGGTCCAAGAATAGGTATCAAAAGGTGATACAAAGTGATCAAAAGGTGCTAAAACAACCCACTTGAGACCTAAGAAACAATGTAGAATTAGTCAGGAAAATTATGGAATAATTTTTTTTTGTTAAAAGTGAACCAACAACCAGGTTGGAAGACAACAACTATCACTAACAGGTTCCGGAACAAATTTGATCTACTAGAACATACTTCTCTTTTCTTTGCAATTATCAGAGGTCAAAAGGTCCAAATTTTAGAGTTAGAAGTTTCAGTTAGGTTCAGGGGGTAAATTATCACCATACCCACTCTCTATCAGACTCATATTTTCAACTTGATTTTTCTCACACTTAACATAGTCAAAATTTCCCTAAATAATTCCCATTGGATAGGATTTTTTCTCACCATTCCTGGTGATATAAAGAAGTCCTCCTAACTCCTTGTAAAATTCTAGTTATGGGCCGACAGGCCTTAGGGGTCAAATATTACCCCCAATGGGACACATGTTGAGCGGGGAAGAAGACCCTTTCTCGGGTTGGCAAAAGGGTCGTGGGGCATAAGGTATTTAAAATTTTTACCCATGTAGGAAGCAAAGTTCACAATTTTGCCCATGCCTTCGTTGGGTCCTCTAAGGACATGTTTCGAACTCTAAGCTGAAGTGGGAGAGGATGAGGGAAGGGCAGGGTGACGGTAGCGTTTAGGAAAATTTTCCAAAGGGAGGAAAAACACCCTTTAGCACCCACGCACCTGTGGGTCCACCCACGTGGCGCTCAACGAGATGAAGCGGGGAGAGAGAGGGATTTGTAGAGTGGCTGGAAAAGTTGGTGAATTTTACCAAAGCGAGGGACAAAGGAAAATGTTCAACATGTGGATCCGTGCGCACCTGCGGAAGGGTCTTATCTGAGGGCAGGGTGGGAATGCGAGGCCGCGAAGGTTTTAAGGGAAATTTTCCCAAACTCAAAATTTTACAAAAATGATAAAGGTTCTCCACCCTACCCACTATCACCCCAAGGTGCCACGTGGTAGCCCTGTACTTGGTCCGGGCTGACAGGGGGAAATTTAAAAAAATTTCCCCTAAAATTTTTCAACAATTATTCTAAGGATTTTTCAATGGGAATTTTTCAGGTTATAGGCCCGCCAGGGAAAATTTTCCCAAATTTTTCCACCAAGGTAGGAAAAACTTCAGAGGGCCATAACTTTTTCTAGAAATCTTGATTTTGGGAAAATGAATACTTTCTAGAAAGATGTTGATGCCCTCTTTATACAGGAATCATAAATTTTAGATTTTGATAAGGTTTAAGGGGTCAATTTTATGAAAATGATCTGCAGGATTTTAAAAAACCAACTGTTAAATTTTAACTTATAATTTTTTGTTCAATTTGATCTCCTCCTTCACTCAACATGCCAAACAAACATGGAGGATTATTCTAGGAAGGATTTAGAATGTTTTAGGAAGGTAAATTTTCTCAATTGATTCCAATTTGAATTTTTCCAACAATAGACAGAAAAACAGACTATGACTGTGAAAGGATTAGGCTTGAATTTTGCAATGTTCTAAATTAATTCTTAAGTGTTCTTTGTCAATTTGAGTTCATTGATAGTACAACATGCTAAATTTTAACATTTCCAAGTTTATTATTATGTGCATGCCCGAACTGTGCATTTTAATTAAATTTATTTGCTAGTTTTAAATTTACAACAAACATCCATTTCTAGAAAATTTGTATATCAATTTCATCATTCAAGTGTGGTATTTCATCTCTAATCTAATCTAATACATTTATTTGTTTTAAACAAACCATTCTAAATCATAATGCAATACTAAATTCCATTTTACATATTTCCAAAAGATACAAAATACTGCATTATTTCCACGTGCATTTCTTCATTTTCAAACAGAGATCTAACTATCTCTTTTGCCATACATTGCAACATTTAATTCAATCCATGATAGACTTAAGATTTTTCCTTATTCAAGAAATCATTAAGACAAGAATCCAAATTCCATCTTTCCCCAAAATCATATATTTGAAACAAGGCAAAATAATACAATTACTTCTTGCGTATTTCTTCTTTTTTTAAAATTTTCCAAAACAGGGATTCCAATCAAAATTTGATATTCCAATTCAACACAACAATGCAAATGAGGGAAAATATTGCAATTCTTTATTAATTAAAAAATAAATACATCTTTACATTCTTCCATTCCTTGAATGAAATTAATTTCCAAGAACAGAACAAATATAAATATCTATCACAATTTGAATTAGTAACTTTCATAACCAATTACAACATCTTTTCTTCACAAATATATATTACAATCTCATCCACTTCAAAGTGGGAAAGGTTACAAATGAATTTATTTCACAAGGGACTGGAAAAAATGTCTTCTTTTCTTAGCTCCAGGAAGACCAACATAAAAATTTTCTCCATCTTCAAAATTGATCAAAAACAAAAGTGGGGGAAAGGTAATGCTCTCCACCTAACTAAGACATCTAATGAAAGGAGAATCCATTCCTTCATCATTGGCCCCCAGAGCCCCAACAATAATGCAATAGGAAATGTGATTTCAACCCAATGGAAATAACTAGGCTTCCTGTAACACACAACATTTTTTTAACATACACATTTAAAATATAAAACATAGTTTAACACAAAGACAACAGTTTGCAACCGCATTTGAAAAAATTCAAACAGAAGCCTCAGGCTTCATCATGTACGCCAATGGAGTAAGAACTATGGGGGAAGATACTTATGCCTCCCAATGGGAATTGGGTATCCACCTAGTAATAAAATTCTAATAAATAATTCATCACACATATCCTTATGCCCCCACTATCCCTCTTTATGCCCCCCCACAGATTTCCTTATGCCCCCCATAAAGTAAGAAATGCAAGCTATTTCTTTTCCCTGGTGGATCCCAAACCCTAACTCCCTCCTCAATAATATGATGCCACTAGAATTCTCTTATGCCCCTCCACATGAATTCCCCATATCCTTATCCTACGCCATCCCTATGGCAGTCTACCCAAACAACCAATAAACACACCAAAACATTCACCATTCATACACACACAAAAAGAAAAAACCCAGCAGAGAAGAAGAGCTAAGCTCCTACCTCTCCATGGTAGCTTTTGTTTCCAAAAAACAAGCTTCAATGCCAAAATACAGTCCAAAAACAACAACCAACAAGCATACAAAGTTTTTCAATCTCCTTCTAAAAGCAAGAGCTTCAAGTACAATAAAAATTCACCCCAAGGAAGCATGCAAAATGATTCAACAACCCAAAACAAGGCAATGAGTTTGAATTTTATAGAAGAGGGAAAGGAAGAGGATGAGGTGGATCCATGTAGGATGCCACTTCACACATCCTCAATTCCAACACAAAATTCAAATTCCATTCTCCAAAGCACAATAAAGAGGTGGGTGAAAATATGACAATTTACTTGCACACTCCAAAAAGCCCACACTCCAAAGGACTGAATTAAATAAAATGTAAGAAGGGTTATATTAAAACATGCAACATGATTAATCAAAATGCATTAAAAAGGGATAAAATCAACCCTCTAACCATAGGTATGGTTGGTAAATAGATTTAAGAGGCATGGGAAAAGTTTTACTTGTCCCACAAGCCTCTAAAAATAGTTCCCAAGGACAAATTCGAATTTCCAAGGAGGTGGAGTGTTTCGTACTCCAAAATATGACTTACACAACTCTTACACATACATACACATATCTTACATATTTATTACAAAATACAACAACTTATATAATTAATTTCTCATATCCCAATTATATTTATTTAAATTTTAACCATATGTTTTCTCACATTAATCTACCACAATTTAATTAAATAAAAGAAAGGGACACATCACTAATAAAACACATACAATAAAACAAGGAACCACATGAATAAAATACACAAAATCCATGGTCACATATAAAGGTGACCCGCCCCATGGGAATCCCTAAAAAAATACAACACACACACACACAAAACATGATGCCATGGTGACCTTGTTGAATAAATCTAGAATTCCAATGTGGTTGGTCTCCAATCCCCCGATGTTTGTTGTGATATTTTAACCTACAAAACACAATACCTCCTTTGGCTTCGTGGCCATATCATAACATCCAACATGAATATAAATAAAATTCCAAAATCATCTATATAATGAATCATAACAACATCAAAGTAACAACTATATAATTTGTAATTTAATCAACAACTATATCATCATCATATAATGTCCATTTCCTAAGTCTACTCACAATATATAAAAATCACATGTCTGAACAACATTCAAAATATATCCATGTCAAATAGTATATCATCATCCACATATGAAGTGGTCTCTAATAATCATCATGCATCATAACCAAATCAAGATCAATAATAATCCATGATCAAATATCTAACATCATACTAAATCAAAACTATAATAATGTCCATAATGTAATCAGCATTGTAAGTTTATTATATTCACACATTCAAGTTTTGTCGCATAAACCTCAGTATTTCTATGCCTATTCCTCCATCACAACATATTCCATATAGTAATATTGGTACATATGATGTTGGTCAATCTAGTGTTTCACAACCTTTTTCCACTCCTGCCAGCATACCATCCATTCCTACCCATACTACTGATATCATTTCACGCACCTTGTTTTCTTCCACAACTACCACTATGCCACATGTTGTGGATCCCCTCACTCCTACATTTGGCTCCATTCCTACCAATATCCTTGATAATGTTATTCAACATTATAATGCCATCACTGATGATTGTGATGATGAGGTTGACGTTGTTGAGCTTAATGATGACCCATTGCGCAATCATAACTTTACTCCTATTGAGATAGGTAAGTCATACTTTAATGATAATTTTGTTGATATTGGCCCTAGTGAATATCAATTCAAGAAACTCCCTCCTTCCACTAATGTTATGATACTTTTTTATGGGTTTGTCCATACATTGGACATCATACCACATGCCTCATCTCACTCTACATCGAAACTTTCTCCTTTCACATGCAGTCTTTTCATACAAGACTCTTATTGGCCTCACATTCCATTCTAACCCACTTGCTCTGACACTATTTTCATGCATGTTCTCTGCTCACCGTCACATTCTCCTCACCTTTATCATGGATGTGTTTTTATTATTGTTGCTTATGGTCTCCACATTTTCCATTTTCAGTATTCCTTGCACGTACTCCTCGTTCCTCTCCACTCACACTTGGGTAGTCTTGGCTTGACTACATTGGTAGCACTTTGGATCCTAATCATACCGGTATCACTTTTCCCATGCCTTTTGTAATGACTCATTTCTTGGCTGTACTCAAAACCTCACTCGGTGGTATGCACACAATTGTGTACAACCACTTTTCACTAATGAAGAATATGCTATGGGCATGTACAAATTACGTCATGAAGGTTCTTTATATGACCAACCCCAAACTATTGTTTATCAAGTTTCTGACCCAAACCCAATAGGCTATGATTATGACACTAATGATTTCTTATATGAATTCACTTGATCTTTCTACAATCAAAATTTTGGGCATCAAAATTTCTTCCCCAGTCCTATTATCATTAGTTGTCTATCATTTCTACTATTATGCTTTGTGCTTCATACTTCTTATTTCTAAGCACTCTTACACACCTTGATACACACATTGTATCATCATTACCCTATGATGCACTCTAGTTCCATGGTTCATACTCGATTGTTGAGGGTCTAAAATCTGATTTGAACCTCACCCCATCCACTCTTCATGCTCTGTGCTTCTTGATACATCTTTCTAGCATCTATTTTTCAAACCATTTCCCGATGACACACTTTTGTTCTATGGTTCATTCTTGACTGTTGAGGGTTCTTTTATAAATTAACCTCATCTCATACACATTCGTTGGGGGCACGTTGCTCCTATCATCTTCATATTTTGCATACCATACCATCACACTTATGCGCAACATATGCATATCTTGGTTGCATTTTACTCTTACTTGTTTATTCTACTTACATGTACACTTTGTTTTCCATGCTAGATGGATACTTAGTATGTCAATATATTTCTATATATACACACATGCACGTTAACTTATTCTTTTGAAGTGAATGAATATTTCTAACAGATCTTCACTTGCTACAATAATGCTTGGCATTATACCTTTTACCAGTCCCAACGAGGCTCCTGGGGGCATCTATTTTCTACTATCACATACTACATAGGTTTTATTGCTCTATTATTCACTATTTCTCATTACAACTACCTTATTTTACATTGATCCATACATGTTTTGATATACTTTATATCTTTCTAACATGCTAACGGGTGCTTCATGTGTATCATTCGCCTTGAAGGACTATATATAACCATGTTTATTTGATACACTTTACTTGCCATTGTTTTCTATTGTATGTTATTTTTTGTGGGCTATGCCCTTTGTATTGTGTGATCATTGTATGCTTTCGGCCACTTCGGCCCTAATTTTCTTGTGACATTGTGAGTGATGTCCCATGTTTGAAACTCACTTTTCCTGGTCTATCTTGTTTGCACACTTGATGTTACGCCCTTAACCTATTGCTTGTGTTAGGATATGAGTAGCCGACTTGTGGCTTACCATATCATTTATATTTTATCATGCTTATTAGGTTGGCCTTGGTGAGGGCTATAACATATGAATAGTATATATAGGAGATTGTAGGTAGTAGTTCATCATCATTGGAGCATTTGAGTCTTATTTTATGGTTTGGAGGTTGCCCCCTCGAAGTGGTGAAGTTATTCTAATTACATATTGAGATCATTATTATGAAATATTTTGTTATTTAGTGTTCTATTTTTGCTCATAATCTTAATTATACAAGTAATTTCATTACAAGTGGTATCAGAGCTGCGATCCGGGCCAAAATTAGGGAAAAAACCCTAATTTTTTGTTTCCACTCTATCTTGTGAACCACATCAGAATTTGTGGGATATTTTTTCACCAGAGTTGCAAATCATTTTAATTAAAAATATCTAAAAAATTTAGACCTTTTTGATATATTTTTCAAAATTTATTACAAATTTATGTTTTTTATAAAAACGCTCCCTAGACCAAAATTTGTGGAATTTTTCATATTTCTTTACATTTTCAGAAATCTCTCAAAAAATAGTATTAGTATCTTCTCTGTGTTTTTTCCTGTTTGGCCGAATTTGTATCAAAACCCTAAACCCTAAGGTTTGACATCATGGTGGGGCCTTCCACAAGAGAAAAAAAGAATCTTTTCACTATGGGTAAAACCCCAAATAAATATAGGGTAGTGATTGAAGAGTTGGAGTCATAAGGGGTAAATATAGATTCCTTAGCATTAGGGTTTACCTTAGTTGATCATAAGGTGAGCCAACTCGAGTATGAGCTACTGAAATGTACAATCTGAGATGGCCTCTAAAGGAGACATAAACCAAATCAATTAGTGGTTGGATAATAGCATGCAACATATAAATGGTAAACAATATGGCCCAAATCAGCCCCATATCAACCAAGGAGGATCTTTAGTTCAAAATAATGGACAAAATAACCATGTTGGATCACTTTTCCAGCCCAATCAGAATCCAACTTATTCACAACCACAAAACATGATGTTGAAAGTGGATATGCACAAATTTGATGGGAAGGATCCACTGAATTGGATAAATCAAATGGAGAAATTATTTGAGTTACATCAAACACCATCAGGACAAAAGGTGACCTTGGCATCCTTGTATCTTGAACCAGACCAATTCATTTGGTATTGATGGTTATGTGCTCAGAGGCAGAAGAATGGTCTCAGTGTCACTTGGACATTTTTTACCAAGGAGTTGTAATCGCACTATAGTTCCAGTGTTTCAGAGAACTAATTTAGTCAATTGGCAAAGTTACGACAAACATGATCAATCAAAAATTATGTGAATCAATTCCAGAACCTATTCTTAAGGGTGGAGAATATTCTAGAAGGGAATCTAGAAGGGAATTTGAATGACCTATTTCTTGGGGGTCTTAAGGACCACATCAGAGCATGAGGTATGTATGTTTAGTCCACTCAAGCTTTCCGATTCTATTATCATGGAACGTCGAGGAGAGGAAAATGTTCTTTGCAGTAGGAGGCAACCTTTCATTAACACCAGAGACCGTAGTATCTCTTCCCCTTCATTCGCTCGGCCAATTAGACTGACTCCTCAACAAATGGAAGAAAAGAGAGCAAAGGGATTATGTTTTAACTATGACACCAAATATGGACTAGGACATAAATGTGCTGAGAAGAAGTTGTTCTATATTGAAGGAGGAAATGAGGATGATGAGGAAGCTGAAATTATAGGAGAGGCTAAGGAACCAGTAGAAGATAAAGTAGAGGATCACCAACTTACAATTTATTTGCATGCGTTGTCAGGTATTAGTACTCCTCAAACACTCAAGGTTATTGGCTATCTCAAAAAACAGAAGGTGACAAGTGTTGATTGACTCGGGGAGTACTCATAACTTCATAAATAGTAAGTTAGTTGCCCGCCTCAATTGTTTTATTTACCCAGCTCCAGAAATGTAAGTTATGATTGCGGATGGTGGGATAGTCAAGTTCATAGGAAAGTTCCATAGTATCAAGCTTTCCATGGGAGACTACATGTTAGACTCACCTATGTTTTTTATTTCTATGGGAGGGGCATATATTGTTTTCGGTGTCTAATGGCTTACAACCTTGGGTACTATAGAGATGAATTTCCAATCATTGTTCATGCAATTTCATTCAGATGGAAGGACAATACAATTGAAAGGGATGGTAGCTAAGTCTCCACATATTATTAGCTCTCATCAGATGTAGAAGGTTCTCAGAAAAGGAGTAGATGGATTTATAGCAAATTTATTTTCCATAGAAGTACAAAATACAGAGTCTTCAATGCCACCCGATCTTCAGAAGATTGTTGATGCTCACTCATCTATTTTTGATGCAATTCCAAAGGGACTACCACTAGTTAGAGATCATGATCATGTCATTCAGTTGATTCCAGGGAACCAAACACCTAACATCAGACCATACAGATACCCATATTCCCAGAAAAGTGAGATCGAGAAAATGGTACAGGAAATGTTGAAGGCATGTATCATCAGGCATAGCTAGAGTGCATATTCTTCACTAGTGGTCATGGTACGTAAGAAGGATGAAACATGGAGGATGTGTCTAGATTACCAAGAACTCAACAAGTACACCATCAAAGATAAGTTTCCTATTCCAGTAATTGATGATTTACTTGATGAATTACATGGTGCTATTTATTTCACAAAATTAGATCTTCGTTCGGGGTACCATCAAATTAGAATAAGAGAGGAAGATGTTCATAAAACGAGCTTTTCAGGACTCATGAGGGCCATTATGAGTTTTTGGTAATGCCTTTTGGTCTTACAAATTCTCCCTCAAAATTTCAAAGCTTGATGAACACTATTTTTAGGCCATTTTAAGGAAATTTGTATTAGTTTTCTTTGATGACATATTGATTTATAGTAAGACATGGGAAGAACACTTGCAACATGTAAATAAAGTGTTGGAAGTTTTGGAGAAACATAATCTCTATGCAAATCCATCCAAATTTTCTTTTGGTGTACAAGAGGTAGAGTACTTGGGTCACATTGTATCCCATGAAGGTGTCAAAGTTGATCCTCAGAAGATCAAAGCTATGGTGGAATGGCCAAGGCCCAAAACTCTCAAAAATCTTCGTGGGTTCCTAGGACTAACAGGGTACTACAGAAGATTTGTGAGGGGATATGGTAGAATAGCAGCCCCACTCACTGCATTGCTAAAGAAGGATGCCTTCCATTGGACAGACGTAGCCACTAAATCCTTTGAGCAGCTGAAGGAAGCCATGTGCAGCACCCCAGTTTTGGCTACTCCCAACTTCTCAAAAACCTTCATTATTGAATGTGACGCTTCAGGATCAGGATTGGGAGCAGTTCTAATGTAGGAAGGAAGACCAATTGCATTTGAGAGTCACCAATTCAAAGGAAAATATCTACTCAAACTTGTCTATGAGAAAGAAATGATGGTTATTCTTCATGTGGTCAAGAAATGGAGGCCCTATCTCATGGGTAGACACTTCAAGGTAAAAACTGATCATGATAGTCTCAAATACTTTTTGGAGCAAAGGTTATCATTTGAGGAACAACAAAAGTGGGTAACAAAAATGTTGGGTTATGATTTTGAAATCATATACAAAAAGGGTAAAGAAAATGTAGTAGTTGATGTGTTGTCCAGAAGGGATACATCTGCACATGCCTTACTATGTGGAATGTCCATGTTGAAGGCCGATTGGGTGGATGAAGTAAGATTGGAATGGGATCAGGACAAGGATACACAATCTCTAATACAGAATATCAAGCAAGGCTCTATAACATCTAACAAATTTGAGTGGAAAGGTAATGCGCTATGGTACAAGGATAGGTTATACTTGAGTAAAGATTCTGAGTTGAAGCATAAGATTCTTGTAGAGCTACATGCATCACCTGTTGGAGGACACTCTGGGTTTTTGAAGACATATCATAGAATAAAAAGAGAATTCTTTTGGGAAGGACTCAAGGGGGATGTACAAAAGTTTGTATCAGAGTGTTTGGTGTGCCAACAGAACAAAGGGGAAACAATTAAGACACCAGGTCTGTTGCAACCCTTACCAATTCCTAGCCAAAGATGGGAGGAGGTCTCCATGGATTTCATCACAGGATTTCCTTGTTCAGAGGGTAAGAATGTTATTTTGGTGATTATGGATAGGCTCACAAAATATGCCCATTTTTGTGCCCTATCACATCCATTTGCAGCCAGTACAGTCGTAACTATTTTTTTGGAGACAGTTCAAAGGCTACATGGAACCCCAAAGATAATTGTAAGTGATCGTGATCCTATTTTCACAAGTAAATTTTGGACGGAATTATTTTCATGTTTGGGTACTCAGCTAGCTCACAATTCATCTTATCATCCTCAAACTTATGGGTAAATGGAAGTGGTCAACAAATGCTTAGAGGGGTATCTACGTTGTTTTGTATCAGATAAGCAGGAAAGGTGGATTAAATGGCTACCACTTGCAGAATGGTGGGTATAACACATCTTTTCATACCTCTTCTCAAATGACCCCATTTTTAGCATTATATGGTTACCATCCACCTTCTATCACTTCTTCCTTGAGGGTGTAAACTAAGGTCAGAGATGTTGAGGAACACATTCAACATCAACAATAGGTTTTGGCTAGTTTGAAGGAGAATTTGGCATTGGCACAAAATAGGATGAAACAACAAGCAGATCAACACCGTAGTGAAAGACATTTTGAATTGGTGACTGGGTTTTTGTACATCTCCAACCTTACAAGCAAATGTCCCTAAAGCAATAATAAAAAGGACCAACAAACTTGCTCCTAAATATTATGGCCCTTATCAGGTTCTACAGAAAATTGGCAGTGTTGCTTATAAACTAGAGTTGCCTCAATCTTCATGCATACACCCAGTATTCCATGTTTCCTACCTGAAGAAGGTTATTGGACAAAAATTTGAATCCCAGAAAGAGTTACCAAAACTTGATGAGGAAGGAAGAATCATTTTGGAACCAGAGAAGATTCTGCAAACACGTACTAAGAGGCTGAGAACCAGAGACATTAAGGAATATTTGATCAAGTGGAAGAATCTGAGCATAGAAGATGCGACCTTGGAGGATGAAGGTTTTCTGCAGCAACATCCAGGATTATTCAACGTTGAGGACAATGTTGGTTTGAAGGGGAAGGGCATGCTACGCCCTTAACCTATTGCTTGTATTAGGATATGAGTAGCCGACTTGTGGCTTACGATATCATTTTATTATATCATTTATACTTTCTCATGCTTAGTAGGTTAGCCTTGGTGATGTCCATAACATATGAATAGTATATATAGGGGATTGTAGGTAGTAGTTCATCATCATTGGAGCATTTGAGTCTTATTTTATGGTTTGGAGGTTGCCCCCTCGAAGTGGCGAAGCTATTCTAATTACATATTGAGATCATTATTCTGAAATATTGTGTTATTTGGTGTTTTATTACTGCTCATAATCTGAATTATACAAGTAATTTCATTACACTTGATTGTTACATTGTATTCCATATGCATACTATCTTTACTTACACTAACACATGTTACTAGCCTTCTTTGTTTGCATGTGCCATGGTTTCTACCAGCACATCCCCTCCCCCCTATACGGATCAATTTCAACATAGCATCAAGTCTTCTCCTTTGGATCGCATACTCCTACATTCATCCCATGTACCCAAAATAAGGGGGCATACATTGGGTGAAAAAATCACCCCTACACTATCTAAGAGATATAGTACATACCTACACAATACATGAAAAAATAAAAATACAGTCACATAATGACCCAGAATCTGACTTGGGTCCTCAACATAACACAAAAACTAGCACCCAACATCAGATAGAAGTTCTTGGGCACCTGTGTCCTCCCCTGGGTGCTAATGTTCTAGGGGCACATACAATCACTTTCTAAGATTAACACAATTCACAGAAGCCTTCAGAGCAATTTTACATTTACAGACAGAGACCTATAGTTACAGAATGAATTATATCTCCTCCAATCAGAACAAACAGTACAATCGAAATAATTTGAAACTAATTCAGAACAATCGGAACTAAATTGGGACACACCATCTGCAATGGTGCTCATTGGGTAGAGTTGTGGAAGGAGAGTAACACTAGACCTCTCTCCCCAACACTTTTTCATTGGCGTGAGATCACCCAAAACACTCATCCTTGGCATGAGATCACCCAAACAACTCGTTCTTGGTATGATATAGCCCAAAAAAATTGCTCTTCATAGCATTTCAAGATAGCTTTCTATCTTTTACACTCTTTTACATCAAGTGCACACTTTCCTTTTACTACTTTTACACACTTTTTATATACTTATGCATACTCTGCTAAGAGTTTTCATATACACTACTTTGACTACTTTTTCGCTCTTCTTTTGTAAGTTCATCCTTAATATACAACAAGAAGCAGCCCTACATCAGCCTACTCAAGTGCAACAATAGGTACAAGCAACGCATACCCCCCTAAGGTAACTTTCCTTTCCTAGTCTCCACTCTTCATTTTACAATCACTTCGTGCTACACTTGTTTCTTTGGCACGTTATCGCCATCACATTCTACAAGAAAAACATGTACACATCTTCTAACTACTTTATGTTATTGAGTATTCACTCAACAACATAAAGTGGGGCCAAATTTAGACACAAAATCAAACACTTGGTGTTTCATTGGATTTTTAGTAGATTAATGAAATAAATAAGGGTAAATAGGCCAAGGAGGAATACATGTTGTCTATTAGTTGAATTTTGTGCATGTGTAGATGACTTTCGGATCAGAACGGATGTGAGAGCTCCCTTTTGGCAAGGAGGAACTACCTGTAGATACAAAATAATACCACCAAATAGAGTTAAACAAAACAATGAGTGGACTGCCTAGCAGAAGCTAGATTCAGGAAGCATGATACTTTATGAAAAGGATGTCAATCCACTTTTATATAATAGTATTAATGCTATTTAAATCGTACATGAAGTAAAGATCCTATTGAAATTGAAATGATTTAGGTATCTCATACAAAACAATAAGAAAGGTCTTGTAAAAGGTTGTTTAAGGTCAAAACCGGAGGGTTGATTGGTTGATGTTGAGTTGTAGGTCTAGTACAGGCTCTGGGTAAGGTTTGGTAAGGATTAGAAATGGATGTGGGCTATTGGGAAGTGGGTATTAGCTCGCTAGTCTTAACTATATTACTAGATAGTAATCGGTGTCGGTTGACTGATTGATGCTAGTTAGGAAGAGTGACCGATGTCGGTAGAGGTAATTAGTAGGAAGTTCTTATAATTGGTTTTCTAGACTCCTTGTGATTGCATAAAGGTTGGAAATGGTGAGGGTGGGATTGTAAAATGGTTTTGAAGACTCAGAGATGATTCAAAGAGGGTGAAAATGGGTGAAAATTATGGGTATCATTAGGTGATGGGTTGATGGAAGGAAGGAAGTATATGGGTGTGGAGAGAAATAGACTACAAAGATGAATAAATAAATCTACATAAGGAAACTAGAGATTCATTGGCAGGAAATCCTAGGTTTGCCAAAAATAGGCAAATCTTGTTATTTTTAGCCTGTTTTGATTGTTCATCTAGGTCTCAAGTGATGGTTAACACTTAGATATGTGTGTGTGTTGTTAGAGAAGATATAGGATTTTAGTGTTAGTTTTATACTAAGTCCCAGTTGGTTAAGATAAGTGGATACTTAGTCCTTGTTAATTAATAGACTAATAATAAGTCCATGGTGAAGTGTCTATGTGATGTGGCTAGGTGAGGTGTAAATTAACTTAAATAAAGTAATTAAATTGATTAATAGTGTGATGATGAACATTAATTCAATTGTAAGTAATTAAATTAATATGAATGCAGGGTAAGGAGACATGGTTAGCTAAATTACATTAATTAATTAAATGGGACTAAAGGGAGTGTGATTTAAATTTGGTGTCTACATTTTCCCCTTTTGTTGTGTAACATGTATTGGTAAGCAATGCTAACAAAAACAGGAAGTGGTTGCCCCAAATATAGCTGAGAGTGGGGTTTCCTCAAGTAGGGGTGAAGGTGAGGTTTCCCCAAGTGTGGGTGGAGGTGATCCCCCTAAAACCAAGAGTTGATGAGGTGTTAGATGGAGTCAGTGAGTGATTTGATAAATGGGTAACCGATGAAAGTGACAGTAGGTGGGTTATAGGCAATGGTATGGTCACTATGGGTAATGGGTAAGGGTATATTGGGAAATGGGTAACCACAATCAAACACACACACACACATATATAGATTATGACACGGTACCATGTGGAAGATCTTGAAAACTCTATGTCAACCAACGTTGATAGGTTTATTCAAATAAGCTTAAAGTGTTTTAGGTATCCAGGGTACAAGATATGGTCTGGAAACACAACTTAGGTTAGGTGCAGGAATGTTTAGGTATGATCTGGTACACCAAAGGTTTGGTCAGGATAAACAACATGGCAATAGGAAAGGTAAGCTCATTAGGCTAAACAACACAAGTAAAATCATCGTAAGGTATAGAGAGTACACAAATTCCATTTTCACAAAAGGTAGTTCAAGGGTATGTTGGTCAGTATTAGCAGGACATGGCTCCCAAGTTACATTAAGACCCATGAGACCACCTTAGATGATTTTGATGACGAGTTTCAAGGATGTCCTAAATGAGGCTCATTATTATCAGGATCACCTGACAACTACTAGGATAGATGTTCCCTCATATGCTAAGTACAGAGCCCAATGGGTAGCTAGTGAGTGAACAAGATCCAGGACTCACAGTTCAGGGAGTATAGGGGGCCATTGAGCCCATGGATAGGGCCAAGGAAAGGTTATGAGTTCTCAGAGGCCAAGCCTAAGTGAGGTATAGGAGGGGATCATACTGAGACCCATGGAGGGTGTAGAGATGCTGGTAGGATGGAAAATAGGTCGGTAGGAGGAGACATGTGAGAATGGCTTGGAGGATATCAGGTGGGGTGATGATTGGCCACTTGATATGATTAGTGTTTTGATTTTTTATATTTATATTGGCCTGCATGCCAAAGATAGTGAGGCTGTATATGAGAGTTTTTTTATTTTTATTTTTATACCGAAATACATGTTGAAGATAGTGAGGTTGTATCTGAGTAATTTGAGATACTTTTAGTTATTTGTATCTGTATATATGTGTACTGATACACAGACTCTCCCATTTATATATTTTATGATATTTATTGGCTGAATGATGTATTTTTTTTTCATTTCCATTATTATTGTGTATTGATAGAAACTAGGTGAATTAGGCATGATTGCATCGAGGTCATGTAGGCATGATTGATTTTAGGTCAGTTAGGCATGATGGGGTTTAGGTTAGTTAGGTATGGTTGAGTTTAGGTCATATATGCATGATGGATTCTATGTGACTTAGGCATGATTGTGTTGAGGTCATGTAGGCATGATTGAGTTTAGGTCAATTAAGCATGGTGGAGTTTAGATCATGATGGATTTTAGGTCAATTATGCATGATTGATTTTAGGTCATGTAGGTATGATGGAGTCTAGGTGAGTTAGGCATGATTTGGTCATTTTTTTGGGTTTGATTTAATTTCTAAGTGATGTGTATGTTGTGGTGTAAATTTCCAAATATTTGATTTCATGGAAATGTGAAATGATGGATTGGATGTTTTGATGATGTGATGAAATGGTAGGTATGCATGTTTGTTGAGTGTTTAGTTTCCCATAGTTTTGTGTAAAATGGAAAACTAAGGTAGCATGTGAATATAAAAGGGGGAAAATTGGTTAGGGTAAAGAGTTTCCAAGCTAACCTCCAAGGGCCACATTCCCTCAGAGTGCTGCTTATATAGCCCTGACAAAAAAGTGGCCTCATGAAGATGTAGTTCTATCATAAGCTAGGGAGGAATATGATGAGGTAGAAGGATGGGTTGGTAGGTTGTAGGCATGATTAAGTATAGATCAGTTAGGCATGGTTGAGTTTAGGTCAATTAGCTATGGTTGAGTTTAGGTTAGTTAGGCATGGTTGAATTGAGGTCATTTAGGTATGGTTGAATTTAGGTGATTTAGGTATGGTTGAATTTAGGTGTCAAAGGCTTGGTCTTGTATAGGATAATCAACAAGTAATGAAGAAGGATATGGTAAGAGGTAACAAAAAAAGCTACCTAATTGACAAGAACCATAACAAGTCTATCATAGCAAAGATGGGCTTATGAATTTAAGACCCTAAAGGAGTTTCATGATTGACTATTCTAAGGGTGAAGAAAGTCACATGATCACAAAATATCACATTTGTGATATGTCCCTTGAGTGGGTAGGAAATTAGGGTGAAAATGCGATGAGGTGAAAATAGTTTGGTTTTAGCATAACTTGGTGTGAGACAGCATGCCTATTTGGCAAGATACCCAAGATTAAAATAGGCAAGTCCATGACGAAAAATTTATTTTTTTCTTTTTGCTTTTGTTTTTCTAGACTAATTGATGTAGGAAGTCTATATGGGATGAGTAGATTATGTGATCAATGTGGAAAGCTTCTGAATATTTTATTTTATTTTTTGCAAAAAATAATCTTCTTTTTATGATAGACTGTGTATAGTATGGCTAGCTTTTTATAGTTGTCCTTCGAGGGAGTAGTCTATTTATGCCAGTGAGATAGAAAGAGTAGATGTCATTTTTTAGGGAGTCATATTTTTGTTGGAATTTTGACTTAATAAGTGGAATCCCATTTTATTTTTGAAATTGTTTTTTTTTTACTTTTAGGTCATTGACAAGACTATAAAGAAATATAGGCTCTTGTGTTGAAAACAAAACCATAACACACATAGGTTAACTATGAAAGAGATGGTTTAAGGAATGAGTGGCTATGGGATTCCATCTTGAAAAATAAAAAAATTATCCATGAGAATCATGCCATGAGTAGAGTCATGATACTCATATTGAAGACAAGTCTGAAAAAGTGATGGGTAATCACATGATTCTTGTTTAGTAATTGATCCTTAAAATAGGTAAAATGGAAGGTGAATGGTTCTCAATGGACCAGTGTTTTAACTAGATACAATGTGATATAGGACTTGATTTAGCAATAGAATGGTCAAAGATGCAAGGCATTGAGGGGATCAGGTTGAGGTTTACCATCGAGTGAAGAAAAAAGATAAGCACTTGATCCATAGGTATGATTAATGATATAGGGTCTGAGCCAGTTAGGAGAAAAATTTCCTCGTTTACTTTTATCCTCTTTTCTTACATGTTGATTTTCCTTCTGGATGATGTTGCCAACCTAGAATGTTTTGGTATAAGGAAATGGTAATATTTAAAAGGTATGGTTTTGGTGATACATTCAAATAAAAGAAAGGGGAAGTGACAAGTCCCCTAGGGGGTATAAGGAAGAATGATATGGTGATAGGTTAGGTTGGGTAATATTGGGCACGGGTGAGTACAAAGTTTGGTAAGGTGGATGGGGCAAGGTGGGGTAAATTTGGGTAAGGTAGAGTAAGGTAAATGAAGAAGGTCTGGTTATGAAGGGAGGTGTAATAAAAGAAAAGGGAGTTTTGAGTCCCCCATAGGATAAATAAGGATAATGTGATGATAGGTACAAGATTTGGGCAAGGTTGAGTGTGATGAGGAAGGTGGTGGGTAGATTGTTAAGATAGATTGGGAAAAAATTAGGCAAGGTTGATTGGGCAGGGTTAAGCAAGGTTTGGGCAAGGTTGAGGTAGGTGGTGGGTAGATTAGGTAAGGTAGATGATGAAGGTATAGCTTAGATGAGATGTGCAAATAGAATAAGAGGGAATTTCAAATCCCCCATAGGGTAAAGTAGGATAAGGTGATGATAGGTAACATTTTTGTAATATTGGGAAAAGTTTAGGCAAGGTTTAGGCAAATGGGATATTGGGTAAAAGAGTGGTGGAGGGGTTGGTTGTTTTCTCCTTTCCTTTATCTTTCTTGGCACGAGTGGCAATGTTAACCATATTAATATGGGGTTAGGGAGATTTTGAGTAGTGATAGGTGTAGTGACAGGATGAGCCATAGTAGGGTGAGGGAAAATATTGGTGTTGTGCAAAGAAGGTAGTGCATTAGCATTTGGGTGGAGGTTTGGCTAATTCTCTTACACGGACCATTTTGATCTCAAATGTTGGAGGTAGATAAAAAGGTTATGGAGGTGGAGATGAGGGTCATTGAATAGGTAAGGGGTGAGGATGTGTGGTGATAGGTTTAGGTGGAACATGGTCCTCATCTAAAAGATCATCATTGTCAAAGTTATCCTCAGGAGGACATAGTTGGAAAAGAATGGTTTTAAGAGCCTTACAATTTTCTACATCATGCCCTAGAACATGATGGTAGGTGTAAATTTTGGTATCGTCAAACCCTGTTGGTTTGGGTTTGAGTGGGCCGTAAGGTCTAAGTGGTGGCAATGTGATGACAACGGTCTCTAAAAGGTTTGCTAAGATGTTGGTGTAAGACCCTATCAATGGATCACAATGGGAGGCAAGTGTGGGTTTGGATGGAAGTGTGGGTGATTTTGGTGGGAGAGGTGCTAGAGGAGGTGGAATTAGAGGTGGAATAGATTTGACCACTGTTTTGTAAGGTAGTAGTATTTTAGGCTTGGGTTGTAATTCTTGGGTAAAGGTGTAGTAGATGAACTAGTGATAAAAGGTGTTGTAGGTTTGACTACCTCTTTAGAGGGTAGTTGGTTTTTCAACTTTTGTTGTACCTTCCTAGGTAAAGGTGAAGACAACGTGCATGATGTAGAAGGGAAGATAGATGGAAGAAGGGGACGGGTTAGCTAAGGTGATAATAAAGGTGTGGTGAATGTTTTTAGAAGAGGCAAGGTGGAGGGTATTGATTGAAGTGTGGGGAATACTATAGGTAGGGACAAGGCTACTGGAAGTGGTGCGGGTATAGGTGGTAAAAAGGTTACAGGTGATGGAAAAGGTGTACATTGTGTAGGTAGGTTAGGTTTAACAAAGGCTCATGATAAGGCAGTGGGTTATTGTGTTTTTAGTTTACCTTGGGTAAGAGGTTGTTTGGCCAAGGTGAATGAATGAGGTCCTAGGATAGATGGAAGTGGTGAAGGTGAAAGAAGGGTAGTAGGAAAAACTAGTGTATGCAGCCTAGAAGGTTGGGTCTTCCTTTTAGGTGGAGGAATGGTTTTTATGCGGGATTGTGAGGATGTGGCTAAATCTAATTTGACAGGAGGATGGACTAGGCTTGATGTCGGCATGACACCCAATGTGGTAATGGTTCTGGATGTAGGGGAAGGTATGCGTGATGACAAAGGTTTAGGTGTTGCAAAATTTCAATTATTGGTAAGGGTTTAGGTGTGGGCGAAGGTGATGAAGAAGAGGTCATTACAACTGGTATGGGCATGGTTGGTTTGGTTGTCTGAAACACCTTTGGATAAATCATGGAGGTATCAACAGATAACATTTGCATTTGGGTTGAAAAAGGTAGCCGAAGGCATCCCCAAAACATGGAATTATCAACATAATCCAAGTGGTGAGCCAGGTGTGAAAATGGAATTGTTGTAGGAGGAGAATATGTTGACTTGGTGGTAATCCTGTAAAATAATGTATCTGTGAGACAGGAACTGGTTGGCTTCAGACTCTGTGGGTAAGAGAGCTGAGAGAAAATCAACATGATCTTGGAAGGCTAATGGGGAATTGTCACCAACAGGAAGTGGCACTTCTAAAGGATCTCTTATGGGTAGGGGAGATGATGAGTGGGATGATGTAGGTTCCTCTTTCAGTGGAGAGGAAGGTGAGCATGACTCTCCCATGGGTAAGAGAGTTAACACCACATGGGTTGTTTCTTTAGGTTGAGATGTGTGAGTGGTGAAATGACATTGGCAAATATTGTGGACTCCTTCGTGGGTGAAGGGGGAGATGAAGGGGACTCCTCTATGGGTAAAGGAGTAGATGAAATAGGCTCCTCTGTGGGTAAAGGAGCTCTTGCAAGAATCTCCTCGATAGAGGGGATAGGAGGAAATTGAGGAAGGGCTAGTATGACTTCAAAAACAACATGAACTTCACAGACATTACTGTCATTAGTCAAGGTTTTCCAGTTTGGTTAGATGATGGGGTGTGATTAGGAAATGACTTCTTGAAGATATGCAAGTTATGATTAGTCGGTGCATTTGGGTTGTCCAAGACAAGATCTTTGTTGTCTAACATTTCCTGGACAATGTTTTTGAAGGTTATACAATTACCATCACTATGACCTTTAACATGATGATAGTTGCAGTAATCATGTTCCTTGTACCATGTAAGCATAGGATGAGCGGGGTCAAAACCAATATGTGGTTTGATGGGTGGAAGAGCAATTGCTCCGGATTTTAGAAGTTTTTCTAATACCGATGAATAGGGCTCTCCTATAGGAGTGTACTTTCGTTGATCTCACCTAAACTAGAAAGCTTGAATGGGAGAAAGGTTGGAAGAAGGTTTCGATTGATTAGATGAGTGAGATGGGCTAGATTTTAAAACTACCACGTTGGCAAATCCTTTTTTTTGGAATAATTGTTTTGGGGTTTGGATGAGGAAGAGGCATCATTTGACTTGAATGCAACATTTTTGTTACACAATTGAATTTTCTTCTCTTCTATGACACAGATTTCAATCTTTCTAGCCATATGGTGAACACCTCATCAAACGTACAGAAGGTTTGGACTTGGAGATTTGGTGAGATGTGTCTGACACAAGCCTGGTAAACAACTCTATAAGATTTGTTTGAGGTAGTTGGAATGTAAGTTGGTTGATGAGGCTTCGCCAATGAGTGATAAAATCTATGATAGATTCATCTTCATATTTTCGTGTTGAGTACAAGTCGGTCATGGTGACCTTCTTGACGATATTGATCAAAAAATGGTCTAGGAAGGCTTGAGCCACTTGGTTGAATAAGTAAATGGAATGTCAAGGTAAACCACTATACCAATCCAATGCATGTTCTGTTAAGGACATTGGGAATGTTAGTAAGAGTAGAGCGTCATCATGAGTGATTAGATAACACCCATGTTTGAAAGACTACAAGTATTGTTATGGGTCCTCTTTCCTGTTGAATCTGTTGAATTTGGGCATTTCCCAATGCATAGGGTATGGAAGAATGGGAATAAATGGATGAATGGGCTCATTGTATATTTTGTCATATGTCAAAGAGTTGTGACAGCTAGAAACCAATACTTCCAATGTTTGCATCTTTTCCATCATCATTTTAATAAGGTCATTGGTAGGTTGTGATGATTGGGCACCCCCTATAATATAAGGGGGTAGATGGTGAATGTATGATGAGGAAGGCATCCTAGTATATGGTGGAGCCAAGCACGAGAATTGTGAGGGGGAATAGATGCAGGTGGAAAATATCCTAATAGGCAATAAATGAGATAGGTGGTAGTTGGTGATATGTGTAAGTAAGTGGGGTGGATGTAGTGATTCTTGTAGTGATTAGAGCTAAAGACTACGGGATGGAGAGGATAATTTTTTGGAATGGAGTATGGGTTGCTAACACCATGGGTGTTTGTGATGCAATAGGTATATATGAGGTGGCAGGTGCAGACAGGGCTATGCTCAAGGTGGTTAATGAAGGAATGGTTGACACCATGGGAGCAACTGACATCAAAAGTGTGATCGATGCCATAAATGTTGCAGATATTAATGATGTGGGGTCAAATTGGGATACTAAGGGTGGTAAAGTGGAATAAGGTAAGGCCGAGCTAGTATTAGCCGACGCAGAAGTGAGCACAAGGGCAGGAGGAATGGACACAAGCATGTCGTATACCAGTTGTCCTGATGAATCTCGAGTGGATGAATGGGTGAGATAATATTGTAAGGCAATGAGGTTTTGGTCAAGGAGTCTTGTAAACTCCTCGTCACCAGTACTGATGATAATGGGCTGAGTAGGATCCATAGGTGATAGGATGGAAGGTGGTAATGGGCTAGGCAAGAGCAACTGAAGGCTTGCATGGAATACAAGGGCATTCGATTGACTATGAGTAAAAACCATGTGAGTTGGTGTAGGCTCTGGTAATTTTCTCTCTGTAAATGACACAGAAAAACATAGAAGAAATGGAGAAAAATAGTTCCGGAAGGTGAAGATTGATGTTGTTTTAATTAACAAATTAAAACACAGGAACCAACGGCGGTTGGGTTAACTGATGATGGTGATAGAGGGTGACCGATGACGGTTAGGATGACCGATACCGGTTACTATGGAAAATCAAAAGTTTTGCAAATGAGGCAAAAACTGATGAAAATGAGACAAAACTAGATTTGAAGGTGATTTATAGATCCAAGGGTATGATGGTATGTCTGAGGTACCTCAGAAAGAACAAAAAATGGATGAGTGTTATTTTTGGTAAAATAACCAAAAAATCATGCAACCGACAACGGTTAGGTAAACCAATGATGGTCAGATGAATCAACCAATGACAGTTACTGGACCGACATCGGTCACTGTGAAATTTGAAAAGATGGAAAAAAAATTGACTTTTGTGACTTAGATCAGATAAAATACCAACCCAGAAACCTAAGTATGGTAATGATGGACCCTAACACACTTAGAAAAAGTTGGAATACACCAACTATAATTGTGGAGTGTGAAAGGAAGAAATAAAAATGGAGAACACGACCTCACAACTCAAAACACAAATCAAGCAAAATTTAAGAAACACGAAATCCTATGGGCGAATTTTTTGTTTTAGCTTATTGTATTTAGGACTGACTTGTGAATAGAACAAAGTTTTTGGTTTGATAGAAGGTGTCCTATGAAAAGCCAAGATCTAAGGATGGTTTCAGGTAAATTTTTGGTGGGGGCGGTCCTTTCTCTAAGATAATGACTGGACAGAGAAACCAGCTGGGTGCCCACTGTCAATCCTCTGATCGTGTGATCATTGACAGCTTCTTCTGGGTAGGATGATGTTTAAGAAGATGTGTAAATTATTTAAGTGGTTTGGTATATAGAGAGTGTGCAAAGTGAACTACGATTGAATTAGTCAACCATTAGCTTAGGAATGAATTCTAGTGTATAGGTTGTCCTCAATTTAATGTGAGCTATAATGCAATAAACCAAAATGAAATGCAAATGTTTTAAGCCCAAATCCACAATTACATTTTATGTAGCAAATGGAGAAGAGGAAGAGGAATTCTCTTTCATTAATGCAATGAAATAGAAAAGAAGACATGTTCTTTTTAAAGCACCAAAAGACATGAATTATTTTAGACAATAGAAAGAAGGAGAAGATTCTAGAGAAGAAAATTAATGTGAATACTTTTCAAAGAGAAATAAACACACAATTTTTTCCTAGGAATGAACAAATGCAAAGGAACCCCTGATGGGTCCCACCGGGAGTGCCAAAATGTTTCACCGGATTCTTAGTAGATTAATGAAACATATAAGGGTAAATAGGCCAAGGAGGAATACATGTTGTTTGTTGGCTGAAGGTTGTGCGCGCGTAGATGACTTCTAGATTAGAATGGATGTGAGAGCTCCCTTTTGGCTAGAAGGAACTACCTGTAGATACAAAACAATACCACCAAATAGAGTTAAACAAAACAATAAGTGGACTGCCTAGCGGAAGCTAGATCCGGGAAGCGTGATACTTCCTGGACAGGATGTCAATCCACTTTTATATAACAATGTTAATGTTAGTTAAATCATAAATGAAGTAAAGATCTCATTAGAATTGAAATAATTTAGGTATCTCATACAAAACAATAAGAAAGGTCGTGTAAAAGGTTGTTTAAGGTCAAAACAGGAGGATTGATTGGCTGGTGTTGAATTGCAACTCTAGTATAGGCTCTGGGTAAGGTCTGGTAAGGATTAGAAATGGTTCTGGGCTATTGGGAAGTGGGTATTAGCTCACTGGTCTTAACTATATTGCTAGACATAGTAACTAGTGTCAGTTGACTGACTGATGTCGGTTAGGACGAGTGACTGATGTCGGTTGGCTAACTGACGTCGGTAGAGGCAATTAGTAGAAAGTTCTTATAATTGGTTTTCCAAACTCCTTGTGATTGCATAAAGGTTGGAAATGGTGAGGGTGGGGTCATAAAATGGTTTTGAAGACTCAGAGATGATTCAGAGAGGGTGAAAATTACGGGTATCATCAGGTGATGGGTTGATGGAAGGAAGTATATGGGTGTGGAGAGAAATAGACTACAGAGATGAATAAATAAATCTACACAGGGAAACTAGAGATTCAGTGTAGAGATGTTAAATACTTACTGGAAAATAGATTAGAGGACGTAGGTGATGAAGATGGTGACAATAGAGATCTAGAGAGAAGAGTTGTTGTATTCATGTCACGGCAGTTTGGACCTCCATGCCTCTTTGTTGTGAATCTGTGATCGTGACAAGGATGATGAATGGTGACCGATGTTGGCAATTCTCTCGTGTGTCTGTAGACACCAAAATTGGGTCATAATTCCATTAAAACTCAATCAATTAAATTAAACATATCCTACCCGTTCATATCCCCTAGTGCACATGTTAATTGAATTAATTATCTTAATTAAATTAATTAATATCCTCACTTAACCACCTCACCCAACCAACTCATCTAGCCACCTCACTCAAATGACCCACTCAAACCTCATTAATGACCTCAGACCAAGTCTAAGCTTATCCTAACCAACTAGGACTTAGTCTAAACCTAGACTTAACTCTTATTAACAAACCTAAAAGGACTCTTACTCATCCTTATGTGATCTATCACTCAAGACTCAGACGAAGATTGGAGACCACTCCAAAAATAGCAACAATCAGGCTATTTTGGGCCAACCTAAATATTCCCGTCTCAACCGACGTCGGTTATGTCTCAACTGACATTGGTCACCTAATCGTCGCCAGTTAGGTTAAATACATTTCCAAAAGACTTTGCCTAGGTTGGTCATTCGATTCAGGATCTCATATGAACAGAGACTTGGAGCACTCAAAATTTCTGAAGCAATCAGGCAAAGGAAAATATACGGGAGAACTACCAATAACCATTGGGATTCACCATCTTCTTCACGATCACAGATTCACATAGAGAAGCACAGAGGTTTGCACTACTGCAGCACTAACACAACGTATCTTATCTCCAGATCTCTGCCATCACCATCCTCGTCACCTACACTCTCCAAACCTACTCTTCAGTAAGTACCTAACATCTCTTCATTTATTTTTGTTTTATTCCAGTAAGATTTATTATTCAGCTTAGTAATTTATCTTCCTCCACATTTGTACACTCCCTTCCTCTTACCAACCTATCACCATACCATATCTGAATCTTTCACCTAGGTTTATCTTCTTTTAATCATCTCTAAGCCTCCAAGGCCATTTTATGACCTTACCCTCACCATTTCTAACCTCTGTGCAATCACAGAGAGTCTGAAAAACAAGTTTTAAGTCCCTTTTACTAATTTCCCCTACCGACGCCAGTTAGCCAACCAACGTCGGTCATTCTGCCTAACCGACAACGGTCGCATAGCTGACGCCAATTATTGTGTCTTGCAATATAGCTTGGGCCAGTAAGCTAATGCCTATTTCCCAATAGCCCAGAATCACTTATAACCTTTATCAGACCTTACCTAGAGCCTACACCAGACCTACAACCTATACCAACCCATCACTTGACCTGTTTTAACCTCAAACAATCTTTTGAACAACCTTTCTTATTGTTTTGTATGAGATACCCAAATTGTTTCAATTACAATAGGATGTTCATTTCATGTATCTTTGGAATAAAATTAATATTGTTATATAAAAGTGGATTGACAACCTATTCAGGAAGCATCACGCTTCTTGTATCTAGCTCCCGCTAAGCAGTCCACTCATTGTTTTGTTTGATTCTATCTGGTGGTATTGTTTTGCATTTATAGGTAGTTCCTCCTAAACAAAAGGGAGCTCTCGCAATCAACTTGGATCAAGAAATCAGAATGCACACACAACTTTCAAACAACACCACAAACAGGTATTCCTCCTTGGCCCATTACCTCTAATCTATTTCATTAATTTGGTAATAATCTGGTGAAACCAAGTCTCTGTTTGTATAAGATCCTGAAGCACGTCTGACCATCATAGGTTTCCCTAACCGTTGTCGGTTTACATCAGACCGTCATCGGTTTACCTAACCGTTGTCAGTTTCTAGCTTTTTGGTCAATTTTACCAAAAACAACACTCATCACATCTTATATTATTTTTGAAGTTCTCAAGACATCATCATACCCCCAGAATTTCCAAATTATAGTCAAATACAACTTCTTTACTTCATTTTCATCAGTTTTTTTGCCTCATTTGCAAAACTGTTGATTTCCCACAGTAACCGATATCAGTCACCCTAACCATCATCGCTCACCCTATCACCGTCATCAAATACCCTAACCGTCATCGGTTCATGTCTTTTGATTTTTAATTAAAACAACGACCAATTTCAGCTCCCGGAACCTATTTTTTCTCCATTTATGTTGTTTTTTTTTGTCATTCATAGAGAGCAGATTACTATGTTTACGCTAACTCACATGGTTTTGACTCGTACCCAAGCTAACTCCCTAGTGTTTCATACTAGCCTTCATCCGCTTCCACCTTGCCTATCGTCGCCTTCCATCATGTCGCATATGGATCCAACTCAGTCTATTAGTATTAGTACTGGCGACGAGGAGTTCGCAAGACTCATTGACCAAAATCATGCTACCCTACAACACTATCTCACCCACTCATCTACCTAGGACTCATCAGGACAGTTGGTATACGACATGCCCATGTCTATCCCTCCTGCCCTCAAACCCACTTCCGTGTCAGCTACCACTAGCTCGGCATTACCTTCATCCACCCTACCACCCATGGTGTCTCAACTAGACCCCACATCCTCTATAATTGTTGCACCTATGGCATCTATCGCACCCATGGTGTCAACTATTCCTTCGTCAGCCACCTTAAGCATAGCCCCATCTGCACCCTTTACCTCATATGTACCAGTTACATCGCAACCACCCATGGTGTCGACAACCCATACCCCATTCCAAAACCTCGTTCTTTCCATCTCGTAGTCCCTACCCCCAATTACCACAAGGGTCGTTACGACTACCCCACCTACTTATACATGTCACCAATAACTCCCAATATCATTTATTGCCTATTCGAAATACCTTACACCTGCATCTATTCCCCCTTTTGCATTTCTCATACTCGGCACCACCATATAATGGGATGTCATCCACATCACACATTCATCATCAACCTCATTATAATGCAGGGATTGCCCAATCATCACAACCCACCAATGATCTTATTAACATGATGATGGAAAAGATGCAAATAGGTCACTATGACCGACTTGTACTCAACTCAACAATACGACGACAAGTCTATCATTGATTTTGTCACTCGTTAGCAGAGACTCATCAACCAGCTAACATTCCAGCTGCCTCAAACCAAGCTTATAGAGTTGTTCACTAGAGCTTGTGACAGGCACATCTCATGAACTCTACAAGTATAAACCTTATGTACCTTCTACGAAGCATTTACCCTGGCGCGTAAACTAGAAATTTGTGCCATTGAAGATAAGAAAATTCAATTGCGTAACAAAAATGCCGCATTTAAATAAAATGATGCTTCTTCCTCTTCAAAACCCCAAAACAATTATTCAAAAGCCAAAGGATATGCCAACGTGGTAGTTTTAAAGGTTGGCTCATCTCACCCCTCTAATCAATCGAAACCTACCTCCAACCTTTCTCTCATTCAAACTTTTCAATTCAGACGTGAGCAACGAAAATACACTCCAATCGAGGAGCCTTAATCTTCAGTATTAGAAAAAAATGTTAAGGTCGGATCCATTGCTCTTCCACCCATAAAACCGTATACTAGTTTTGACCTCACTCATCCTATATTGGCATGGTACAAGGAACATGACTATTGTTACTATCATCATGTCAAAGGCCATAGTGATGGTTATTGTATAACCTTCAAGAACATTGTCTAGGAAATGTTAGATAATGGAGATCTCATCCTAGACAACCTAAATGAACCCGCCAATCAGAATTTTCATATCTTCAAGAAGTCATTCCCTAACCATACCCCGTCATCCAACCAAACTCTTGAACCTTCAACTAATGACAGTAATGTCCGCGAGGTCCATGTTGTGTTTGACACCGTACCAGCCCTTCCGTAATTTCCTCCTATCCCCTCTATCAAGGAGATTCTAGCATGAGCTCCTATACCCACAAAGGATCCTACTTCCTCTACTCCTTCACCCATAGAGGAGTCCCCTTCATCTCCCCCTTCACCCACAGAGGAGTCCACAATTTCTGCCAATGTTGGTTCACCACTTACCTCGCAACCTAATGAACAACCAACAATATTAACTCTCCTACCCATGGGAGAGTCATCCTCACTTTCTTCTCCACTGAAAGAGGAAACTATCTCATCCCAACTGTCATCTCCCCTACCCATAGGGGATCCTTTAGATGCACCACTACCTGTTGGGAACAATTCCCCATTAGCATTCCAGGATCCCATTGATCTGCTCTCATCTCTCTTACCCACAAATTCTGAAGCCAACCAGTTCCCTATCTCACAGACATATTTTACAAGGATTGCTACCAATTCAACATCATAATCTCTTACAACATTGTCATATTCACGCGTGGGCAACTGCTTGGATTATGTTGATAATTCCATGCTTTGGGGATGCCTTCGGCTACCCTTTTCAACTCAAATACAAGTGTCGCATAGGGATACTGCCACGATCTATCCGAAGGTATTTCAAGGAAACCAATCAACCATGACCATGCATGTTGAAATGACCACTTCTTCATCACCCTCACCTACATCCAAATTTTTACCAACAACTAAACATGTTCCTATGCCTAAGAATCTACATGTATCCACACCTTCCCCTGCATCCAGACCCATCGCTACCTTGGGTGTCATACTAGCATCAAGCATAATCCACCCGCCCGTCAAGTTGGATCTAGCCACATCTTCCCAAGCTCACGCAAAAACCAATCCTCCACCTAAAAAAGAAGACCCAACTTTTTAGGCCGCACACACAAGTTTCACCCACCACACCTTTTCCCCTTTCATCTATCCTAGGGCCTCACCCATTGACCTTGGCTGACCAACCGCCTATCCAAGGCAAATCAAAAGCGTCGCAACCCGCCTCTTCATCACAATCCTTTATTATACCCCACCTCATCACTACCTATGCCATTACCCACATCTATCTTACCACCTATACCCCCACCAGATTACAATCTCTTCAATACCTATGTATTTCCTTCTCTTCAACCAAACCACCTTGCCTCTGCCAACAACTTTTACCACACCTCCATTATCACCATGGCTAACTTGTCCTCTTCCACTATCTGCTTTCCCTTCTGCATCATGTACTCCTCCTTCACCTTTACCCAAGAAGGTGTAACCGAAATTGAAAAACCCACTACCCTCCAAGGAGGTAGTTAAGCCTATAACACCTTCTACAAGGAGGTAGTTAAGCCTATAACACCTTCTATCGCTAGTTCATCTACTATGCCTCTACTCAAGAAGGTACAACCCAAGCCTAAAACAGTACCACCTACAAAACTAGTGGTCAAACCTATCCCAGCTCCAATTCCACCTCCTGTAGTACCTCACACATCACAATCACCTACACTTCAATCCAGACCCACACTCACCTCACATTGCGATCCATTAGCAGGGTCTTACGCCAACATTCTAGCTAACCTTTTAGAGACCTATGTCATCACATTACCGCCCCTTACACCTTACGACCCACTCAAGCCCAAACAAAAAGGGTTTGATGATACTAAAATTTGTGCCTACCATCGTGTTTCAGGACATGATGTAGAAAATTGTAAGGCTCTAAAAACCGTTCTTCTCCAACTTTGTCCTCCTGAACAAAACTTTGATGACAATGATCTTCTAGATGAGGACCCAGTTCCACCTCCACCTATCACTACACATCCTCGCCCACTACCTATTCAGTGACCTGCACAACCACCTCCACAACCCTTTTATCCACCTCTAAAATTTGAGATCAATATGGTCTGTATAGGAGAACTAGCCAAATCCCCACCAAAATTTCAGTGTGCCATACTCATTTTGCAAGGTTCTTACCTCGCACTAGGTTTTTGTCTATCATGTCATTATACTTTTCTTGACACACTTTCCCTATCCACCTCTCTTCCTCAGATTAACATGATCCAAGTTGCCACTCGCGCCCAGAAAGACAAAGGAAGGGAGAAAGTAACTAGTCCATCTGCCAATCCTGTTCCAAACATACCATTTGTACTTGCACCGAAAATCACCATTCGGGGACCCACATATCTTATTTCTGACGAGTCACCCATCGTACAATTATAAAATAATTACACCAATCTCCTCTAAAAAAGTATTTGTACGACCTCATCCAAACTTATGAATCCCATCGACAGGCCCTCATGGAGGTTCTACAATCCATTGAGGTTTTACCTAATGACCCAACACATGTGGCCTCCATTCTCACCCCTCACCATGTAGCTTCTCTCACCAATTCATCCCCTTCCTCTACACCTACCACTACTCACTAAGTAGTTGCCCTTAGTTTCTCTAATGATGAGATTACACCTCTCCAATCAGATGATCCTGATCCCGCCCTTTTCATCTCCATTTATATTGATAATATACGTGTTCGATGCATTATGATTGATGGTGGTGTCAACATCAACATCATGTCCATCCCTTCAAATTACATGCATAATAACCCAGTTATGTTGCGTTCATTCAATGACGCCATCACTTCCACTCTCGGCACCATCATCCTCCATGTTTGTGTGGGCCCTCGTACCATTCTGGAACTATTCTATGTCTTAGAGGGGGAGTTCTAGTACAACCTGTTGTTTGGTCAACCTTGGATCCGCATTATGGGTTATGTTCCTTCAACCTTACATCATTGTGTAAAATTTGAACATGAAGGACATAACTATACCATCCCAATTGACCCTTCGCCATTCAAAACCTGTAACATGTTGTACCGACCTAATGATGTCCTTGTACCAATTAAGGCATCTACCACTTTTGCCACTTCTCCTTCACCCACAAAACCCCATCCAATGTTGTTGTTACCTTTTCCGCACCTACCTCCTCCATTCCCACTGTCATCGTAGCCTCTGTAACTGACCCATCCACTAACCCATCCACTTCTCAATCAACCAATGCTTCTTCTTCCCAATTACCTAATGATTCATCTATTCCCACTACCCATATACCAACTACCGATCCCTTAGAAGGTGTTTTCCAATGTCTCACTCTAGGGGAGTACTGCTTGTACAACATCGACACATTCCTTACTCCTCAAGAGTATGGTAACCTTCGCCAACATCCTCACTATGATCACCGCGTAGGTGAGGTTTTCCCTTATGGTCCTCACCTTCGTACGAACTTAACCTATGGGGGACTTGATACTTCTACCTACTTGCCCGAGCCACCTTCCCAAATGTGGCCATTTTCCTCTGACCTTCAATCTCTCACCAACCATCACTTCACCCACACTTTCCTCCATCACTGTGCATAGAAGGGATTTGGCTTGGATTCTATGAACAAGGCCACCATATTGTCATCCCATGTACCACACGTAAACACAACGACTGCAGTGGTATTGGATTAATTGAACCATCTTCCAAGAAATCCCACGTCGAACTCATTGAGGACGAAAAATATTCTTCACCCCATTTACCACCTTCACCACCTTCACCCACAGAGTCTATGGATCCAGAATCCATTCCTCCTTAATTTTTTGTTTTTCATAAACACCATTTCCTTGGGACCTCTTACTTATCAACGTGATGGCAAGGCCCCCTCTTCTATTCCCCTCTTGTATCCTGACATGATCGATGACGATACACCTTGTATTAACGTTGTTCAATGTTAGGATGATGAGTCTATTCTCACCTATATGGGTACGGAGGATTCTTATATTCATTGGTAGTTGTCTTTTGAGACGTAAACCATGTTAAATGAATCAACCATCGAAATCAATATTAACACTTAAGACGACCCGCACATTTTAAAGATAGGCCAATCTTTAGATACTGCTGAACAAGAAGCTTTTACCTCATTCCTCCAAGATCATAACAATTTTTTTCTTAGTCCTACGCTGATATGCCTAGTATTGACCCAAACATTGTGGTCCACAATATCATAACTATTCCTGAAGCCAAACCCATAAAACAGAAGCTGCGAAAAATACATCCTCACATTGCCCTTCTTGTCAAAGAATAACTTCAGTGCCTTCTCTTGGTTTCCTTCATCCTACCCATTGATTATCCCCAATGGATCTCTAACATCATTCCTGTCACAAAAGTGACAGAAGGACTCCACATATGCACGGATTTCATGACCTTAATTTAACCTTCCCTAAAGATGACTTTCCTCTGCCTAGTATAGAATAACTAGTTGATCTCACCACCGGCCATGAGATGTTATCACTCATGGATGGATTCTTGGGTTATAACCAAATATTACTCACCCTAGAAGATCAACACAAAATTGCCTTCATCACTCCTTGGGGGACCTTCTTCTATCGAGTCATGCCCTTTGGCCTTAAAAATGCTGGTGCTACATATCAACGGGCTATGAATTATATCTTTCATGACATCATGCATCGCATATTGGAAGATTATGTAGACGACCTTCTTGCCAAATCCAAACATTGAGCTAAACACCTTATAGTCCTTAAGGTCATTTTGACCATCTCATCAAGTATTGTGTTCACCTTCAACCTAAGAAGTGTGTCTTCACTTTCCTCTCAGGAAAACTCCTTGGTTTTATCATTTCTTTGTGTGGCATAGAAGTTGATCCCACTAAAATAAAGGCTATTTTCGAAATTCCTCTATGTACTAACCTTCACCAACTGTATAGTTTGCAAGGAAAGTTACAATCTATTCATTGTTTTATCTCACAACTTTCCAACTGTTGCCACCCCTTTCATCATATCCTAGAAAAGGAGATCTCTTTCAAATGGGATGATGAATGCCACAAATCCTTTGAGCCCTTAAAATAGTACCTCCTCCAACCATCCTATACTCATTCCTTTTAAGGATGACCAAGCATTTTACCTTTACATTTCTGCTATACGGATCATTCCTTGGGATCCATGCTCACTCATTACGATGAGAAACACAAGGAGCAAGTGGTTTATTATATAAGCCATACGACTTTTGGATTATGAAACCCGATACACCCACGCCAGAAAAATTCTCTTAGCCTTATTTTTTGTCACTACTAAACTTCTCCATTACCTACTTAACCAAAAATAATTTGCTGTCACCAATACAAACCCCTTACATTACATGTATGCCAAGCCCTACCAACATCAACATGATGCATGTTGGATCATGATTCTTGAAGACCTAGACCTTGAATTCACTCATCAAAAATATATCAAAGGCCAAACTATTGTTGACCAACTTGTAGATGCACCTCTCTTTGAAGATTATTCCTCTAACTTTGATTTCCCAGACAAATACATTGCTACCCTCTCTTTGGACGATACCATTTACCACATGACATTATTCTTTGATGGTTCCAAATTTCAGCATGGGGGTGGTGCTGAAGTTATCCTCATTCCTCTTGATGGTGAACCTATGTTGTTATCTTTCAAACCAGATTTTTAATGTACTGACAGTATCGCCAAATATGAAGCACTCGTATTAGGACTTCAAACTACCATTACCTTAGATGTCAAATTAATTAATATCTTTGGTGACTTTGAACTTGGTTGTAAATCAATTCAATGGTATATGCCGGTATCATAACAAAATACTTTAAAATTATAAGGATCATGTGGAAATAATTTTGACTACATTTAATAGTTATGAACTTAAAACCACTCCACATTCCACTAAACAATTTACAAATACCATGGCCTACCTTACTTCTTAGATACCTGACTTTCAGCCATCCGACATGAAAATCATTGTCACAATACAACGGTTATAATCAACTTCCTATTTATTTTGAGACGTCAACCTCATCGGAACCATTCAACCTGACCCATGTGACCTTTGGTATAAGCAATTTTTTGATTTCCTTTCCCTTTCAATTCTACCTCCAAACCTAACTCGCAATGGACAACAAACCTTTCTCAAAGGTGTCTCTTAGTATGTCATCATGGGAGGTGTTATTTATGAATGTGGCTTTGATGGTATCCTCTTGTGATGCTTTAAAAGTTCTAAAATTCCCTACACCATTAAGGAATTTCATGATGGAATTTTTGGAGGTCACTTTAGTGGTTTAGCTATCACTAAACACATTCTTTGCCTAGGCTATTATTAGCCAACCTTAAACCATGATTTTTGTGATTATGTCAAACATTGTGTGATGTGCTGGCAACATGCTAATCTTCATCACATACCTAATCACACCTTACAAGTTGCACGAGACCTTTGGTATTTCTTTCAATGGGGTTTGTTGGTGTGTATTATTTTCCACATCATTAGGTGAGTCATCTCACTTAGGTGAGATCATAGGTCCATGTGTCATTTAGGATTCATTATGAGATTCTCTTACGCATCAGTGTGTTAGTGCATCATTGTGTCATATTACGTCATTGGGAGTTACACTTCTATTTTGGGAATGTAACTCCCCCCTCTCTACTCAAGTTGTCATGATTGCAGCACTAGGGGTTACTCAACACCTCCTATATGTACACCCCATTTGATCTATGAGATAGAGGAGAGTTTTATGGCTTAACCAGGTTCGGCCCATGTTTCAAATCTTTGCATGCACATTTAGTTGATGCTCACTCCTCCCGAGATCTCTTCACGTTTTCGTTTCCATGTCTATTGATGTGCATGTCATCCCTTATGATCCTCACTTGTGGGTTTTAAAACCCTCTTTCATGGTATCAGAGTGGATCTTGTGGTTCCGTGCACTCCTTGGCATTTCTGTGCATGTTTTCCAGCTCTTCGACATGATATTTAGATTCTCATGCATGTGTCATAATGGATATTCTAATCGTGCTCTACTTACACTGATTTTGGGGCGTTTATACCTCTCCTTGGGTTGTTCGTGTGTTTGAAGTGGTTGTTCAAGTTTTTGGTGTGTTGGATTTTCTTGTTCATGGTTTTCTGGGCACTTGGTCTTCGAGATCCATGTTGTGTATTCAGCTACGGATCCTCTGAATTCTCTATATTGCTATGTGTTGTTGGATCAGGTGAATTCAGGCTATAGTTCATAAGTTTGTTAGGTCACAGTTCTTTAACTTGCATCTATGGACATTGGTTTGATCCTTGGTATGCTCTACCTTGGGTCTGCTCTAAATCTATGGCCCCTCTTGACTAGTTCTTTGATGACTAGTTATTTCCTTGATTTATGGCTTGATCTACGACCTTGACTGGTTCTTAGATTGCATTATTCCTTGCCTATTTAATACAAGTGTGTAACCATTCTCAATGTATTCATTGAGTTCCATAATAATATATGATATTGTTTCTCATTTGTTTGCCTTGACTCATCTAACTCATGTTTCTGGTCTACTCATGTTCCCACCATCCCTTGCCCTTGGCCACTCAGTGGTGCATTCAACTTAGCATCTGTGTGCTCTTGCATTGGTATTATCTTGTGTTATCATTTTCCTGTCATAGTCTCTTGATGCTTGGAAATATTGGGGCATTGAAGCCGCTTCCTACTACTACTCCACCATGGAATTTCCTACCCTCTCTACTCGAGTAATTTCCCATCTATGGCGGATCTTCTGATAGCTCAACGGTTACCCACTTGTCTACATCATCTCCCAACTCCACATAATCCACCAGCTACTGCAACTTCATATATGTGGCCTTACAATCAGACCTACTTCAGTGCTAACAACCTGCTCCTACATGTGGCTGGACTGTTTGGTGGTTTCTCTATGGATGTGGGTTACTTTTCCATGGGCTCCAACGTATAACTCAACTTGGTCAACAACCACATGGATTGAAAACATGGGCCCCCATCTACCTTTTAGAAATTGTTTGGAGGTAAAAACAATCCCTATTTTTTGATGTTTTGAGGCAAAAAACATTATTTTTATGGCATTTTGGGCTCTATTTTTCTTGTAATTTAAATCCATTCTTACGCATGTCGAAGACGAAGGGCGAGGTCAAATCTTTACTTTTGTAGGAGGTTAATCCCCCCTCACAAGAAAAAACAAACCCTACATTAAAATTTGATGCCATTTCCAATGAGTATGGTCACACGACACCCTTTGCAGGTGCTTAACTTCAGCCCCCTTTAATTTTATTTGTGTTGAAGGCAAACAACATGTTTATTTTGCTTTTAGTCCTAAAATAAATAAGTAGAGCAAAATCATTAAAAAGCTTGTAACTTTTGACTCGGTACTCATTTTTGAGTGCACTTTTTTGTC
The DNA here is from genome assembly GCA_019776745.2 of Taxus chinensis. Taxonomy (NCBI): domain Eukaryota; kingdom Viridiplantae; phylum Streptophyta; class Pinopsida; order Cupressales; family Taxaceae; genus Taxus; species Taxus chinensis. The sequence goes on from CM034155.1 coordinate 91,010,027, forward strand.
AAAAGTTACTTGTTTTTTCATGCTCTTTCCATTGGATGTTATTTATTTTTGAGACTTGCACTATAATTATAAAGTGCCAAATATGGAGGAGTGTTGACTAGTATCAGGTTTTCACACATGGACGTAATTTCGGCTGAGCCCAATGTCTAAATTTTTGTGGAGTTGCAGTTTGATACCTATCATGGATTTTGAGAATGATATGCTTTTCTAGACTGAAGTATGTAGGACTTCAAGAGGATATTCTAAAATTTTTGGAAGAAAATAGATCACTCAAGAAGCAAAATTCTCTTCTACAATCACTCATTCACCCATAAGGATACAATAATACACTTCCTGCTGGGGCTAAACTTGCTAGCCTACAACATCACCATCATATTGTGGACAGCCATATCCATGCTCCTAGTCCACTTGCACATGATGTTGCTCTCTTACCCATCTGACATTGATCTTCATCTTTGAGACTGATCCACCTCACTGTGTTGGATGCTTCTCAAACCTATGAGGCTTGTTACTACATGCTCTTCCACATGTTGTTGCCTATTATAGTACCACATGTTGTGTATCCTACTTCTGCTCAGCTGCATGGATTTTTTAAGAAGCATATCACTTGCATTCTACTTCTCGCATGCTCCATTCTATGGGTCACACTAGTTATGAGTCAGAGTACATTCACAGAGGTATTCTTTCCTCTATTCCACTATGTCTAGAAGTGGAATTCTCCACATGACATTGGTTTTCAAGAAGATACTTCATTAGGATCACACATTGACACCCACCTCTTTTCTTTTTTGTTCCCTTCACTCTTTCTGAGGATCATTGAGCAACACATGACCTTCTGAAATCACTCTTCACTCAGGCTTGAGAAACCTGAGATTTCAGCTGATCAGACATGATCAACCTGACACATTCTAATGTTCTTTTGCATGCACCCATTGATGCACTATAGGTTTTGCATCCATCATATGTTTCAGAGGATCTTCTTCATCCATCGTGTTGATTTGGGGTGGATATCTGATCACTCTGGCGGTGACATAGGCATTCATTGAGAGGACTCTTCATGGCTCCTCCACCATTCGGCCTCTTGATCCACTTTTCTATACCTTGGGGGATGCATTGTTATGCTTCTTGTTTTGACATTTTTCTTTACAGGTGTAGTGTATACTCTCTTAGTTTGTTGACTCATGATTTTGTATCTGTATTTTTGACACTCACTTTGGCATGTTGACAGTATCTCTTGTGGGGGATCTATTCTTGGTGCTACTCCAGTGTTAGTTTTTTAGTGTTGAGTGGGTTGATTTTGAGCAACTCATACAGATTTGTAGGGTCACTCCACCCATTCAACAGTATGGGAGGGTGTGGTGTTGATCTTGCTTCCAGAGGTTTCATGTCCTTGCCTTGTTACCTTGGCTTTTCTTGAGACCTCCTGACACTCTAGAGTTCAGATGTCCTTGCATCTTGTTGCATTCTGGTTATTGTTCTTGGATCGTGGCACACCTATTTGAGAGCATTGATCGAATTATGTTTGGTGTTTTTTTTACACTTTTGACATCACTCATGTTGACAGTCTCCTTGTATGGAGCTATTTAGAGCCTAGTGTCAGTTGTTTTTGAGTTTTTGATTGAGTAGTGGATTTAGACCATAGTGCCCACCAAACTTCTTCATTGCATTGTACGAGTTTTTTGAGCCGAGATTCTTGGGATGCCTTGGAGCGGGTTTCTTTACTCTCTTTACTTTGTCATTACTGATTTTGGGTACCTTATGGTGTTCCTTTTTTCCCAGTTATTGTATGTGGGTATCTCATCAGGCCTAGGTGAGATCGGGACCCATGTGTCATTTATGCCCATTCTATTCTGGCCCCTATGCTTCAGTGCGGGGGGGTGTCATATGCATAATTGGTAGTTACCTTATCTTATGTTCAAGGTACTTTATTTACCTTTACTTGTATTTATCATGATTGTAACACTATGTGTTACTCAACACCTCCTTATTTAGACCCCATTAGGAGATATTATCTAGTAGTTAGGAGTTATGGCTCAACTATGGTTTTGCCTAGTGTTTCAAATCTTTGGAGTTGCTTACACTTGATGCTCTACTCCTCCTAAATCTTCAAATTGTTCTTCACACGTCTCTTTGATGTGCTAGTTATTTCCTTGATTCCTCACTTGCATTTTAAACCCCTTTCAGGGGTTTGAGATCTTGTTGGAGAAATCCTTCCCTATTTAATTCACAGTGCCCATCAATGGATTATTACCATACTGAGTTTACAATAATATGGGTAGATATTGTTAACTTTTTTTCAACAAAAGATGATAAAATATGTGAATTCATTCAATCATCACATCATTCAATGCTTTGGTGTTCCACATCATCTCATCACTAATAATGGAAAACCATTCAAAAAAAAAAACTCTACGGAAGCTTTGTGACGCCTTTGGCATTCAACTCATTTTTTTCTTTACCTTACTAACCTTAAAAAAATGATGCCAAGAACCCAATCAACCAATAAAACCTTGAACTTGGCATATGTATATTCCTTTCACCTTATGGGATTTTCACACTAGTATTCGTACATCAACTACTACCACACCTTTCTCTTTGGTCTACGCTACAGAGGCTATTCTGCCTCTTGAAGTCTAGATTTCATCTCTTCGTATCTCACTTGAAGATATGCTCAATGATGATATTTTCCAAGAACTATCTTTGGCATAACTTAATTTATTAGATGCATGTCAATCACCTTCAAATATACCTATAATGTATCAAATGTGCCTATAAAAAAATGCATCCATAAACAAACCTTCCATATCAGCGACCTCATCATGAAATAAAATCAACATGTAACAAAAGAGGAAAAAAGTAAATGGGGAAAAATTTGCTCCTAATTGGCTTGGACCTTATATTGTTACTCATAACCTATGGATCAAGTGCTTATCATTTGTCTTCACTTGAAGGTAAACCTAAACTTGAACATCTCAATGCCTTGCATCTTTGACAATTCTACTATTGAATTAATTCCTATATCACCTCTTGTCTATTCAACACCCATCCCTTGAGCAACATTCACCTTCCATTCTACCTATTTTAAGGATCAACGACTAAACCAGGATCATGTGATTACCTATTACCTTTAAACCTTGTCTTCAATATGAGTACCATGGCTCTACTCATGTCATGGATATTTTTTTTTCTTTTTCCAGATGGAATCCCATGGTAATTCATCACTTAAAACCTTTCTATCATATTTAACCTCATTTGTGCTATAGTTTTTTTCTTCAAAAACACGACCCTATTTTTCTCTATAGTCTTGTCCATGACTTAAAATTCCAAAATAAAAACAATTTCAAAAGTAAAATGGGATTTAACTCCTTGAGTAAAACTTCCAGCAAAAATATGACTCCCTCAAAGGTTGGACATCTACGCTTTTTTTTATCTCACTGCTATAAATAGAATGCTCCCTCGAAGGACAACTATATGAAGCTAGCGGTATTGTACTTAATATATCAGAAAAAGAAGACTATTCTTACAAAAACTAAGATAAAAATATTTTGAAGCTTCCTGCATCGATCAAATTCATGAAGACCTCAAGGAGAAAATATACTCATCCCACATAGACTCACCACATCGATCAGTATATCAAAAACAAAAACAAAAGAAAAAAGTAAAAGATTAAATTTTTCGTCATGGACTTGCCTATTGTGATCTTGGGTCACTTTCCAAGTTAGCATGTTGTCTCACCCTAGGTTATGCTAAAACTAACATATCTTTCATCTTATCACCTTTTCATTCTAAATCACTACCCACTCAAGGGATGTGCCGCAAATGTGACATTTCGTGATCATGTGAATTTATTCTAGGCGTTAGATTAGTCGCATTATTCAATGCATTTAAGGTCTTACATTCATAAGCCCATCTTAGGTATGACAATATTGTTTTAGTTCTTCAAATTAGGTAACTCTTTTGGTCACCTCTTACCCTTCACCTTTTTCATTACTTAAGTTGTTTTGTCCTACTACAGTTATCCAATTTTTCGACACATAAATTTTTATCTCTTCTTCAGTTACCTCAATTGGACACTATTGGCATATTAATGCACCATTTACTTCACTTCTTCCCTTTGTTTCATTAATGGTGTTCTTCCTCCATACCTAACTCTTCCTTTACTCAACCATTTTGGGCCTAACTAATGACTCAACCCATACTTTGTATCTTCTTTAAATATATTAGCATCCGAGATCACAAGTCGATGCATTCATCTGGCTTGAAAGGCCACTTTTTCAACGGGGCTAAAATTTCAGGAAGAACTACTATTTTAATTTTGGCCCTTAAAGGTTTGATTATCCATGTTTTTAGATTTTCTCAACGTATCCCCGCACTTTTTAAATTACATGATACCATAAGTTAGTTTCGCAAACTACTACCTCCACTAGAGGACCATCGTCTTGACAGACAACCCACACAAGCTATCTAATAATGGTTTATTAGTACCATAATTCTATGTTCTTCCATTTATTTTGTAGTGATTATACAGCATTCCACCCCTTGTATTTTGTTTTCCCTTCATGTCTACCAACTAAGTTTCTTGTGAACAATCCAATAAAAAACCATATTCTTCCAAATCCACCAATGGCATAACTTTGAAATAGGAAGTCAACCATTGTTTCTTTTTCTTCACAATGAAAAGATCAAGACTTTGCCTAAATGACCTAGTAACTCAATTCCATTGCAAACTTTTGGCACCTAAGAGCTCTACCATCCCTAACTGACCTCGAGTCAAATTGTGTGTCTATACCTGACTGCAGTCATGCTTAAGACAACCTAACTTAAACACAGAAATATACCTTGACTCTATCATGCTTAGCATGACCTAAAGGCAATCATTCCTAATTTATTTTTTTTATCCACTCACATTAGATTATCAATGTATAGTCCAAACAAAATGGGGAATGCAACAAACTATTATTTTTTAACACTAAATATCACTCATCTAAAGATTATAACATTCCTACACTTGTTATGTGTTTGGCAATGGGACAAATGTACCCTAATAGCTTGTGTGCCATAATAATCAGGATCTATAAGGACCCTCATATACTTCTTCACTATCTTCAGAATCCAGGATGGTATATAAAATAAACATATCAGACAAAGATTTCATATACATCCTCAATATCTTTCACAAATAGCCGGGTAAAAAATCAAACTATTTGTCACATTAACCCTCATATACACCCTCATTTTCATCGGCATGCATGATGATATGCTACCAAAAAATTAATACCACATGATAAAGAGGTGGATATGTAGCCATCTATGGTAGTCCTCCTCTCCTCTAATCCAACAACCTACCTGCATCTCTGTTTTTATGTAGAAGAGGGTTAATAATGAACAAGAAAATCGTTCCTTCCTGTCACCTGAGACTGGCTCTCTGGGATTGTTGTAGCCTTGCCTTGACCCTTCCTCTAGGATTGTTAGCCCCCAGAGCTCTATATAACTATGAGGTGTGAGGATCAGAAGAAGGCATTTTTGATCAAGGAAAAATTCATAGTGTGAAATTAGTTGTAGAAGGAAGACTGTATTTGAAGCACAAAGAGGAAATCTTAGGAAACAAGATAACTAAGTTTTTACTTGTTCCAAACTTCTTTATATGTTCATATTTTGGCCATAAGGAAAACATGAATTTCTAGGGATTAGATCTTGTGTCTATTATCTTCTTGTTAACATTTGATGCATGATTTAGTTTAAATTATTTTTCAATGTTTTATTCACTTCTAGCAACTAAAAATACATTTCTAGATCAACAAGACATCATTATGTCATTTCAAACAAAGAGTTGAAGTAGAACAAATAATAGTTGATCTTTATAAGCTTTAACGTAGGTAATATTGATAATTTACTGATCATTTCTGTATCATAGTATATTTCGTATCTCTTGGGAATTTTGGAAATATTTAACTAATTCATATGAAAGTGACGAAGATCATTGGGAAAAGATTTGATACCTTGTGATCTAGAGCCTATCTACAAGATGACAAAATCAAAGGAAAAGAAAAATGGCTAAAGAAAGAAAAATAATATTGCCCAAAGAGCTACAATATTAAAGTTAAACATGGAACACATGTTGAAGTATCAATACATTATCCCCGAACAACATAAGCTCACGACTAATAACCAAGAATTCATGGATATGATAGTTCGTGTTCCAACCAAGAAGTTTGGCATTACAAAATAAGAAATTCAAGAAGAAGAAGAACCCATGTGAGGAGCACGTCTGACAAGAAACTCATTTAAATATAAAGGACCAAATGATGATGAACATCCGAAGTTCAAGTGAAATCTTACATCGACCAAAAACAGTCTAAAGAATATTGAATGTGAACCTATGCATAATTTGTAGTTGCGACATTGATAAATTGACCCCATAAAGGTGTCACCTTGGTCGTCTTCTAGTCAAATTAATTCCCTATAAGTTGAGAGCTGGATATGTAGTTAATTTCAAAGTTGCAGTAAGATGGTGGATTCACAGCCAAGAAGTCTTGCACAGATAAAAGAATCTCAAATGCATCGCGACACCTCTACGATTGTGATTGATGCATCTCAAAGAGCTAACAAATAGCTTGTAACCTCTGACATGAGATCAAAATAGGTACGTGATTGTCATACATGGGAATAATAATGTAAATCTAACTGCAACAAAGTGAATTAAACTATGTGAAAATAAATCTAGAACATATATAACTTCTATTTTTGTATTTTTTGAGGAACCTTTTAAGAATTTAAGAAAAGCTGATATTTAAATATATCTAGAATTGACAACTAAAATAACAACTTAAAAACAAACAAAATAACTGAGTGTAGCTATTTGTCTGTGCAATTTGTAGATCTATTCTAAACAATGAAATAAATTGCCTAATCTATTTGCAAGACTCTCGATCCTACCTCAGAAGTGAGGAGTGAATCATAGTTTCTCAGAAACTATCAATCCCCACAGCTTCCCTGGCAATATCGAAAGTAAATTTGACTGAAAAGAAGTGATTATCTACTCTATTTGATATATTTCTAATTTAGAACTTTGAAAGCTAGAACCTGGATTATGCAGAATAGTGGCGAATCCAATGGTGTGTGTGATCCTGTCCCCTTAGTGTGATCTCCTTGTTCCTTCGTGTTCATGTGAATCTAGAAAAGCATGTAATGCTAGCATCAACAGAAGTAGATATTAGGACAAAGGCAGCTTAGAATATAGATTGAATATAATGTGAGTAGGAGAGGGATAGCACAAGTGTACAGAGCTTGGCTTATCCAATTCCTAGCGGGATCTATTGCGAGTCATGCAACATAAGGTGTCCAGAACCTGAAACTATCCTATTTTGAGGAGAAAAACGTATAAATTTAATGGCTTCCTAAGCTATTCTATCTCCAATGGATTGGATAAAATAATAATAGTGCTTGCACTAGATGGATATGTGGCTTACCAACAGCTAAACAATGCTAACTAAGCATGCAAATGAATTAAAACTATGGCTTCTAAGCAAAATAATAGACTGGGCTACTGAAAATTAGAAGATGAGAGAAAAAAATGAGAGGCCATTTGCTTGAGCACAAGCCATCTATTTATACCATTTCATTCACCCAAAGATCAAAACCAAACTGAACTCTAAAACTATAAACAATGACCAAACACTATTCCAGGGGACTAAAAACATAAATGAAAGCCTAAGGCGGTAAAAAAAAGCTGGTGAATCGTTGATTTTTATGCGAATCGCGTTAAAAACGCTTTTTAGAAAACATGCATGCAGGACTGCTGCTTTGATCAGGGCGGCGGTTACAGGACCGCCTCCCTGTTCAGGGCGGCGGTCACGAGACTGCTATCCAGGCAGGGCGGCGGTTTTGTAACTGAAGGGCAAAAGGTCCAGAAAAGAGGAAAAGAGATAAAAACAAAGGATGCAGGGGCTAAGCGGGGCATGCGGGATGTTAACGCATACTTGGAGATCTTTTCCGGATCCTGAACACCTTGCGAGGAGACCTGTATCATCATTGGGGCACTTGTTACGTTGTTCCGGCAGTACAGTACCTCACAATTTTGGGTACGTACATATTGCCCCCTCGGAGAAGCGTTTTAGCCATGAAGAGGCGTAAAACGGTGGGTCCGAGTATGGCAGTCCCGAAATGGGAAGTTAGAAGTTATACCTGATACATCCGTGTGTTGAAATGACGCCATCCAATATTCCCGCTACCTGTAAAATGAAAAGAGAACTCAAGTGCAGATAGACACAATAGTTTGGAAAATAAACGCTAAAATAATAAGAAATGAGAACGTACCATTTGTGCGGGGATAAGAACTTACCTCCGTCGGCGCTCCAAACCTGTGAAAAAGTCATTTTAAAACGAATCAGAGTGCTATATATATGAAAGTGTGCCCATTTTCCTATTCATTTGCGTGAGTCGATTTGGTTGATTTTGAGCTCTGGGACCCACGGTGACGGTTTCTTGCGTGAGTAGAGTCAAAACGTCCGCGACGAGATAGCGATCATGCCTCCACGTGCGGCACATCGACCCATGAGATCACAGGTTAGTTTTCTTCAGTTTCTCCTTTTTACCACCTTAAATTTGAAATGCTAAATACTTTGTCATGGGGGGGTAATTTTTGAAAATGTTAGTGTTGAAAGGTCCACCTAGGGGGGGCGCCTACTGGGTAGGCTTTGTTTTTAGGTAAAATGGTCATTTTTTACGTTTTTTAGGCTTTTTAAATTTAAAAACCCGCATGGATTTTTGGACCACGACCGCCGCCCTGCCTAGGAAGGCGGTTACATGACCGCTGCCCTGTTCAAGGCGGCGGTTACACGACTGCCGCCCTTAAGGTGGTGGTTACAAAACCGCCCTCCTGCTTAGGGCAGCGGTTTTGCACAGAATGCAAAAGGAACCTCTTTTTGAGATTGTGTTTGTATTTTTAGCATTTCTACATGCTTTCATGGTTTTCACAGTATTACTTGGATGCTAACTTGCTCTGTTTTGTGTGTTTTTGGGTGTATGCAGGCGAGAGAGGAGTATATCCGGTGGAGTAGAGAGAGGGAGTGTGATTGGCTCCCAGGGTACTAGATGCCCTCTCACAGGACGAGGAGGACACTCTTCAGCGGGCCGGGATACTACGCATCTCACGCGTGCCCCATGTTACACCATCCAGTCACATTCTTTGTGACCTGTTCTCATACTGGGATGCAGATAGAAACACCTTCCGATTGCCAGGGGTTCGTGGTGAGTGGACTATTACACTGGAGGATGTCTATCGTATTCTGGGGGTCCCGATCATTGGGAGACGACTTACCCTAGAGACAACAGGCTCACGGGCACAGATTACACAGTGGGCCACATATATGGGAGATGCAGTCATCTCCACGGGGTCGAAGAAGGGGGTGAGAGTTCGATCTATTCCTTCTTTGCCCATCCCCTACTTCACCAGGCCATCATGGGGATCTTTGCCTCGAGGCTGATCGGGGACAAGGGAGGAGATACTTTGTTATACTACTGGTCCCCCATTATTTCACAGATAGAGGGGCATGGTCGGATATATGCCTGGGGAGTAGACATTCTTGGGACCACCTACCATGACTTATACAGGGTAGTCCGTTTACAGGGGCAGTCATTGAGCCACCCAACTCTAGTCATGAGTTGGGTCTATGAGCATTTCATCCCTTATGGCAGGGGTGTGGAGGTGGCAGATCCTGGAGCTGTGAGGGCAGCCAGATGGACAGACATGTCGGTGCTTAGAGCACCTCATCAGCCAGTTGCCTCCCTGACTACTGCCGACATGGAGGCCACACCATACCAGACTATGGCAGGCATATGGGGCGAGGAGGCTCTTACCTTGATCTCCTGCTCCACAACAGGGCAGCTTATTGAAGGAGTGGGGCATGTGGAGATGCACCCCTTTGGCTGAGTTCCTCAGCAGTTTGGCTTACCATACATGGGTATGCTTCCCCCAGTGGCGCCAGTATATAGATCAGTCCGAGAGGCCAGAGGGGGGCCTAGAGGCCGGGGTTGGACAGTGGTTACTCCTGGCATTCCTATTGCAGCCAGGAGGATAGTTCGTGCCAGAGGGAGAGCCGGTGTGCCTCAGGCACCTTTACTTCGGATTTCCGTGGGTCCTGCTCACAGCAGTGATGACCCTATTGAGGTAGACTCTGAGTCTGAGGAGTTTACGGGGGGGAGACAGAGGAGGAGCCCGAGGATAGTGATCCTGAGTGGCATGATACCTAGGATATTATGCAGGCGGAGAGGGCTGAGCAGAGTGCAGAGAGAGTGACTCTGGTTTCAGAGGAGCCACTCTCCCAGGGCCATGGGGAGGATGAGTCTGTTGCGGGGTGTTACGTTGCTCCAGCTACAGGAGCAACCCCTCAGTCGGTAGCGGCATCCGTGGCGGGCGCTGACCCCATAGATCCATCTTGGAGGCCGGGTGATCCGAGTAAGTTACCCTCTCTCCCTTCTAGTGTTTGTTTCTTTGTTAGGACCTCCTTAGTTGCTATCTTGTATTTTTTAATTCCTTATTTGGTTTCTAATTTGTTTTCTCCTTTGTTTGCAGAGACCGCCGATGAGTGGCGAGATTTGATTCGCAGGGTATGCACTGATTCCCTGATGATCCCCATGGATAAGAACCGTGTAGAGTTATCCGTGGACGTTGGGGAGCCTTCAGCAGCCGGTAGGCATACTGACATCTTTGCTCCAGTCTGGCATGTGGCCAGGATGGTATCGACCCTTCGCACCGAGCTAGCAGGGTACAGGACGGCTGAGCATCTGATGAGGATCCATTCTCGTGGTGAGGCTGTGGCTGCCCCTCGGGATCCTGAGCCCTCTGTGCATTCAGAGCGCCGGCGTAGCCAGAGTCCTAGGTGTGGGCGTGCACCTTCAGAGGGGTCCCATAGAGATTGAGAAGCTGCTTGGCTCTCGTAGATTTTTGTACGATACATTCTTTTGTATATCCCGGGCTCTTTGAGCATTTTGACCATGCTTAGTGCATGATGGCATTGTACATAAATGTTGATCATATATATATATATATATATATATATGTATATTCTTTTTGGATCAAGATTTTGGCATTGATGGCTTTGTTTCCTTTTCCAGTTTCCTTATGTATACTACGATGTATGTTTATATGCTTTTCTAGAATGTATGCAATGGTGAACAAATGATGCAAGTGTTTTACTTTCCCTTTTGTGTTTCATGAAGCTGACATATGATGATGTAGATATAATGTGATTTTGAATCTTAGCTTCTATAAGCAATTTTTGGATACTCCATGTTTGTTTTGGCAGAGTGGTGAAGGTAAACCGGTATGATGAGCAGATAAACCTGCCCCTACTCCCAACTCCACGCAACTAGTAAGATGCGAGGGCTCATCACCGAGAGCTAGAAAGGGCACAAGTTGTGAGGTGTAGTGAAATGATAGTGATGAAAGATAGACAAAGCTTTGGTGGAACCAAATTAGGACACTACAAGCTTACTCTACCCGAGTGACTTCATAGTTTAGAATGCAACTTACTTTGCGGTTTATCTAGACTTAGATCCGTAGATGGCCACATAGTAGACAAAATCTGGGTTTTTAGGATTTTAACTCTCTTGGAATTTTGAACATCTGATCATTTATCTTTGATTTAAGACCTCAAGATTTGAATTGTTTGCTTATGACCTTTAATGTTTGCTTGTCAAGAGGACCCCCTATACTTTGCCCCATGCTACTAGTAAGAAGTGTGGGTTTATCACCATGGGCAAGGTATAGGCGAGTAAGGGCATTTCCATCCTTTCCCAACCCTACGTCACTAGTAAGAGACGCAAGCTCATCACCGAAGGTTGGTGGGGCAAGGAAATGTGTAAAATTAAAATTTTCTGTTTGATCACTTTTTGACTCGTTTTCTTGAGTAAAATGTCAGTATGTGCTTATTTCCGAAGAGACATATATATGGGATAGATGTGACACCATGAAGCTTCTAGAACAGACCATAGGCAAGACACCTATCCTAAGAAGAAACTAAAAGTGAGAACAAGCCCGCAGATCTTGGTATGGTTACCGTTAAGACTTTGCCATGTCTAGCTTTATTTGATAAAACGATTCCGAGATAATTTGATGATATCATGAAAATGGAGAGGTATGATTAGAAAGTTTTATGCCAACAACATCATGAGTTTGTAATGAATTGCTTTGAGAATAAAATTCCTTGATCACAATTTATGTAAGAAACAAGCGGACAAAAATGATCTTAATCTATATGAAGATGCAATGTAAATATATATAAGTAGTGCTAGCTGCTTATGCGTAGAACCGCTTGAGGTGCAGGGAATTGACTGTTTCACCAAATTCCTCACCTTCTAGTGTACATAGGAGGTATGCACCATTTCCATAGTCCTTCATGACTCGGTATGGGCCCAACCATTTAGGCCGGAACTTCCTTCCTTCGCCGGTCTTCTTGTCGATCCGACTGTCTAGCCTTAGAACTAAATCACCTTCATATATGTCGCATTCATAGACCTTTTTGTTATATTGCCGGCACATCCGGTCAGCATAGGCTCTGTGCCGCTGTTCAGCATCTAACCTAGTTTCATCTAGGCTTTCTAGTTGGGAAAGACGTGCTTCTCTGTAAGCGTCTTCATCCAGAATCCCTTGTAATGAAATGCGGAGACTGGGTATTTCGACCTCAAGTGGGAGAACTGCCTCTGCCCCAAATACTAGTGAGAAAGGAGTTGCCCCCGTTGGTGTTCTTATTGAGGTTCGGTGGGCCCATAAGGCCGGATATAACTTCAAATGCCAATCTCGTTTGTTTTCTTTCACAGTTTTAAGGAGAATGGCTTTCAGTGTCTTGTTTGTTGCTTCAGCCTGTCCGTTGGCTTGAGGGTAGTACAAGGAAGCCGTATGATGGCTTATTTTAAATTTATTGCATAGTTTGCGAACTTCATCATTTTTAAAAGAAGTTCCATTATCTGAGATAATGACTTGTGGGATACCGTATCTGCAAATGATTTGGTTCAAAATGAACTTGGCGATTACAGAACCTGGTACAGTAGTAAGAGGCATAGCCTCTACCCACTTGGTGAAATATTCGGTGGCCGTGATTATAAAATTATGGCCATCTGTAGATGAGGGAGAGAATTTCCCTATCAAATCAAGACCCCATGTAGAAAAGGGCCATGGAGTAGCAATTGGTTGTAGAGCTTGTGCTGGCATATGAATCTCGTGGGAGAATTCTTGACACTTATGACACCTGCGTACAAACTCCACTGCGTCGTGTTCTAGAGTGGGCCAGAAATAGCCCATTCGATGTATTTTGCGAGCGGTGGCATGGCCACCGAAGTGGCCTCCACACATTCCACTGTGAGATTCGTGGAGAATCTTCTTGGATTCTTCTGTGTCGACACATCTCAGGAGCATTCCATCGAATGCTTTTCGGTAGAGCACTTGCTCTATGATGACGTATTTGGCTGCGATAATACGTAACCGCCTTCTTTGTTGCGGTGTAGCTCCTTCTGGATACGTATGGTCCATGATATAATTAATGATATCAGTGTACCAGGGACACTCAGAGATAGAGGGTCGGGTTTCGATGTAGTATACGCACTCATCTGGAAAATCTAAATTTACTAAATCACCTCCATCTAATGGGTTATCAGCTAACCAATCTGTGATGATTTGTCCTTTAACCGATTTCTGATTTACAAATGTTAATTTGAATTCCCCCATTAAGGTTATAAAACATCCAACCTTTTTAGACAAGGATCCTTGTGTGAGGAAAGTTCGTAAATGGTCCGTTTTTACCATGACCCTTGTTTCTTGATTCAGCATATAGTGTCTTAAGCGTTTAGTAGCAAAGACTATGGCAAGGCATTCTCGTTCTGCCTGTGTATAACGTGTTTCATAGTCAAGTAATGTTCGACTAATGAAATAAATCACGCGTTCCCTCTTGTCATCGTCTTCTTGGGCCAACATACAGGCCAGCGAGACATCGGTAGCTCGTGAATACAAAATTAACGGGCGGTCTAGCTTAGGTGGCATTAGCGTAGGTGGTGATAACAGGAAACGCTTAACTGCATCAAAGGATTCATTGCAGTCTTCGGTCCAATCAATGCTATAATCCTTCTTGAGTAAATTGTTGATTGGATGAATGGTGAAACTTAAGTCTGGGATGAATCTCCGGATTGCACCAAGTTTTCTGAGAAATGACCTGATTCCAGATTCATTCGAAGGTGGGACCATTTCAAGGACAGCCCGAATTTTGGTTGGATCAACATCTATCCCTCGTGATGATATGATGTAACCTAGGAGCTTCCCTCCTGTTACACCAAAGACGCATTTCTCTGGATTTAGCGTGACTCCGTATTCTATTAGGCGTGAAAGAATGACACGGAGTACTTCCGGATGGTCACAACGCTTCTTGGCCTTAGCCAACAAGTCATCTACGTAGGATTCCATGATTTTATGAATTAGATCATGGAATATATATGTCATAGCTCGCTGGTACGTAGCACCAGTGTTCTTGAGACCAAATGGCATAACAACATAACAATAGGTTCCCCAAGGAGTTATAAACGTGGTTTTAGCTTGGTCTTGTTCAGATATTCTGATTTGATTGTATCCCGAGAATCCATCCATGAGAGACAAAAGTTCAAATCCAGCTGTTGCATCAACAATGACATCTATGGATGGTAATGGGAAATTGTCCTTAGGACATGCTTTGTTAATGTCTCGGAAATCTATGCAGATGCGTATCTTCCCATTCTTTTTGAGAACAGGAACGATGTTAGATACCCATTGAGAGTAATTGACTGGTTTGATGAATCCTACTTGTAGGAGTTTTATTATTTCCTCTTTTACCATGAGAGCCACCTTAGGCTTCATGGGTCTTGATTTTTGTTTAATCGGTTTTGCATCTGATTTAGTGACGAGGTTATGTACCGCAATGTGTGGTGCAACGCCTGTCATTTCCTTATAATTAAATGCAAAAGCTTTCTGATGTTCTTTGAGGATCTGAGTGTGTGTTTCTACTTCTTTCGGGGTTAACGAGGATCCTAGTTTCAAGATTTTTGGTTCATCCTCCATTCCGATGTTAACATCAATTGTTTCTTCGATTAATGAGGCATTACCCTCTTCAAACTCAGGTGGGGCTGGAGGTAAATCTAAATCGTCCCCACTTTCTACTGTGTATACGCTAGGTTCCATCATGGGATTTCCGAAGTAGGAAGATGAATGTGGGATTAAGGACAAATCTATCATATGATAGGAGAGATGTAATGCCGCATAGGCATTTAAGTAATTCAGAGTGGTCATATCACTATCAATGTGGTCTAGGATAGTAGATTTGTTTTCATTTCTGTTAAAAAGAGAATTTGTCGTTGCTTTTACCAATGGTTCATCACGAAGGGATACCATGAAACGGGTATCTTCTAACTTACTGTTTGGAGTAAAGTGTGATGCCGAGGTTGCTATAGAATCGGCGAGAAGATTGTGTTCTCGCGGGATTGCTTCAATTGATATGAAGTCAAAGTCCTTGCTTAAATCTAATACAACTCGTTTTGTAAAGTTGTAAGTGTTCGGCTTTGGTTTCATATACCTCAGAGACTTGGTTTGCTACCAATTGTGAGTCTCCTAACACTCTGATGTTATTAACACCGATCCTCTTGGCTAAAATGAGGCCAAGGAGGAGGGCTTCGTATTCAGCGCCATTGTTTGTACATTCGAAATTGAGTTTGAAGGTGAATGGTAGGACCTTTCCTTCAGGGGAAGTAAAGATTACACCAGCCCCCGCTCCATAATGACATTTAGCTCCATCAAAATGGAGAGTCCAATATTTAGCTGGGAATATGGATGCTGGGATATTTGTTGTATTTGCGCATTCTACTTCCACCATACAGAGATCCTCTGCTGGAAGAGAACCAACACCTAGGGAATATCCCATGCCTACAGAATCAAATGGTAGGAACATTGGTAGATCCTGTTCTAGTAATTCAACGATTTTTGCAGTAGTTCCTAATGATATTGTTTCTACAATGTTAGCCTCATCTTTTAAGGCTGGGATTGTCTTGACTAGATTCATAGTCTCAAGATCCGTTGTAGGTACCAACTTCTCCTCTGGTTTTGCGTCAGTGGGTTTATTAAGTTGGTTTGTTGGAAGTTCAAATTCCGAGTGCACGCCTGGTCTTTTCTTTAAGTCAGCTAGGTGTATATCGAATGGCTTTGGATCACCTTTGGCTACAAACACCTTTCCTAGATGCAAGAATCTTACTTCTTGGAATAACGTAGAAGGAATTGCCTTCATACGGTGTATCCATGGTCGGCCAAGGATCATGTTATAATTAGTTTCCCGATCTATAATATAAAACTCAGTCAGGATTGTTTTGGGTCCTAAGGTGACCGGTAGTATTATAGTTCCAATTGAAGTGGCCTTAAGGCTATCATAGCCTCTCAGTGTATTTCGAGTTGTGGAACAATTTGTTTCCCCATATCCTAGTTTTTGAAGGAAAGAGAAGGGGACTATGTTAACTGCTGCCCCATCGTCAACCATTGCTCGTTTTACGTAGTTATTATAAACCCATACTTGTAAGTGTAAGGCTGGATCACCTCGACGTGCAATCTCAGCATCTGTAGGCATTTTACTTATTTTGAATATGAATTCGACATCCTTATCCGGCTGCCCCGGAGGGTGGATATCAAAGTCTACATGGTTCACTTGTGTTTCAGGAGGTGGAGTGATGTTAATTAGATGACCTAAACCTAATGCCTCTAGAAGAGCAGCCCTGTGGGCAGGATAATTCTTCAGTAAGTCCAAAAATGAAATGTGCGAGAAGGTTTTTGTTAGGTTGTTAATTAAATCATAGGCACCTACAGGTTTTTCTACTATTTGTTGGCTCTTATCTGTTTCTGGTAGGTGACTTGGGCTTGGCTGAGAGAAATACTCTCGTGTTCTTGTTATAGCTTCGATGGGTAGTTCGGCATCTAGTTCTACTAAACTGACTATCTTGGGTCTCGGCTGATTTCCTAATTATGGCGCAACTGATGGATTTAGTGAAGTCGAGGCTTCATGATCATTGTTTCCCGTCATTACACTTTTGTTTGTCCCATTTAGATTTAGCCTATTGTTATCGTGATTTGGGAGTGGATCATTAAAGATCTTGAGGGGAGCATTCTGAGGGGAAACTACCCCTGCGAGCGTGCTTGGTGGTGGTGACACGGGATCTGCCAAAAACAAATCTATGAAGAACTGTCTTTGTTCTTCTGGCAAACGTTGCATGAATTTATTGTAGTCACGGCACGTTCTAGTGTCATGACCTCGAATTTTGTGGAAACCACAATATGAATTGGGATTGTAATTCCTGGTTTGTTGGTTTGGTGTATATTGTGGCCTAAAATTCTGATCAAACTGTTGCCTATTAGGATTAAAGTTTTGCATTTGTTGTTTCTGGCTTTGATTTTGGTTTTGATAACCAAATGAGTTTTGGCTTAGACCCTGTGTGGGATTTCGCCATTGTTGTTGTTGTTGTTGAGGATGATTAAAATCCACTGTATTGATTGTGGGGGTAAAGTTATTATTTCGTTGATTGTTCATTGGTAGTGAAGTATTCACAGTATTTACCTTTTTAGGTTGATCAGTTACTCCATCTGTTGTCACCCCCGCAATTTTTGTTAAGGATTTTAGGTCCTTGATTGACATTCGTGGTAGTAGGATAAGTTGTAGTGTTCTGGCTGGAGGTGATTAACCTCCCGTTTGTTCCATATGTCTTACAACCACTATCTATCGCTGCTTGATCTATTCGAAGAGCGCTCTCAAGTACTTCATCGTAAGTTCTTAGTGGGAACTTCTGGACTTCTTCCTTTACCTCTCTGCTGAGAGAATGAAGGAATAAATCACATAGTTCCATCTGATCCATATTTGGAGCACTTGCCGAAGAATAAAGAACTGTACGCCACCTTTGGATGAAATGGGTGACAGATTCATTGTGTTCTTGTTTAATGTGCAAGAATTCCCTGATTCCTGTTCTTAACAGTTTGTTCATGTCAAATGCCTTAATGAACTCTGATACGAGTTGTTTAAATGAATGGATGGAAGCCTCAGGTATTCTATAATACCAATCGAGAGCGATGCCTTCTAAAGTTTTGGGGAATATTTTAGTAACAACCCCATCCCAAGGGAGTAGTTCTCGTATGGCTGTAGCGTAAGCCTTGATATGTGCGTTTGGATCTCCCTCACCTTTGTACTTGGGAAAATCAGGAAGGGGTCTTGGAAGCATGACGCTTCGTATGGTGAAGTCTAAGGGCTCTTTCAAATATTCTGAATAAGTCCCTATCGCATAGGTTTCGACCATTGATGGTGCTTGTTGAGGAATCGGTGGTGGAATGGGTTGTTGATATGGCATAACATATGCGTTGGTAGGGGCATAAGGAAACACCTGTGTTTGAGCAAGCATGTCGGGAGAGGAGAACATATCTCCTTGTGGTGATTTGGAGTACATGTTTAAGTATGACGGGGTATTGTCCAGGAATGGATTGTTTTGTACTAGACCGGGAGGAACGGTGTTAGAGATGATGGGCCTAGTTGGTGTTTGTTGTGGATATTGAGGAGGCATGCCTAACGTGCCTATTCCTGTGAGGAGGTCTACTTGGCTAGGATGGTGTGGGGGATTGGAACTCCCTGCTTGTATGAATTGCGAATTTTGACTTGCTTGGGCAAGTTCTAACCCTCTCACGTTTTCTACTAACGTTGAAATGACTTCATTTGGTGAAGTCATGGTGCTTTGCCTTAGTGTCGTTTGTTGTATACCCTGGTGTTGTATAGGCATGTGATATCCTGCTATGAATTGATCACTATCTTGCCAAGTTTCTCTCGAGAGTATTTCCTATATGTAGTGGCATAGAGGTATTTTCTTGAAAAGAGACCTCAGGTTGTGGTTGTAAACCTCCTACAGGTGGGTACATACCCCAAGAGCGTTGTTCATTCCTAGGATAACGTATTGACTGTTCATCATCTAAGACCAGGTATGGGTCAGATTGTCTACTAATTTGTGGTCTAAGTAGCATCTGAGGAGATGAACCAGATTCTCCCGGTAAATGTCATATTATTCGAGCCTGAAGGCTCTGTTTGTTGTTTTTGAGGGAACTGATCTAACTCCTCATGTTTGAAAAGATGAGTTATATCTGATTCTTGGAGTTTGTGTTGACAACTGATTAGTTGAATAGTTGTCACCCCATACCGATGAGTGAGGGTGATGATTGTCTATTCTGTTGGGCATAGTATGCCTCAAGACCCAAGAGGGGTCATGCCATATGCATCGAATCCCGACATATTCGGGGGGTATATGAATACCCGCAGAATAATGGGAAGGAGTGAAGGTGAAAGCCAATGAAAGATGAAAGAGTCATTTTTTTAATTTGAAAGAACTAGTGAAATCTGACTCCAGACCAGAAAGTAGAAACATTTGTTTGTTCACGTCAGGTTCACCAATTTTGTACACCGGAAAAGCGACAAGCGAGTGTGGGAATCTACAAGTAACTCTTCCGCGTACCCGACCTCCCGAGGTCGTGCCAAGACAGCCGGTGGGGATGGAATATGCGTGGGATGCAGACAAACTAGTTAGGCAATCTAATGTCTTCAACACGCACTAGTGGAATTTGCGAATCTAAGGCAAAGAAGGCCCTTCTAACCTGAACTGGTGTGATAGATCGGTCAGCAAGGATGACTACTCGAAGGCTCCAATCAATATCGAGCTCTGGCATGATTCGATCTATGGGTTGTGGAATACGTGGAAAATGACCTGGGATAGTTTCGTGTATATCTCCAGATAAGGTCATATGGTGGGTAGTGAATATAATCGACTCTACGGACGATTCTCTGGCCTAGTCCAGAACTCTCTAGCTTTGTCAGTTGCTATATCTAGTAAGGATAACTGTTCAACGATGGTGGGTGGAAGTGGGGTAGATCTGAATACTAATGTACGTAGGCTAGTGTCTATGTCTGATTGACCAATAGATTTGTTGGGTTGCGGGATTTGTGGATCACAACCGTAGACTCTTGGTTGTTGCAGTCCTGTTATGGTCATGTACGAAATCAGTCCCTGATCCCTAGTATCCAATAATCATATGCTTTCTCAGCCTCTATATTTAAAACTAATAGCTATGCGATCTTCTCAGAATACCTCACAGGCGTTCTTGCAACCTGAATTCTTAGGCTAGTATCTATATCTGTGAGAACGTCTCCTGCACCTAGCTGTGGGACCAAAGGATCACAACCGAACGTTTGCTCTCTTTCGAGCCCTTCTACAGTCATGTGAATGTGAACCTAGGGTAATCTGTAATTTGGTTGATTTGACCAAAATGTGTGTGCTTGGTCGTCTTCTATGTTTAATCCCCTCAACTGAGAGCTGATCTGTCGTAAATCTGTTGTTGTTTGGAAGACTTGGATTCTAAGATTTTGGTCTATATCAACTATTGCTATGACAAGATTGGGTTGAGGCACAATTGGCTCAAATACGTATTCCCTGGGCTCCCTAGGTCCCATGATTGTCATACAAAAGTAATAATGTAAATCTAACTGCAACACAAGATGAATTTAACTACGTGGAATAAATCTAGAACATATATAACTTCCATTTTTGTATTTTCTGAGAAACCTTTTAAGAATTTAAGAAAAGTAGCTATTTAAATATATCTAGAATTGCCAACTAAGATAAAACTTAAAACAAACAAAATAACCGAGTGTAGTTATTTGTCTGTGCAATTTGTAGATCTATTCTAAATAATGAAATAACTTGCCTAATCTATTTGCCAGACTCTCGATCCTACCTCAGAAGTGAGGAATGAATCATAGTTTCTCAGAAACTATCAATCCCCACAGCTTCCCTGGCAATATCGAAAGTAAACTTGACTGAAAAGAAGTGATTATCTACTTTATTTGATATATTTCTAATCTAGAACTTTGAAAGCTAGAACCTGGATTCTGCAGAACAGTGGTGAATCCAATGGTGTGTGTGATCTTGTCCCCTCAGTGTGATCTCCTCATTCCTTCGTGTTCACGTGAATCCAGAAAAGCATATAATGCTAGCATAAACAGAAGTAGATATTGGGATAAAGGCAAGCTCAGAATACAGACTGAATATAATGCGAGTAGGAGAGGGATAGCGCAAGAGTACAGAGCTTGGCTTATGTAATTCCTAGCGGGATTTATTGCGAGTCATGCAACATAAAGCGTCCAGAACCTGAAACTATCCTATTTTGAGGAGCAAAACCTGTAACTTTAATGGCTTCCTTTCTAAGCTATTCTACTCCAATGGATTGGGTAAAAATAACAGCACTGCCTGCACAAGATGGATATGTGGCTTACCAACAGCTGAACAATACTAACTAAGCATGCAAATGAACTGAAACTATGGCTTCTAAATAAAATAAAAGACTGAACTATTGAAAATGAGAAATGAGAAGTGAATGAGGGACCATTTGCTTGAGCACAAGCCATCTATTTATAGCTTTTCATTCACCCAAAGATCAAAACCAAACTAGAACTCTAAAACTATAAACAATGGCCAAACACTATTCTAGGGGACCAAAAACATAAATGCAAGCCCAAAGCGGTGAAAAAAAGCTGGTGAATCGTTGATTTTTACGTGAGTCGTGTTAAAAAACACTTTCTGGAAAACGCGTAAAGGACCGCTGCTCTGAGCAGGGCGGCGGTTACTGGACCGCCACCCTGCTTCAGGGTGGTGGTCACGAGACCGCCGCCTAGGCAGGGCGGCGGTTTCGTAACTGAAGGGCAAAAGGTCCAGAAAAGAGGAAAAGAGATAAAAACAAAGGACACAGGGGCTAAGTGGGGCATGCGGGATGTTAACGCACACTTGGAGATATTTTCTGGATCCCGAACACCTTGCGAGGAGACCTGTATCATCATTGGGGCACTTGTTACGTTGTTCCGGCAGTACAGTACCTTACAATTTTGGGTACGTATAGGGACATCTATCTCGGTAGTTGTTAGATGATCCTGGTAGTACCATGCCTCATTCATGGCATCCCTGAACCTCACCATCGGCACTGTCTGAGGTTGTGTCATAGGTCTCACAGCAACCTATAAGCTCTTACCCGCTAACCTTAGCCTCAGACCCTATACCTGTGAGCCATGTCCTCCTCCCTGTACCATGGGACCTTGTCCCGCCACAGTTGCATGTAGTGTGGGTTCCCTATCCCTAAGTTTCCCAAATGGAGGATTGCATGTGCTCTGGATCCATAGGCTTCTGTAAGGCCCAACATGAGCTTGTGTAGTGATTAACTGTCCCTACAAACTAGCTACCTGCACCTATAAAGCGACTTCCTATCCCCCATCTTCATATCCACCCTATGTGGGTGCCGATCCATGTGCTTCTTGTGCCTGTAAGGCCGCCACCCGAGCTTGTAAACTTGTAACATGTGCCTCTAACCTAATAAGCTACCCCTATAAAGCTATAATCTGGGCCTAAAGGGTAGCCACCTGACCCTGTAAGGTATCCCTCTGCACTGTGATGGTGGTTAAGTCTGGCTGCCTGGCCTCGGTGGTGCCTCTCATAGTTGTGTTGCCCACCACTACCTATATCTATCGGTGACCCAAACATCATCAATCCACCTATCCACTGGTTGATCATCCTACCCTGTCGGCATACTTGGTCGTGGTGGAGACATAGGTCTCTCCACGTCATCTCTCTTATACTATGGGAAAGGTGGAGGCATGTCCTGCGGCAGACCAAACTGTCATCTAAACCTATCAACATGTATCATTATTTCGTGCTCGCTAGCACAATGCCCCTAAATCCATCTCAGCAATTGTAACTCCTTTAACTCCTTCGTCATGTCCTTGTATGAGGGATAACCAACATATGACCTCCAAACAATATCAACTCCTGAGAGTCCCTCCAACAATCGCCTATAATATGAAACATCATGTGTGGCCCTAGCCATCCAATGTTGCCCACCAACTGGTACCCACCGTCTATATCTGACTATGACCAAGCCACCCCGAACCAATCATGTTGGGGAAAACCAACTGGATTTACACATACGATGTGCTCGTATGCCCAACAATGTAGAAGAAAGGTGCAACACAAACTAAACCGCCGCAATCTCCCATAGGGCCACAACTCCATATATAGTTACACCATGAATATAGGTGCCCATGCAAAACATATCCACTCCTCCATCATATCCGGGAGCACTCCCATCAATGCACTCAATGAGAATAGGTCCCACCGTCAGCATCTGGTAAGGTAGAAACAACATACCACCTCCATCATCAAAACAACCAACCTCGTCTCCTAAGGATGGGCTGTATACATGTCTCCATAGCTAAGGCTCACGCTATGGTACCTTCTCAAACCTCGCCTCCCCAAACACAACCATTATAGGCTCCAATGATGCCTTTAAAGAAATAAATACACTCACTCAACAACAATTGGTAGTCATACAAGATCCTGTATACATCCTCTAGGGTGACAGTAATCTCACCCATCAGTAAATGAAAAGTGTTGGTCATTGAATCCCATATATCGATGAGTGCTAATGACCATCAAACTAGGATCTCGAGCTACACGCCTATAGTGTTGGATCCCAATCAATCCAACATCTGTCATATGCTCCCACTCCTCTGCAGTCACACTCAATCACATCTCTACCAACAGAGGTGGTACTTTGTCCTGCATACGTAGCTAGTCCCCAGCCTGCATCCAACAAACCATGACATTGTTAAGACATGACTACCTCCAATTACCTATTAACCCCAACACCATACCCAAACACACCAATCATGATTACCCCATTTACCTAATTCACATAGTAATCCTATTACCCTTTACAATCATGACTCATCACCTTAACATTATTTCACACTACTCACCTATCCTATATCACCAAATATTCCATCCCATTTTACACTTATCCCTATCTCCAACAATATCCCGTAATATTTACTTGCCCCTTCTTACCCCTATTCCTCCTTCACCCTAACCGGCGCCAGTCGACTTGAACGTCACTGATTTTTCTTAACCGACATCAGTTCTAATTAACCAGTGTCGGTCACCTTAGTCTAGATCGATGTCAGCTAAAGCCATCCAATGTCGGCCAAACCTAGATTGATGTCAGTCTCAGTCGTGAAAACAAAAACCGAAAACCCCCTCCCCCATTTCTTAAAAATTGGCAAAAACAACCTAGAAACCTACTTAATCCCAACCACCTTTACCCCACATTTCATTCTCACCCTACATAACCTATATTTGACCTTATCCCCCCTAATTTCACCAATTATTTTCACCCCCATTTCACAAACAACATTCCCACCCAAATTTCTTCATTTTACAACATAATTGGATCAAATAACAAGCAAGGAGAATGTCACCTACCTCATATTGATGTCATCTCCTCGATGGCACATATGGCCGCTGTGTCGATGGTGGTCCACCCAAACCCTCTCCCACCTCTATCATGCCAAAATCTACCTTGAATCTCTCCACCAATCACACGTCTCCAACTGCTCTCATGGACCCGTCTACCTGGCTCCTCTCACCACTTAGTAACCTCCACCTCAGCCAGGTACAATGCCTTGTCTTTTTCTCCAAGAAAAATGCACAAGTCACTCAGCTCTGTCATTTTCTCAAAGTCAAAAGACAACAATGATTTCGTAAAATACAAAATTTCAACCTTATAACCCTAACCCAACATGACTGGCATCAGTCACCCAAAACCGATGTTGGTTACCTTATAACTGACATTGGTCACCTGTCAGTACCATTTCCTCTACATTTTTCCCATTTTGACCTAAACTCATTATTGTCACATACCTTTTGGCTTTACCAACACTTATTAAACTCTACCCACAAGCCTAAATTACCCATACATTTCCTTAATTGCATTTAGGGACTTGTTATTTTACCTATACCTCGGCCTTACCCATGTCATGACCTATATATCTTGACCTGAACCACTTTTGTGACCTTTGAACTTGTGTCCTCGCTATAGCTTGCGATGTTGTTACCTGTGTTGTTTTAGCCTAATGACCTTACCTTGCCTATTGTTGTGTTGTTTATCCTGACCAAACCTTTGGTGTACCAGATCATACCTAAACGTTCCTGCACCTAACCTAAGTTGTGTTTCTAGACCATATCATGTACCTTGGATACTTGAATCACTTCAACCTTGTTTGGATAAACCTATTGACCTTGGATGATGTAGAGTTTGCACGCTCTTCAACCTGGTACCATGTCACAATCTATACGTGTGTGTGCATTCGATTGTCATTACCCATTACCCGATATGACCCTTTCCCATTACCCATTACCCAATTTGACCCTTACCCATTACCCAAACCTTTCCCATACCCTTACCTACAACTCACCTACCTTCACTTTCGTCACCTACACATTTATCAAACCACTCACCGACTCCGTATCACACCTCATCAGTTCCTAGTTTGAGGGGGATCACCTCCACCCACACTTAGGGCAACCTCATAATTGGGGCAACCTCACTCCCACTTATATTTGGGGCAACCACTTCCTATTTTTGTCAGCATCGCTTACCAATACAAGATAGGCGACAAAAAGGGGCAAATGTAGACACCAAAATTGGGTCATAATTCCATTAAAACCCTGTCAATTAATTTAACCATATCCTACCCATTCAAATCCCCTAGTGCACATGTTAATTAAATTAATTAATATCCTCGCTTAACCACCTCACCCAACCAACTCATCTAGCCACCTCACTCAAATTACCCACTCAAACCTCATTAATGACCTAAGACCAAGTCTAAGCTTATCCTAACCAACTAGGACTTAGTTTAAACCTAGACTTAACTCCTATTAACAAACCTAAAAATACTCTTACTTATCCTTATGGGATCTATCACTCAAGACTCAGATGAAGATTGGAGACCATGCCAAAAATAACAACAATCAGGCTATTTTTGGCCAACCTAGATATTCCCACCTTGACTGACGTCGGTCACCTAGCCATCGCCGATTAGGTTAAATAGATTTCCAAAAGCCTTTGCCTAGGTTGGTCATTCAATTCAAGATCTCATAGGAACAGAGACTTGGAGCACTCGAAACTTCTGAAGCACTCAGGCAAAGGAAAATACACATGAGCACTACCAACAACCATTGGGATCACCATCTTCTTCACAATCATAAATTCACACAGAGAAGCACGAAGGTTTGAACTTTCGTGGCACTAACATAACGTCTCTTATCTCTGGATCTTTTCCATCACTATCCTCATCACCTGCACTCTCCAAACTTACTCTTCCGTAAGTACCTAACATCTCTTCATTTATTTTTGTTTTATCCCAGTAAGATTTATTATTCAGCTCAGTAATTTATCTTTCTCCACATCCGTACACTCCCTTCCTCATACCAACCTATCACCCTACCATATTCGATCCTTTCACCTAGTTTTATCCTCTTTTAATCATCTTTGAGCCTCCAAGGCCATTTTACGACATTACCCTCACCATTTCCAACCTCTATGCAATCATAGAGAGTCTGAAAAACAAGTTTTAAGTCCTTTTTACTAATTTCCCCTACCAATGCCAGTTAGCCAACCAACGTCAATCATTCTACCTAACCAACATCGGTCACACAGATGACATCAGTTACTGTGTCTAGCAATATAGCTCAGGCCAGCAAGTTAATACCTATTTCCCAACAACCCAAAATCACTTGTAACCTTTATTAGACCTTACCCAGAGCTTGCACCAGACCTGCAACCCATACCACCCATTCACTTGAACCGTTTTGACCTCAAACAATCTTTTGAACAACCTTTCTTATTGTTTTATACGAGATACCCAAATCATTTCAATTACAATAGGATCTTTATTTCATGTATCTTTTGAATAACGTTAATATTGTTATATAAAAGTGGATTGACAGCTTGTTCAGGAAGCATCACACTTCCCGGATCTAGCTCCAGCTAGGGAGTCCACTCATTATTTTGTTTAATTTTATTTGGTGGTATTGTTTTGCATTTATAGGTAGTTCCTCCTAGACAAAAGGGATCTCTCACAATCAACTTGGATCAGGAAATCAAAACGCACAACCTTCAACCGACACCACAAACAGGTATTTCTCCTTGGCCCATTACCTCTTATATGTTTCATTGATTTGTCAAGAATCTAGTGAAACAATGTCTTCTTTTTCCTGAGTACTAAAGAAATTTGAGTGCTCCAAATCTCTAAAAGAATGAGATCCTGAATGAAAATGACCAACCTGGGAAAAAGGTTACAAAACTATATATATGGTAACCGATGACAGTCAAGGTGATTGGTGGCAGTTGTAGGTTAACCAGCGTCGGTTAGGGCAGGAAATCCTAGGTTTACCAAAAATAGCAGATCTTGGTTATTTTTAGTGTGCTTTGCTTATTAGTCTGGGTCTCAAGTGATGGTTAACACTTAGATAAGCGAGAATCTTGTTGGAGAAGGAATATGAATTTAATGTTAGGGTTAGACTAAGTCTTAGTTAATTAATAGGCTAAGAATAAGTCCATGGAGGTTTCTAGGTGATGTGGCTGGGTAAGGTGTAAATTAATTTAATTAAAGTAATTAAATTAATAAATAATGTGAGGATGGGTATTAATTCAATTGTAAGTAATTAAATTAATATGAATGTGGGGTAAAGTGGTCATGGTTAGGTGAACACATTATTTTAACTGCTTGAAAGGGGACCAAGGGGAGTGTGACCCAAATTTGGTGTCTACACTTGGGTACATTTCTAGGTCCTAAAATCATATTCACATTTACATGATTCCTAAGTAAGAAAACTAGTTATTGACAACTATCTTTGGCCTCTTTCTTGTGTCTTTTACTTTCTTTTTGGTCTTACACACCATACAACCCATTCAAAACTTTGCTTGTTTATCTTTTATGGCTTCAAACACTAGTGCCTAGCCAGGATAGCAGCACCCAGTCGCTCATGTCCCCTCTGGGTGCCCCTGACCCTTTTCTATCTTACTCACTTCTTTTGGGTCTCTTTTATATTTTGGACATATTTTATACTTATGGGTTGGCCTTTTAGTTGTCAATTATGAAATTCAAACAAGGGAATCATATAAAATACATAGTTATGTGTTCAAAATGAGGAACCAAGCTCTAAGCATTACTACTATTGATGGGGGAGCATAAGTTGTGAAAGTCATAACTTTTGATCCAACTGTTTGATCATCTTGAAATTTTCTACAGTGGTAGATCTTGATTAGTAATATGTTGTGACCAACATTTTCACAAAGGTTGTTGCCATTTCAACATGTTTTGGGGTCAGATTCCTTCGTCCAATGGTCTAAAATTGGCTTCGAACATTTTTTTTGCTTTTGTCCAGGGCTTAGAGTTTTAATAACTTTTGTTATGCTTTATAGAATAAGCCGAAATTCCATGTGATCCTTAATTTACGAAGGCATATTTTGTACGTAAAATATGGGGCCCATTTGAGTTGTTTTACTAGTAGTTAATTTTTGGCATTTTAGGGTTTTTAGGCATTTTAAGGTTTTGGCATTTTAGGTTTTTAGGCATTTTAAGGGTTTTGGCATTTTAGGGTTTTTAAAAGTTGATGTGAAATAAAAGGAAGGTTTTAATGATGCAAAAGATTAGTGTGGATTCCGGAATGAGAATAAAGCTATTTTGAAACTTTTGTTTTTTTTACAAATAGTTTGTGTGTTTTTTGGAGGTGTTTCAACCTCTTGCAGTTGGATCCACATCAATTGGTATCAGAGTAGGATTTGGATCTTGAAGGAATGGTGGAGGTAATATATATTACATTTATCTGTGTAATTTATTATCTCTGTTTTATATAATCATGGCTAGATGCGGAAGGGGAGGCTACACCCAGATGAATAGGCATATGCAGGGGCTACAAAGACAAGTTGTTGAGCTCACAAGATAAGTTACCCGCCTTATAAGGAGACATACGAATGGGGATGCAAACCCAAATAGTGATGCTGAAGAATTACCTCTGTTAAATGAAGTCAAGAGAAAATATTTTACTTATGATGTGTAATTTTATTCTATTGTTCAGGCATGAATACATTGAATATATTACTTGGTAGCTAAGGAATTTGTACTCTTTATTGACCATGAAGCATTAAGGTATGTAAACACATAAAAGAAACTAAATAATAGGCATGCAAAGTGGGTTTCATTTTTACAAGATTATACTTTTATCTTAAAGTATAAGTCGGGTAAATAGGATCAAGTTGTTGATGCCTTGAGTAGGTGTGTAACACTTTGATAACAATGGAAAATGAAGTATTAGGGTTTGAGGTAGGTAAGGAATTGCACGAAGGTGATACAGATTTTGGTGATGTTGTGAGACAATGTAAGGACCCTGTAGTGGGTAGTGGTTCTTCTAATTATTTTATGCAGGATGGTTATTTATTTAGGGGAAAACAATTGTGCATCCCTGTTGGTTCAATGAGAGAAAATATTATAAGAGAATTGCATAGTGGGGGGTTGACTAGACACTTTGGTATAAGTAAGACAACTAGTCTTGTTATACAAAAGTATTATCGACCGAAGGTGAAGAGGGACATAAGTAGGATCGCAAAAAGATGTAGAGTGTGCCAAATGACTAAGGGCCATGCACAAAATAATGGGTTGTATTTGCCATTACCTGTCCCTACAGGGCCATGGGTTAATTTGAGTATGCATTTTGTGTTAGGAATTCCTATCAAACAATGAGGGAATGATTATATATTTATTTTGGTTGATATATTCTCTAAGATGAAACATTTCATTGCTTGTAAGAAAACTAATGATGCTTCTAGAGTTACAAATTTGTTTTTTCAGAAGTGGTTAGGTTGTGTGGAGTTCCAAGAACGATAACTTCAGATCAGGACACAAAGTTTTTAAGTCACTTTTGGAAGACTTTGTGGAGGAAAATGGGGACACAACTACAATTCAGCAGTGCATATCACTCCTAGAATGATGGGCAGACAGAAGTAGTGAACAAAAGCTTGGGAAATCTCCTACGTTGCATAGTTGGAGAAAAGCCAAAACAATGGGACTTGGCTTTACCATAAGCTGAGTTTACTTATAACAACTTGGTAAATAGGTCAATGGGGAGGTATCCTTTCCAGATTGTATATGGTACGAAACCCCAAGGGATTCTTAAATTTGATTGTGCAACCTGGTGAAGATAAAACTAGTGATGATGCAGAAGCATTTGCAAAACACATGCTACAATTGTAGGAAGAACTAAGGGAAAAGCTAAAAGTTTGTAATGCACAATATAAATCAACTGTAAATGTCAGTAGGAGAGTAAATGTATTTGAATAAGGAGATATGGTGATGGTTCATCTTAGAAAGGAGAGGTTTCTAAAAGGGACATATAATAAACTAAAGAATACGAAGATTGGGCCATGTAGGATTTTGAAGAAATGAGTGATAATGTCTACAAGGTGGAGCTACCTGAAAACTTTGTTATTTCACCCATAATTAATGTTTGTGACTTATATCAGTTTCCAAGTCATGAGGAAAATGTCATGGAGGAGAAAAAAATAAACTGGGAGCAGCAGATGTCGATGAAGAAAAAGGAAAGGGTAATGTGTGTCTTGGACCAAAAGACAGTTGCTACTAGATATGAGAGCTACAAAAAATATTCGATGCAATGGGAAGGTTTGCAGTAGGAAGAAAATACTTGGATTCTTAAGTGGGATTTGAATATTGACAATGGAAAACTAGATGAATTTCATTAACTAAATTCTCATGATCATAATTCTTTTCAACTAGGGGAGAGTGATGCGGGAGCATAACTTGTGAAGGTCATAAATTTTGATTTGACCGTTGGATTGCCTTGAAATTTTCTAGGATGTTAAATCTTGATTAGTAATATGTTGTAATCTATCATTACTCAACGGTTGTTGCCCTTTCGACATATTTTTTTGGCCGGATTTGTTCGTTTAGTGGTTTAAAATTGGCTCCTAATGTTTTGTTTTTTTTTTTTGTCAGAACTTGAGAGTTTTAATAACTTTTGCTATGCTTTATAGAATAAGCCAAAAAATTGTGTGAGCCTTAATTTACGTAGGTATATTTTGTACATCAAATTTAGGGCCCATTCGAGGTGCTTTACTAGTAGGTTATTTTTGGCATTTTAGGGGTTTTGGGATTTTAGGGTTTTTTTGGCATTTTACGTTTTTTCTTATAGCATAGTGTGCAACTAAAAGGAAAATTGTAATGGTGTAAATTATTAGTGTGGATTCAATAATGATAATGAAAAGATATTTTGAACCTTCTGTATTTTTTTACAAATTGTGTGTTTGTGTGTGTTTTGGAGGCATTTCGACCTCTTGTATTTGGATCTACATCAACATGTGATTTTGGTGATAGAATTGGTGGGAGGGGAGGTGAGGTACTGTCAGGACATCCATTAGGCAAACATCCAAGGTGAATGTTCTCAATGCATTTGAGGCATACACTACATAGGATTCATTGAAGGTTGTCATTCTATGGTGTATAGATGCATTTGAATTATCTAACAAATATATCCCATTATCTAGTGCATCTCGCACAAGGGTTTCCTAGGGCACAATTTCTACACACACTCATTAGAACTACATGGAATCTGAGATGTAGTGCAGTGCTCGGTCGTAAGTTCACTCTTTCTAGTGACCGCTGGGGTCAGTTTGACTCCCATATGGACATCATTGTCAAATTTTAGGTCATATAAAGTGGTCTACTATTGTCACTTTTCCAGGAGAACTTCTATTATGGATAGATACAAGTATATTAGTGAGTATCATTAGTGAGAAACATACAAATGATCATTTGAGGCTATATTATGTGACACTATGTACGTACACAATATAAGGCTCTATTAGTGAATAAAAACAATAAGGCATGTAAAAGGAGCCCAGTAGTAATCATAATAGGACCAAGGCAGGCATCGCCCCAATCCAGTGGACCCATAGGCACAACATGGTGTCTGTGGGTTCTTGTGCTAGTGAATTTATCCTGAGCATATAGGAACACTTTTGAAATGAGGGGGAGTAGTTTTCCCATATTCAGAGGACTTCCATGGTGTGAATGGGCAAATCAATTAAGTCATTATTTAGTGACATGTGAGGTTTAGGAGTTTCCACCCCTACTTATTGCGACTTGTACTTGTCAAGGCATATCTACATTTTAGCATTTTGGTACATCAGTGGGTTACATGAGCTAGAGCTCTGCAATTAGGGTTTAATATATTATGATGGAAATTTTGTTAGTTAAGTATAAGACATTGTATCGAAAAAAGAATGCTACATGAGAGGCACATATAAGGAAATTTTGCATGTAACTAGGATGATCACCAAGTATTTTATCAAATGAATGGATTTTTAAGGATTTTCGAAAAGTATGTAAACAAGAAAACAAAAAAAACCATAATGTTAAAAGAGAGTGTCCAATGATTTCTTACATAGCCCACTGATGTTACCTTGAATGTATATGGGGCATGTTACATCTTTAACCCTAATTCATATATCCAGATTGGCACTATAAAGTAAAATAAGGAAAAATTAGATCTATGATCATGTTAGGATCAGAAGTTTCACTCCTAAGGGGCATCCTCAATATACCTTGTAGTATGTGAGGCTTGATTATGTGATAGAGGATTATAAATACCATTATTTGGTATATAGAGGGTTAGAGAGTCAGTATATGCATCATCACATCCACACATGCCACTGGAGTCTTCCACAAAAAATGGAAGTTCCAACCTTTAAGTTTATATAGATCATTTTAATTCATATTGGGATCTATTTCTCATAGACTCTTACTGGTGTTCTTTGGTGTTCTATTACTGTTGATATTCATAACTATCTAAGTAATTTCATTACAAAAACATTGTGCACTAAAAGCTTAAGTGCCCCAAGAGAGGTATGCATTTGTTGATGTATGCATAACGGATGTCAGAAAAGCATAAGAGGGTTGAGACCGCCCAAAAATAAATTCTTTACTATATTTTTTATCACATGAAAACTTAACAACAAGAAGGACATTGATAATATGATCAATATGGTGGGGATTTTGACGAAGATGTTCATGGAAATGGGATACAGGTTCCACTTATTCATGATCCACAATAATATCATCATCGTGATTGTAATCATAAGAACAATCTCTATTAGTTTCAATGTCGTGTAATGGGACCTCATGGGCATGATCAAACATAGATGAGTTAGCAATAATAAGTAATAGGGAAGAAGACACGAGTCTACAACGCTTACCAACAAGAGGAGAAGGCTCAATATACTTAATGGGTTGACTGGTAAACCAAGCACTATACTAGAAGGGCATAAGAAGAGCTCATATGCTAATATGAATAATACCATAAACTTATAAGGAAAAACAAATTCTTGGGCAACTAGGGTTGATTCTAAAATACTATATTGTAAATACACTTGAAATTTTTGTTATAGATCATACAGAAGAAGTACACAACACAATAATTATAATAGTTAGTAAATACATGCAAATTTGAAGTGTAAACAAGTTGGAGAGAGGCAATTAGTTAGTTTAGAAAGTTTTCAGAGTGTGTCCACAAGTGTTATAGATAGGAACAAAATCTGGGAACTAGTTAAATCAACTTATGTGGATTTGAAACTCCCTGTTCATGACTGTACAAAGAGGGCAGGAACAAATGGTATAGTACAAACCAAATTTTACGGTTTTACGTCTATATAAAAAAATATCTAAAATTGGTAATAATCTGTGTATTGCTCTTTGGTATCTTCAACTTCACACAAAACCTTGGATGTCACACTTGAACCTGTAAAATAAACCCTATTTATCCTGTAACACACTCAAGCAATAATTAACTTTAAAAATAAAGATGTAAATGCTTGATTCAAACTAACCTCGACGGTCACCCTATTTATGAATCACTAAGCATTACACTACATTTTAGACTCAATGTAGTTCTCCTAGTGCTTTGTGCTGATGTGCATGCGACTATCCCTTGACCTAGTTTAGCCCTTGTGCCTCAACATTGATAGTCAGATATATTACTTAATCCCAATAGAAACCCTTGTATAGAGATGAAAAATTCAAATTTATGACCTCCTATGTTGTGTATGTAGTATGTAGTTGTATATCTTGCTTCTTTAGCTCAACAAATAATAGATAGGTGTTTTCTGGGTCTTAAATGATTGCATCAGATTTGTATATATAGGAGTTCTTAACTTGAATTTCAAACCTTGGTGGCAGGAAGGGTCGACCCAAAACATAGGAAAGGTACATTAAAAAGAATAACAAACGGATTTAGAAGATAAAAATTAGAGATAAGAAAGGGGTCCGGGACCATACAACTAGGTCAGGACCATATGTAAGGTTTTCAACCCATCTATATGGTTTTGGATCGATACAATATGAGACAAAACTGAAGAAAGACATGGCCAAGGATCCTTGTAACTTGACACAAAATTATGATGAAAGAGTGAAGCACTGACATAAGACTAGTCAAACCAAGCAACAAAGAATGTAAGAAGAAGGGGTTACGCCATTAAGATCTAACTTCAAGATTCAGAGCTCATGCATATGCATGTGCAATAAAAATATGATATAATAATGATTTTGTGCAAATTTTGGTGTCTAAACTCATATTCCAGCTCCAAAACGTATAATGAAGCATCTTTAGTCTATAATCTACCTTTTCCACATGTTTACATCTAGATCCTCTTTGTTTTGACGTGCATAACTAAGTCTTTTTTCGCCCTTGTGCA
Organism: Taxus chinensis; assembly: GCA_019776745.2. Lineage (NCBI taxonomy): Eukaryota > Viridiplantae > Streptophyta > Pinopsida > Cupressales > Taxaceae > Taxus > Taxus chinensis. The sequence continues at coordinate 91,044,753 of CM034155.1, forward strand.
TTTGAATTATTGTTTATCATTTTAACAATTGTTGTAAGTATTAATGTGTTATTCTGGTTATGAATGGTTAATTGTAAATTAATTAGATTAGAATAATCCCCAGTTACAAACCCTTACATCCTCTTTATTGTTGTGTGTGTTGTTTAACATAAATTTAATTAGGGTGTAAATAATGTATGCACATTTGTATAAAGTTCAAATACTTCTCTCATTGTCATTTAATGTCATATATATTACATATTTATTTTTTGATGAAATGTTTCATAGCTTACGTTAAAAGAAAATGTAATACTTGTAGATGTTACTAACATACATATCTTAGATAAATCTACATAAAAGATGATGAGAGATATCATTCTCGAGGTGCCTATATTATATTTGAGAGATAAATAGAATAGATGCCTCGAGAATGATACCTCTCAACGTCTTTTACATAGATTTACCACCCCCCTCCCTCTCTCTCTCTCTCACACACACACACACACAAGTTATTTAGAATCATGTTGTATAGTGTTGTTCAAGAGGATTGATAAATTTGATAGCCACATATACCCATCAAACAAATTTTCAATAATGACATTTTTTCAATAATGCCCTTCAAATTATACACAACAATAATAATGTTACAAAATACCAATACCAATAAAAATAAGAAAATCCCATTTATTTAAACAATTTTTAATATAAATCTAAACATATGAATAAGGGCATGGTCCCATGCAAGGGTTTGGGCTCCTATTTTCTTGCAACAGATGGTCCCATGCTTATTTTCAAAGCTAGCTACGGGAAATAATATAATCTAGGCCTAAAAAATAGTAGCTCCATTTTTTTAGCCCCCTAAACTTAAGAGGTAGCTGGAGAGGGGGGGCTAAGAGTTTCTCCCTGCAGTTTAGGGTTGATAGAATCTAATATGCATTCCCGCCATTATTTTTTGGTGATTTTAGAGAGAAATATGATTTTATTTACTTACAAATAACCATAAAAAATCTAAAGGGATCCTATAATATCTCACAGGGTATTGTTGAGGAAACAAATAAAAAAATCACAGGACCTTATAATTGCTAAAATACTCCTAAATTTTCTCAACAACACCCGAAGCAGCACCCCCTGAGATATTTATGATGCCCCATGGGACCATGCTCTAAACATCTATATACTAGCAATCGCATGTGTACAATGCAATGTGAACGCCAAACAATATATGCAATTTGATTTAGAGGGATAGTTATTACTTTTGTAGTTAATGTTGATAAGGGGTGTGATTGATTTTATAAGTGTAGTAATATAGATGAAGCATTACATTTAAAGGGTCTATCTCTACATTTCAAATTTGTTACAAATTCGTACATATACATTTGCAGTCAGACAACAAAGATCCTTCCTGGACTCTCTCCATATCTTTCTTTGAAATTAAAAGCAAATTTATTATTATTCTCTCCAAAGCCAGGAATGCTGTTTGGTACCCATTTGCTTTCTTGTTGCTTTTTAAAATTTGAAATATGATTCCTTTATCTACAATAATTCATATTATTAGTATGCAAATGGTTATTATGTCGTAAGAGCTTATTACTCTCAAATGATATTATCATTTTTTCTGCCATGTTTACTGAACCCGTCATTTGCTGCTATGCAGTGGACGTGATCGTGCCAGGGTTAGCCGGCTTGGTCAATGGGGCCTTTAATTATCTCTTCAACCACTTGTAGAGTGTAATATCCAGAATGAGAACACAGTTTCCTCTACCTCCTTCAAGGGTGATGATGATATGTCAGTGCTGGTTCACAAGGGAGCTCTCAACCAATGCTTGCAACAAAGTTCACAACTTGAAACCCGGGTAAATAGATCTTGTTTTTGTACTAAATAGATCTTGTATATAAGTGGTGTTTTCGCAACTGATCAAATTGTGTAATTCTTTTGGGGGATTTAATTTGTAGTTTCTAGTCAATATGTATTTATTTGTTTGTTACATCAGATGTAGAGTTTTTTGAACCCATAAAAGATACAAGCGATTATATTTGTGGGGCATTCCATGGGAGGTGGAGTTTCAACCCTGGCTACGCTCTGTTATGGAAAAAAGGGAGAAACGCATCTCACCATTTTGCATTACAATGTAAATCTAAATTATTTACTACTCAATGAAAATTTGTTCAGTGGCAATATTCCTCCTAGCTTGGGCAGTTTATCTTGACTCCGGCTTTTGAATCTTGCAAACAACAATTTAACCGAATCGTCCCTGCAAGTTTGTCCAATTGCTCTTCCCTTCTACTCCTAAATATGGGAAATAATAATTTGGAAGGAAGCTTACAACATGAAATAATAATTTTACTAAACTCTATCTATTTTAGCTTTTTCATAATTTTTTAATTTACTATTAGTGGACCCTCTATATCTTAGATTTTTCATAAATCCTATGTATTTCAATTTTTAGTAAACCATATGAATTTCTTTTTCATCTATATTTGAGTTTATCCAATAAGTAATTCGGAAATCTTGTTGGAAAATCCCTAAAACTCTAGAGCCGTCTTAAAAATGAAGTGAAGGAGGTAGAAAATAGTGTTCAAAATCAGTAGTTTTTTTTAACATTCATACGGTAAAGCTCAGAACTCAAATTAAAAGGAAAATCCACTTGCAAAAAACAACAAGCTAAGGTGCAGGACAAACTTATAAACCCTTATTCTTTTGTAGAGCACTAATCCTTCAGATTGTTTACTGGATTTTTTAATTAAAATACAATTAGTGAATGAAAAAATAAGCCCTAAAATGCAGAGATATCTATTCCTTACTAATAAATACGATAAAATGCGAATAATTTAAAATTACATATAAATCATTTTATTCCTCAATAAATAACTGACACGCGTCTCTGTCTGCGTAAAATACAATTATTTGAACTCCTGCTTAGTAATTAATGGCTACTTATTCATTCTCGCACAGTCCCAAACCCTTCTCCATTTTTTTATGGTAAACAGAATTCTGTGGGACATCCTACACGATGAGTAAAGAAAGTGAAGATTAATGTTTCTCGTGGTATTACTGTCGTAGAGGTAAATACCGAGTCCTGACAGAGCAATGAAGTTAAAGATGGTCTCACAGAAGGTGAGGATGGAGATAAATCATCTACTGGTATTCCAAGTGAAGACCGCAATGGAATGGGTGAGGAAATTGAGAAAACATCATAAACATCCAAGACAACTCTATCCTCAACATCATGTAAAGAGAGTAATCCAACAAAGGATATAGTTGATGGAGAAATATTCAAAACAGGTGAAAAAGTTCAGACAACAACAATCTCAGTGAAGAACCATCCACACCTTTCTAAAGTAACTGGTATTGTCTACGATGACAGGGGCATGAAGCTACTGACAAATGTCGCAGCCTATGAACCTTCAAAGGATGAGCAAGTTTCCTTTGGCAATTCTGGAAGACGACTTTTTTGTGACAACAGATGATAGTTTAGACAAGTCTACGGTTAATACCTCCTCATGCGGCTCAACAACTAAACAAGCACAACACAAAACCGAGCCTCATTGACCAAGAACCAAAGCTGTAGAACTGGTCATAAGAGGAGGCTAAGAAATATAGTTCTACTGCTACATACAAGTATAAATAGAATTTAAATGCATACTTGTAGAATTCAATTTAATTTAGGGAATTGTTTGGAACTTGGAGAACCTAAAGAATGAAATTATAGTGTTAGTGACCAGTATTTAAAGGTTAATGTATGTAAAGGCTATAAAATAAAATTTAAAAATAGTAAATCCAAAGCAACATGCAAAATTGTTAAAAATAGCAAAAACAAAATTGTTAAAATTAACAAAAACAAAATTGTTAAAAATAACAAAATTATTTAAACCGTCAAATTTGACACAATTCCATGAATGTCCGCAAAGCCTTTTCCCACACGGGAACGCCTTCACCGTAAAAACATTTCAAAGCCGCTAAGTGAAAACTACGGTCAGCTAAAAAATCCGCCAGTATTTTAGGGCTTAAAGCACACACAAAATAAAATAAAAACAGTTACAGAAGAACCCTTTTTAGATCGAGTGGTGAGTTTTGAAAGCATCTACTATACGAGGAGGGAGAAAGATTGCATCGTGGTTTATATACGAGTAGTAAACCGCTTTCCACAAAATTTAAGCACCAGGGTTTCTGAGAGAGAAATCGATCAATCCGTGGGGGAAGAATACACAGGAGAGGCATGGAGGAAGAGGGGAAAGGGCAAGGGCATCGTGCTAGCGAGGAGCGTGAGGCGGCCAAGTTGGTAGTGGCTCACAAGATCTTCCTGCTCAGGCATCCTGATGTTCCCGACATGGAAAAACTCCATCTCAAGGACGACCTTCTCACTGTCGTAATGGAGGACGGTGCGCACCTGAATCAAACCCGCGTAAAGGACAAATAATAATCTTATACTCAGCTTAACGGATTAAACTGATTTGTGCAGACATGGCCTTGCTGTATGAATCATTATGCGCAGAGTTAGGCTGGGAGATGGATCAAACCCTGTTGGATAACATGCGGGTTAGGATTCAGGAGCACCTTAACAAGCTTGATGAAAAGTACTTTTCGCACCCCTAAATTTTAATCTCTTGGTATCAAAGTTTTGCTCGACATTTTACATATTCTTTTGTCACAATTTTTTAAATTCCTGTTCGCTTCAATCGTTGTATGTTATCTCATAGTGTTACCAGATGAACACTAACATATCCACCATTCCTTAAGCGAACCCTTGTCACTCAATGAATTTTGCTGCTGCATTATGTTAGGAGGCATCTTCTATTATTTACATCAATTCTTTTCAAGCAATCAGTTACAGTGATCACTTGCATTGTTAACTTCCTCACGGGCTTTCATCAATACATGTTTTTTCTGTCATTCGTGCGAAGATTCCTTCACTTTTACGGTGTGTTTTAATTAGCTGAAGTTTATTGGTTGTGTCTCTCTACCTCCCCACTTTTGTTTACAGTTAAACTGATCTTCTTCACGCCATCTAGCTTTATTGATCCAACCACTATCATACGCTAAAAGTATTGTTCCTGATATTAACCTCTTTATTTTTTTCAGCTTTCCAGCTTGGTTCATTAAGACAAGACATGTTGAATAATGAAATATGAATACATGGAGCTGGGATCTTACCTATGGCTAGACTCAGTGGTCTGCCAAAATGATTTTCTATTTGTCTTATTGTTTAACCATTCTGAACATTCTGTTCGACCATTTTGAAGGCTTCAACTAAAGTTTGACACAAGTTTTTTGTGTGGATAACATCTAACGGTTTTGAGGCGCTATGTTTGAAACATAAGACGTGTATTCCTTCTAGCCCTGTAAAGGATTGTTTATCAGTATAGGGGTAAGGTGAAAAGATACAATTCAACTAAAGCAAGAAGGTTCATCCCAAAATCTGCTCCTTTTATAAAATCATGCAGCTGTAGATAATGAATAAAAGTTTCCCATGCAGAATTGTGAATCTATATATGGAAAACGTATGGGGCTTTAACTTTGCTGTAACAAGAATAATCTGGAATCCAGGGAATATCTGGGGGACAACACTCTAAGTCGTTGTAACTTAGATGTATTATAAGTGGAAGCAAATGATAATGAAAAGTGCAGTTCGGATAAAATTTCAAGTGAAGAACAAAACAATATGCAAGAATAGGGAGCAGATTATGTTTATGTAAACTAAGTGTATTATATTATTTCTTTACATAGAAGAGTACATATTGTCACAACTTCATATGCACATGCCAAGGGATATTCTGGGATTCCTGTACTCTGTCATTGCGATGTGCCTCAAGTATTATGAATGAAATCTCATAACAAGTGAGTGAGATGCAAATTGATATCTTTACAGGGGAGTGGGAGTGACTTTAGAATATGATATGGGAAAAATATATATCCAAATCCCCCTCTGGTCTAACCTGCTATACTTCTCGTAATGCATGTATACACGCAGAGTGGCTTTAGAAGACAGGGAAATTAAAGGAATTAAAACAGGGGCTGCAGTGGATTAAATTTTGTTTGCTATCACTTAATGGATACCCATAGGTCTGATGTGACACATGTTAGTCTGTATTTCACCATGGAATCAAATAGTAATTATCATTCTTGGTTCGTGAGGTGTTTCCCCTTGACCTTGTGAGGGGAATCCCTGTATTTATTGGAGGCTCTGCTCAACAGTAAGCTGACAAGGGTGCATAAGTAGCACGGAGTGTTGCCAACTAGGAGATGCTGTCCAATGTTGATGCTGACCATAGGATTCATGCTGAAACCTGGATCAATCACCCCTCCTTAAAAAGCAATATTCTTGATTGCATCAAGTTTTGGAGTGGAATACTAAATTTGATGTTTGATGAATGTATATGCTTCCTAACAAGTATGTAATGCGGTTTTATGTAGTTGGTGTAATCAAAACACAATTCATTTTAATCAACTTGGAGAACTTATGAAAAGGAATACCATCATACCAAGATTTAGACTTGTTTTGATCATACCAACACGTAGACATGTTTTGATCATGCCAACATGTAGACTTGTAGACATGTACACAATTTTATTAGACTTAGATTTTCCAACATTGACTACGTTATGATACGTTCTACCACAGTAACATCAAATGATAGGGTGAGATGCATACCTTCTGTGTGGGGGGGAAGGTGCATATGTTGATGTTGTGCAGGTTGTTCTGCTGTTGTATGGGGTGCCCTTGTGAAAGCACATTCTCCACATTTTACAGTCCAGGGTTATTTCGTCAATTGGCTATTTTTTCACAATTTTTTTTGCCAATTGACAAGTTTTCTTAAATATTTGTTTTTCTAAGCTTAGATTTGCTTAAAAATAAATGTATCAACACGAAATCCTATGCTTTCCCTTAGAGTTAGCCTATAATACATGTATCAACAATCTTGGGTCCATTTTTACCTCGAGATGACTTTTCATGCCTTGGTCCTATTTTTCCCAGTCCGGCTATAATAGCCCATTCTTTTAAGGAGCTTGAAAACAATTCCCTTGGTTTGATGTTCAAATTACCCAATTCTGTTGGTTAGATTGCTGCAAAGCAAGAAAGTTTACCATTTTTGGTTGTTGTAACTTGAATTGATTCAAGATGCCTTTACTTCTGCATCTCTGCACACTAGTCTTTTACAATGACCAAATCCTATTGGATGTCTTGATAGACTTCCTATTTGTTGTCTAATTCTTGTCAAAGCTTCTTCATATCTTCATTGCATCTTTCCTCTACTTGCTGTAATCCTTCGAGGAGAAAGCTACCATGTTGAGCTTCATATGTATGTCTACCAATTGATCCATAATGACTCTGAGAGTTTTGTCCTTCGTATGCACCTCTTTTTGCAACCATTGGTTCTTGCACTGTAGGGCAGTTATTCTTTGAAGAGTAACTAATAATTGTCTCAGGGTGTTAAAACGGGATCCACATGGATTTTCTGCTCTTGACACTTTGGCTTCCTGCTCCCCTTTTCCATGTCAATTGTAGATTGGTTGTGCATCATATGTACTGCTTTGATACAATTGATATGGAACCTAGGAGTATTCAGAAGACAACACTCTAAATTGTTGAAACTTGTGTTGAAACTTAGATGCGTTATACACAGAAGGAAACCATGATCGAAGTTGCAGTGTAAACTTTGTCACAACTTGCTATGCATGTGCCCCTAGATATCATGGAATCCCTCTACTGCATGAATACACCAGTGGGCTTCATATGTGATGCCATGCTTCATATTGATGTATATATATAACCAGAGAGGGGGATTGACTCTGAACTATGATGTGAGAAAAATTGAGTGTAGAAAATCTGCTCCTTCATACTTAACCATAATGCATGTATAAGTGCCCATCATCTAACAGAAGATGGAAGAGAGTTGTTTCGGGGGATTAAGCAACTCAGATTCCGTCTGTTATCTTCATGTGTTATGTGTAAGTTTGATTCTGATATCTGCTGGTTTATAGTACACCACTGCATCAAATAGTAATGGTATTGGCCCTTGGTACTTCCCCTTGACCAGACCATAGTAGTAGGTAATAAGGGTATTTCCAACGAGGAAATTCTGTCCGAAGTTGACACTGGCCATAGAGGTCTTGCTGCTATCTGGATCGACAAGGTTGGAAAGTAGTAGCACTGGTTTCTTTCTCAAGGTACTTAGTTGAAGCTGCAGTAGAAACATGACTCAAACTGTTGATGTATTCCTGCTCATGGTCAGGATTGGTGTATGGTAGGTTTCAAATGTATCTTCTACTCAAGAAAGTTGAGGAAAGAGGCTAGTGCCTATAAATAACTCAGCATCCAAAACAACTCCTTATAAAGGCCTCAAACTTCTCATGCATTTTCTTAAGCAAAGAGTTGAGTGAAATGGATACAGGCATAATTAGCAACAAGAATAAATATTGGCAAGCAACTAGATTCCAAATCGGAATGTATATAAGACAGCAAAGCCACTAACCTGAAAATATTGTTTGTTAGGTAACAGATATACTATTGTGTCAAACCAAAATTACTATTGGAAGCACGGAAATGTTGAAGAATATGAATTTCTCAAACTAAAAATGACTGTCTAATGTCATCAAAGAGGCATTATTTGCTTCAAAATAAATAATGAGACGAAAAAGTGCTGATTTTTTTTCCTTAGGATATGGTTGGAGAGAATGATTCGACATTGCAGAATGGAAGTAGAATGGCATGTGCCAGTTATATATTGCCTCTATGTATTTTGAGGCATTGGAAACACCCATCTTCTGCACCTGCACCTTTGAGTAATATGCTTGTTGAAAATTGTGATGTGCTTAAATCAATGCTTAGAAGCATTTCCTTTGTGTGCTTAACCTTTCACATGCACTCTTGTCTATATGTGTGGAGAATGCTCTCATCTTGGATTATTTATGCATGCTTTTGCCACAATGAGTAAGCCACACACACAAAAATAGAACTCAAGATCATGCATAACTTATTTTGAGTATTTTGTCTCTCATCTGTGTGTTTATTTTACAGTAGGGTATCTCAATATACGTAGCTGGGTAAGTTTGTTTCACAACCACCAATGAGTTGTTGTGAACGAACTATTAGTTGGAGCGACTAAATATACACCAACAAAAAGATTCATGTATATCACTTAAAATAACTAAACAACTTCCTTAGATTTTAGCTTAACCTTTTCTAGTGTGAATCAAGACAAGACTAAGCTGGATAGCTAAAGACAACTTCTAGCTCAGTGTGAACACACGAACACATTACCATACGTGAAAATTGGGGAGAGGAAAAGAGAAAAGCAATGAGATAGATCGTTAGATATGTGTTCCCCCAACTAGGCATGGTCAGGTACTCATGTGCAAAATATACAGTGTAACTGTGTATTACTTAGTGTCTCTATGGATGCCAATCAATCTTATTGGAATACATGTATGTCAAGTCGCTGTAACCACCATGTCAAAATAGGAATTGGTGCTTTGTATGAGGCTCACTCAGAAGAAACATTGATCTCAAAAAAAGGGAAAAATGAGTCATCACAGGAAAAATGAGTCATCGCAAGGTTTCTCCAAAACCAGTAACAAAGAACAAAAGTGTATATAGCATCTGAGATATGCTGCAAGACATCCCTAGAAGCAAAACAACTCAATACTTGAACACAATGATGAAGGTGTTTGGTGGATGGAAAGTCACTATAGAAATTTTTCTATAGCGGGTAATAACATTGTGACTTCTTTTGGTGTGTCCTAGCACAGGTTTGCATGCTATAATTTACTTCTTTTAAGCGTTTTGGGTGTCCCTTATGCATTTCGTTGAGTCTCAGCCATGGAATCACAGGGTACAGTCCTCATGTGCCCATAAACTCAGACTTTAGGGTCAAATATGAGAAACCTTAACCCCTATGTGGCATGTCTAAACAACTCAAAATGCTTGCATGATTTAACGATAGCAAGCTTGTTTTCTTCTCATGCATTTCCAGACCTAAACTCAAATTTGAACAGTCTAGTGGGCTGAGTTTTGATTACAAGCACGTTGCTTTAAAAAGTTTTGGGGAGAGATGGCTGTACAAAAGTTGCAAGTTTTTAATCGGGCTTGTTTAGACTCTAAATCACTTTGTTAAGCACCTATACTAATGTAAAATGTGCCTGCTGTCCTCACAACGCTGAAACCAGTGTGCTCTATATTTTTGTCATAATATAATGATATTTGCTGTTAGAACAATTTTTGGGCATAATTTGTCTTCCCGGGACAAGACTAGCTAGTAATTGCTAATTGGGTAAGCGAAATCTTGTTGCTATGCTTCCTGGACCTCATGTTCTGTATGGAGATCATAATTGCTTGCCAATTACGATAAAAAATGATTCGTCTTAGTCACCTTTTACTTTTGGCATTTGCAAATGGGATATTAATCATAAATTAATTCGACAAAGTGAATAGTCGCTTCTCTAGCTTCACCCAATCTTGTTTTTTGTGCTTATTTTGTATGTAGAAGTTGTACTATGTTGTTATTATCACGCCTAAGATATATGGCAATCCAAGGACTAATTTTTGTCAATCGGAATAACAAACCTGTAGTTTTTCTGTAATTTAATGTTTGGGCTCAGAAGGACTATCTTTTTTCATTCCAGGTTGCTACTGGTTTAAGGCACAATGTCCCAAACTGTACCTAGATATTAGGCAATGTTTGGTAGCGCTCTATTGACTTTATTATGATTGTTTTTGAACTGAGACAAAACTGATATAAGATATGTTTGTATGTTTTATCAAGTTTCAATTTTAACTTCCTAACTTTGTGTATGCTTTCACCTTGTACCTTTATGGTGACCTTAGTGATAAAAAAAAGATTAGGATGACATCACTTAGAAAATTTTAAATTAATAATTAGCAAGTCGTTATTTTAATTTTATTTTTTAAAGTTAATGTAAAGGCGATATATATCTATTTAACTTCCTAATTTTGTGTATGCTCTTAGCTCACGCAGCTATGGTGATCTTGGTGATCAAAAACAAATTAGGATGGCATGAAGTTCTGCTTTAGTTGGAGTGCAAGGCCCACAAGCTTCTGAAAACACACCAGTTCCTGCGAAACATGATCCTAATTCTCCTCTTTGGAGACATGTGATAGTGGTATAATACCTTGTTGGTGGTGGGGGTTGGATTTAGATATGTCATGCTTGTCATGCTCAATACAAATCCTCATATAGTCTATTGAAAATCTATTTGATTGGGGTTGGAGGTGTGGGGATAAAGAAGTGCCCCAAAATATCAAAAGAGAAAATGATAGAGTACCTAAGAGAGCAAGAGGAGGTTGACAGACAATGTGAAAGAAATAGATCTAAAACAATTACATTGCAAAGAAGTGCTTCATCACGACCGCCCACACCTAAATCTGGTACTCATCCTTTTATCGAAATTCAAAGTCATCCACTTGATACCCCTTTTGACGAAGAGAGTCAAGAGACCTCATGAAAAAAGCCAAAAGGAGCATTGGAAAAAGCATTTAATAATTGACAAGAGGAATATTATTGATGAGGTGACTGCTCGATACATTTATGCATGTGGGCTGCCCTTTAATGTATTGAGGTCTCCATATTGGCAGTAGATGATGAAGGCTATCAATGAAGCTCCGCAAGGGTACAAATGCAAAAGCTATGAAAAGGTTTGAACCACACACTTGGCAAAGGAAGTGGAACACACTCACACCTCTTTGCAGCCAATTAAAGATTCATGGAACGATTCAAGGGTTTCCTTCATTTCAGATGGATGGAAAGATGCTCAAAATTAGACCCCAAATAAATACTGTTGCAGTATGCTCTGAAGGGGCAACGTTCCTAAAGCCATTGATTGTGAAGGGCAAGTCAAAGATGCACAATTTATTGTTGACATTTTGATAAAAGCTATTGAGTCAGTGGGTCCCCAAAATGTTGCCCAAGTCATCACAGACAATGCGAAAAACTGTAAAGCAACATGCTTGATTATAGAGGGTAGATACGAGAACACATTTTGGACCCCTTGTGCTGTCCACTACCTTAATTTGATGCTCCAAAAGATTGGGGAAATTCCGTGGATTGAGCAAATTTACACCGAGGCAAATAACATTTAGATGTATATCACAAACCATAATATGTCACATGCCATATTTAGGAGATTCTCAAGGTTGGAATTGTTAAAGGTTGCAGAAATAAGCTTTGCCTCTCACACACTCATTTTGAGATGACTTGTGAAGGTGAAAGAGGCTTTAAACAGTATGGTGATCAACGATGTTTGGACAATGTGGATGCAGTCAAATACAGAGAAAGTTGTAAAGGTAAAATCATTGGTCCTTGATGATGAGTGGTGGGCCAAGGTTGAGTACTTGCTCAATTTTACAGAGCCCATTCTCTTCATATTAGATACGTAGATACTAATGCAACATGCATGAGAGAGATATAAGATGGAATAGATTCTATGCTTGAACGTATGCGAGAGGTCATACAAATAAAAGAGCAAGATCCAAAAGAGACCTACAATGAGGTCAAGAATGTGGTCATGAAGAGGTGGAATAAAATGGCTGCCCCATTACATCTCATTGCTTATACACTGAACACAACATTATAACTCTGAAATACTTGGGCTACCTAATAGGCAACCACCATTCTCTTACTCCGAAGTTGCAAATGAAATCAAGGCAACATTCAAAAGACTTTTTCCTGATCCATCTATAGCCAGTGTGGTCCGAAACGAAATGGGCATGTTTGTAGCTTCAGAAGGCAACATGGGAGAGATTGAGGCTCTTTTCGACAAGTACACCATGAGCCCAACCAAATGGTGGTGTGTACATGACCATAATGCCAAATACTTATGACATATTGCCATCAAAATTCTTTCACAGATATAACATTTATAAATTTATAATCTTTGAAAATTTTAAATTTTATTAAGTTAGTAGGATTTTTTTTGCACATTCTTAGTATGTTACTAATTTGAATTTTGTAACAAACATTTTTGTAATAGGCAGCTATTAAATCTTCCACAAAGCGGAATTGGAGTACTTATACTTTTATCCACTCAGCAAAACGAAACAAGTTGGCATCTAAAACAGATGAGGAGTTGGTATATGTGCATTCCAATTTGTGCCTCTTATCACACACAAGTTTGAGGACTATGTTAGAGGTCCTAAAAAACTTTGGGATCTTCTTTCAGAGACCACAAACTTGGATGCCTCCACAGCCGCTCTTGCCCAACTTTCAATATTTGATGGCAAAGATGACATTCAAGGGAGTTCACAAGGAGTGGAGAGTGGAACTAATGAGAATGGAGCTAGCGCGAGTGTCATGCAAGAATTTGATTTTGAGGAAAATCGAGATGATATATTCTAGATTTGTTTGTATTTATGTTGACATGATATTCATATATCATATGTATGGCAGCGACATTATCAATGAAATGTAAAATCTTAAGTATATTGAATGTTTTGAACTTCGATCCTAGTATATTTTTCAAGTTTTGTTTGTATTCATGTTGACATGATATTCATATATCATATGTATGACAGCCACATGATCAATGAAAATGTAAAGTCTCAAGTATATTGACTGTTTTGAACATAGATCCTACTATAATTTTCAAGTTTTGCATTTCTTATGGACTAAAAAATGAGTAAAATGAGTACATATATACACACACACACACACACACACACACACACACACACACACACACACACACACACACACATATATATAAAATCTTTTAATACATATGTACGGACGTATCATACCCAAGGTTTTTTAAAAATCGATGTACCCGCATATCAACGCATATCAAACCCGTACCCGTACCTGAACCCAAAGCCGTACCCATTTCCTGGCAACATATTTCAATAAGTGCTAACATAAATACACCTCAAAATCCTAACCAAAATTCATCTCAAAATCCTCATAATAATCCCAATTAGTTTATTTTGCAACTTAATTGACCAAATGAGTTGGCAAGAAGCAAGTGTTAACCAATTTTTTCAAATGAATGCGAATATTGCTCGTATGCATAATCAGTGTCCTTCCCAACCTCCTCTAGTAGAACCTAATGGGACTCCAATTGTGTAATCTCCCATAACTAACAAGGTGTTCCAATCAATTCACAAGAATCTTTGGATCCTTATATAGCCACTAGGGATATCAGAAGTATCACCCCTTCCCTTACTTATGATAGGTCCACTAACCCCATTGATGCAGGAGCATCACCCAGGAAAGCTAGTTTAATCAAAATTTTGCTTTAGAGCATGATAGGAGGGTCTAAATAGGCTTGTGGAGGTGTTTAGAGAGTCTTTACAATTTCAAATTTTGGCCTAATATGAGTTTTCCTGCCTAAACTAGATTTGAATTTCCTAGTTAGAAAATTGGGCTTTTTGGGTAATATTGGTATGTTTGGGTAGGCTAGGATGTTTGTTTAGATTGTAAAGGTAGTGTTAGTATGTCTTGAGTAATCCCTTGAAGGTGGACTTGAGTAGAATTATAATAATAATCGAAAGTCATGTTTTCTCCTTAATGTATTTGAACCTTCTTGAGCGTAGAAGTGCTTTGCATGTAAAGAAATATAAAACTCAATTGAAGGATTCGATGGAAAAGTAGTTAGGGATTTTCCATTCTCATTAAAAGATCAAGAAAGGAGCGAGGAAGGTGGTCGTTTGAGAGGAGAAGGAGAAAATTGTGTGATGGAGGATTGTGTATGAACAAGACTGTTAAGAAAGACAATTTTGTATGAAATTTGAATGAAAAGTCAATTTTGCTGAGAAAAGGTTAATCTATCTTGGTGTATACATTTGCATGAGAGGGTATTATGGATGTTTCTAGGTCTATTGATGAATTTTGGAACAAAGAAGGCAGGTAATCCAATTTTGTGTTCTTGACTGTATTGTGCATGGAGGAACAATCTTGTTCTAGTAAGTAACTTTTTATGATTTAAAGCAAACCCTATTATATTCTCTTATTCCAATTGCTCAGGAGTGTGTAATATGTTAGTACAAACCCTCTGCCAAGATTTAGAGGTTTAAAATTTTGTATTTTGTAAGAAAATTATTGGGTTTGTGTAAAACCCAGGCAGGGTTTAGGCAAAAACTCATGTCTGGACGTCTAAATCAAAGCGTCTTAGACTCAAACTTGCAAGAAACCATCTTTTCAACTCCTCGAGACAGATTTTAGAAGTTTTAAGAGCATTCAACACCCCTGTAGACTGAAATTTATGACAATTTGGGTTTAGTAGAAAGGAGACCTAATAGGATACCTATTTGGAAAAATCAAATTAGCGAAATTATGGGTTACATTTGGAGTTGAGAAATAAAATTTTGCACAAAGCACCAAGGCCATAAAGGGTATCTAAAATTGTGCCCACTTCCTCAAGAAGCCTGATAGTTTCTTCTAACAATAAACTTTGGGCAAAAGTAGGGCTAGTAACAAGAAGGCTTAGGTTAGAAGGTGAGATAAGGAGTTTGATAAAGTTCTTGTGAATCCATTCATTAGAGGAGTATGAAGGCTTGTAGACACACTATTTGAAGTATAATATAGAGTCATCAATACTGTTTGAAGGGTTCTTAAGTCAAAACACCATTTTGGGTATATAGACAAGTTCTTGTAAACCAATCCTTATTCAAGAAAAGAGGAATCTTCAAGAGATTTTTGCTAACTAAAGTTGATGTGTTTGTGATTAAGCACACCTCTACACCACCCAAACTTCACATTAAAGCATTTGGCAATATCTACAAAGACTAGATCAAAGACAAATCCTATGATGTTACTAATCCCTTAGCAAAGTCCCTTAAGGGCGATGCTTCAGATTTCTACCATTCTCTCACATCTAGCTCTGTTATTGAACTCAAGGGGTTAGCCATTCAACCCTAAATAAATAAATAAGATTTGTGTCATGTAAGATGTTCTTATTTAAGGGTTAAGGGTTATCAACATGTAGTACATTCATTTTAATTAATAAACATTAATGCCCAAATTATGAATGTACTATTATTTAGCAGTTTGCAAGATGAGAATATTAGAAACAATTGCTAAGAAGGTGAAAACCTAAGCAAGAGAGTGCACGTAGCTGATTACGTAATGGTATGAAGCTGATATGACATGGTGTTGTAGTGAGTGTACAATGTTGGAAATTGGCTTCACAGATGCTTCATCTTCTGGATTTGGAGTGCAAAACTGAGTAGGTATGGAACTGTTAGGTATGTGTGGAAGCGTATCAGACTAATTCAATACTTGTTGAATGGTTTCGTACGGATGACGTGTTGATGCTCTGCAACTTTGTATACTTAATGTACCCGATTGAGCCTCAAAAATATGTGCTTTGCTTCCAAAACTTCTAGGTGATCACACATGTGGGAAACCCTTTGTGTCATGCGAAATAACTTCAAAACCCTGATGACAAGTAGGAGATCCTGCAAAAAGGGTTAGTGGTCGGGTTGAAATGCAATCCGTATATCACTTACTTATGTTTAATACTCTGAAGAGGCCTCAAAACATGTATGTGGTTCTCCACCTAGCATGTGATATCTATATGGATGCAACTAGTTTGACATAATTTGATCCACTTGGACAATGAGGAAGACAATGGCTTGGCGTGCATAACTTGGCTTAGCTTGTGAAGGTCTCTAGACTTGAGAAGCATGACTCTTATTAACTTGGTTGGGAGTGCTTCAGACCTTTGTAGGGGCTGCTCCTCAGATTGTGTTGATGCTTTGAAGAGGATTTAGGAGAGTTTGGAGTGCTTTTAGGAATGTATTTTGCAAATATGCTCTTGAAAGTGCCAGGTGAGGTAAATGAGTACGAGTTAGACCTGCTTATATAGGCATTCGTAGACGATGTAATTTTGCATTAAGGCTGACCTATAGGATATGAACTTGACTCATAGAAGGATATCAAATTGAGAAAGGTGACTGTTGGGTGGTTGGGGATGAAAATCATTATCCTCGGGCCAAACCGTTGGATTGCATGGTCTTAAATGAACAATGGTCCCAGTACAGGTAGTTTGTGGGGATTATGCAAAGTTCTGGGAATGATTCTTGGGAGGAATATACTACTGTGGACTGATGCAATTAGTTTTGTGAGTGATTGAGTAGTGTGAATAGAGAAAGAAGTCATGCAAGAGAGATAAGGATAGGTCACCTAGGTTTGGAATGTGTGCACGTCAGCGCACAACATGACCTAGGGATGAAGCCAAAGTTTCCATTACTAAATTATAAATTTCCAAATTTAGGTGTCTACATTTGTCACCCTTTTAAGTACGAAATGAAACATTACATGCTTAAACGAAAAAGATATCTCGAGTGTGTAAGACACATTTGTCTTTTCTCAAGGTTTTTGATTTCACCTGAGAGTGTAGTCAATGTCTACGAAAAGAATTGAACTTTAGTCTCAACTTAAAATATATTTGTAACTAAGAATTGAACTTGTAATTAGTAAAGTGGAAGAGATATTTGTAACTTTAAATTTGAACTTGTAACTAGTAAAAGTGAAAGAGACAAAAAGCACATGGAAGGAATACACCTATTTGCTTTGTTGAAGGAGAAGCTCCCAAATTGTGTTGTACTTGAAGATGTGGATTGGAACTGAGCCGCTGAAGGATTGGGGGTGATTAGTCCCCAATTTTGTTGAAGGAGAGATGGTGGATCCAAATAGAAGTCGAGTGTTGCTTCGACTCAACACCAAAAGAAGTGCCTTGACGACTCTATAGTTATCCTAAGAAAGTGGAAGGGTGTAACAAGATGTCTAGCCATCCCAAAGATCCTCCAAAAGAGAATGAGAAGAAGATTTTCACATGGATTTCTAGTCACTTGAAAAGTCTTGTACCCACAGACCACACTGTTGCAGATGGATCTAGGTCCAAGTAAACAATAAAACAAAGTTGAAAGTGAGTGACTTGTCTCATTCCCCCACCGTGTGATGTCCCATGAGTATAAGATGTGTAATACTGAATATAATAGGAGGATAAGAAGGTTCATGTCCCCATACGCTGTAGTGAAATGGTGCTCTACTTGCGAAGTGGCAAAAAGGAATGAAGATCTCAAATGCCCCTCATTCTGTACTAAAAGATGGTAAACCCTACCCTAAACCATGCCAAATGAATTTGAACCTGTATCATAAACCTGTAACTTTTTGTGAAAATTTGAGAAATTTGATATTTGTTGAGAAGTGACCCTAGGATGAAAACATCTATCCTAGGCTCTAACGACTTGTAGTTTTATCCATGGTGGACAATATTGCCCCTGTATATGATATGTTCTTATTTTTTATCTATTCTGTTCATGAGTATCTACATCCCATCCCATTTTATTCCTGCATTTTGAATTTTGTTTGTGTGCTTGATGTGCCTATGTATCTGTGCAATAAACCTTGATGAATGCACCCTCTTTTGAGGTGAGTGAGATGTGCAAATATAATGCTCAACACAAAAGAAATGATGTGTATACATGTTTAATGTATCTAATAGTCATTATTGGATCACATATAGGGCTACTATAGGTGGCCACCATTGAGATCTTGTTACTACAAGAGCATGTATGTTAGAAACCATGGTATAAAGTAAGCAACAAGTGTAGAGGTAGGCATGTATATAAGCAAACAAGCGTATTGGAAATCAAGCATACAAGTAATGAAACATAGAGGCAAGCAAGTACACAAGCAATGCCATATATGTTAGTCACAAAGAAGGCCCAAGAGGTTATAAGCAAGGGACACAAGAGTCACACGCACAACAAGCATAAGTAGTAGGCAATAAAATTTGCAAACAAGGGACACCAAAGTGTTGCAAAGGAAATCATAACAAAGACGATATTCTAGATACATGAAAGTAAGCATATACGCAGGAAAGAAGGTGAACACAATAGAAGACTATCCGTGAGTCACATAGATCAAGAGAAGCTGCAATTCTATAAGAGACGTGTTAGCTGTATTAGTCTGAAAATAAGTATATAACACACTATAATAAACTGAGTATAATGAGGAAGTGAAAGTGATGTACTGAAATAAAAACACTTGATATTATAGAAGATGCCCCTAGATTAGCAAGGCTACTAGGAAGAGGACTAAACCAAAACCTGTCATCATGTAGAATCCTATGTATGTCTTGCATCAAGTTTAAGATACCTCATGAATGCACGTGTAAAAAGTGTATATAAAATATGTTATCCATTAAAGAAATATGACAAACAAGATATGTAAAGTGAAGATCTAGAAAATAAAGTCATATGTCGGTCTTGATTTTGTATTTTGAAAACATTTGAATGTTTTTGTGCTTATTAGATCATTTTTTTGTTTTTTATAATATTTGTATAAAAGCAAGCAAAATAAAAGATCTATCCTATGGGAGGGTCAGCATGGTGAGGCAAAAATCCCATAGACACGAGGGGCTTGGGCCCGATACGTTCTTCATTTAGAACAACAATATGAGACACCACTTGAAGTCAATGCTGTAAAAGGTGTGCAAAAGTCTTATTTCCACGAGGCTTTCTTGCATTAACCTCGTCAAAAGGAGAGAGAGATACAAGGCTGCACTCTAGTAATAATTTAGGTGTATATTGGAAGCATTAGGAACACACTAAATCTTGTGAAAAGTACAAGATATAGGACTTGTAGGAGCCATGGGAGTAGACATGGTAACATGCTAAAGGGGTGTATGTGTTTCTCCCACAAATATAGGCAATGTGGATGTGACAATATTAAGAATGGCCACATGAGAGGAAATTCTAGTAGTAAGAGAGGAAGGATCCTAACTGAAAACATTAGATGTAGGGAAGGAATTAACATCATGAAATAAATAAGATCTATGTTGTTTAAGATTTCCTTATTACTTAAGGGTTAAGAGTTAGCAATAGGTGGTACACTTAGATTAATTAATAAACATAAATGCCCAAATCAGAATAAACTATTATTAGCAATTTGCGAGATAGAATATGGAAACATCCACAAGAAAATGGATACACTTAGTTGACTATAGAATTAAGTAGTGTTGTATGACTGTACATGATAGAAATGATCTATAGATGGCTCGTATATGAAATTAGAGTGTACAAAATTGAGGAGGTATGGAACCATTGGGTATGTATGGAAGCGTCAAATGGCTAGGTACTTGTTGGGCAGTTTTGTATGGTGATGTGGTAGTGCTCTACAACTTTATGTTCCTATGCGGGCCTAAAAAATATGCTTCACTCTAAAACCCTATTTGTTGCACATTTGCAAAACATTATGTGTGATGCCAAATAGATTCAAAACCCCAACCAGGGGCAGGAGACCCTGCAAAAAAGTTATGGGTTTTCTTTAAGTACAATCTGTACACCACCTTCATTGGAAGTACTCTGAAGAGCCCTCAAACTATATGTAGTTCTCACCTAGCATGTGATATCTACATGAATGCAACTAGCTTTCGCAATTTGATTGCTTGACAATGAGAAACAATGGCTTGGCATCCTTGACTTGCCTTATGAGGCCTTTAGCTCGGGAAGCATGACTCTATAATTTGGTCAAATTTGTTTCAAACATGTGTAGGGACTGCTCCTAGAGAGTGTTGTTTCTTTGTAAGTATTTAGGAGAGCTTGGAGTGCTTTTGGAATTGATTTTACAAGTATGTCTTAAAAGTGCCAGGTGGGGTAAATGAGTGCATTAGTCTTATTTAAATAGGTGTTCCTAAGTAGAATTTTCCTTCAAGGATGACCTATATGATATGAATCAACTCTTAAAAGATATCAAGTAAAAAAAGTGATTGTTGGGCCGTTGGGGATGAATAAGTCATTCTTGGATCAAACCGTTTGACAGTTTGGTCCTAAACAAATGGTCACATACAAGTAGTTTGTGGAATTACGATAAGTTTTGGGAATGATTCTTGGGAGGAATATACTACCAAGGTCTGATGAAATTAGTTTTGTACGTGATTGAGTAGTGTGAATATAGAAGAAATTCATGTAAGATAGATAAGGATAGGTCACCTAGGCTTGAAATGTGTGCGAAAGTCATGATATAGGGATCAATCCAAAGCTGTAGTTTCCAAATTTAGGTGTCTTAAATTAATAAATGTACTACTCAAAGAATTCCATTCCGAAGATCTACTTGATGAATATCTTCATTGATTGTAAATAGGGTGATAATGAAAATGTCCAAAATAGGGTGATAATGAAAATGTCCAATCCTTCATCAAACGATGGAAGACTTTGTCACAAAACCAAACGTACCTTTTCTAATGACACTCTTCTTAGTATCTTCCTCAATACCCTACAAACTTACCTTCAACACAAGGTTTGGTACTTCTATCCTATCACTTTGGAGGATGCTACCGAGTAGGGCAAGAGGCAAGACTATATTATTTATGCATTTGAAAAGCCTCAATTGAGGAAAGTTGAAACTCAACCTCAATCTCAAGGTTAGAAAAATATCAATGTTCTAATAAGACGTCATAATTAAAAATGCTATGGATGATGGAGTCTTAAGATGTTCCTTGTCCTAGAATGCCTTCCAAAAAGCATCGATTTGGCCCCCGCCTAAATCTAATAGAGGAAATGGATCTTACCTCTCATATTCCTCCCATATGGATCCATATGGATTGCCATAAACCTCCTTCTATGGAAGGGATGAGGCAGAGCTTCCCTTGGCCTTATAACACACCTATCAATGCCTCCCACAACGTTCCCCATTAGGTCAATGAGAATCTCTTTTTTAGGTAGAATTCCAATTGGAGACATTCACATGAAAATTGTGAAGCTCTTGTTGATTTCACCTATATTGTCTTGCTTGGTGCTAACTTCGATCATGAAGGTATGGCCCATAAGAGACTTGAGGAAGCTGTGGAGGCTTGTGACCACACTCAAAGGCGTGACCATCACAATTCTATAAATCAACCCACAAAATATCTAAAATTTTATGCCAACCCTTGCCCAATCATTCTAAGGGTGACGTATTTCCTCAACACAACAATGAGAAACAACAACATTCTTCTTCCACCAACACTATAGAAACCACTTATAACCTCAAATTTGAGCCTCCCAAGAGTGTGGTTAGCACAAATGGGATGAAACATGTGATTGTCACTATTGATATCTATTTATCTAATCCTCATTACCAAACTTACTAGACTGTTCAAACCTATCCTGCAAGTTAGACATTTCAAGAATGATATCTTCAAAATCAAAATTCTCAAAATCCTATCTAGATGAATGCCATTGGCCATACAAAAGTAATATGATCAATTCTACCTATCTCTCTTTCAAACATTCCCATTGGCATTGGCCACCCTGAACCAATAGGGCTGATACTATTTGGCTTCTCTTCTGTCATTCCTGACAACATAACCAACCTTGCACTAGTAAGGTTGATACTGCTTGAATTTTCTCTTTGCACTCTTGATGGAATCAACCACCATGAACCTAGCATGGAAAATACCGTATAGTTGGTATAGAATAACAAAAATGTGATCCAACATGAGACCTTAGCCCCTTCAAATCAGATTCAAATTGAAACTCCTTAGGTCTAGACCAATATTTCATCCTCCAACTTGGAGGATGGAGATCCAATCACATACCTCTTGAACCTCCCAAGCCATATCCCTTTCTTTGAACAAATCAAAACTTATCGTGAGCATCACAACTGACTTATGATAACTTTCTTTGAGATGTATATACCCTCACCACTAGCTTTGGGGAGTAGCTCTTTGTTTCACGGTTTAGATGAGAGAATAATTGAGCAATGTAAAGAGCTTGCAATTCAAAATGATCTAACTACTTATCAATCTCTCTCTTCATTTTCCTATCAAGTCTATGATCCCATACGAGCTGCTATTCCAAGCAAACAACCCCCCTTTATTCATCTAAGTCAAGATAGGCAATGTGCAAGTCAAATGAGCTCTCATCGATGAGGGTTAGAGTCTATGTGTCACTTCTTTATAATTCATGAAGTCTCTTGGTTATTCTAGTGATAAGCTCAAATCTATTCATAACATGAGCCAAAGGTATGACCAAAGGCTGATTCCCCCATGGGCTACATTTGGCTCCCATTACCATGCCTCCTCATATTGTTAGAGTGAAAATTATGCTGTTCAACTTACCTCTTTCATATAACATTCTTGGATAACCATGGACACATTAAATGCATGTAATCACACCATCCTCTTGTTAATGTATCAAGTTTCCCTATCTAAGATCCACAATTAAAATTTAGGGTGGCACAAATATGTGGAAATTTGAAAACTTTCAAGAAAGTGTTGTGTATAAGATCCCTTCTCTTGAGGAACTTGTGTACCATTTCAAGAGTATCAATGCTTTAACTATCTCATCAATTATCTTCGAGGATATAATGGATACCCTAAACTTGTTGGGAATATACCGCCTAACCTCTTTGACTCATATGATGATGATCCTAAAGAAATCATTCTTAATATCAAAATTACCAACCTTATTAATTCTATAACTGTCCAGTTTCCCCCTTCTTTGTAATCCCATTCTTACAAGAAGGTGACCGATACCTCTTTCTAAGGTTCCTACTTTACCACCTAGTGAAATGGTCATCGAATCTCTTTGCATTGATATCAACACCCCTGGGCATGAAGATGACTATCCGCTTGATGACCCATTCTTGTTTGGATATGCTCAAGCAAAGGATGTGAAAAATCCTTAAATATAAAAAATCATTATGCTCTTCCATTGATATTCATGATTCAATATATTCCTTAGAAACTTTGAAGTCATCCTTTAACCATATCATTTGCAATGTCCCTTTCAGGCGCAAATTTGAGGAATTTGGACTTTCCCCAAAAGTCTAATGGAAAATTGGTAGAAATGATGACAACCACATGTATAAACCTGATTTTTATGATAATAATATGATTTTATGCAATGCAGTGACCAGTTTGAGGTCCACAAAATCCTAAGCGACCTAGGTTAAATTCAGATTTTAGTGTCTCCCACCTAAATCTTCAGAAATATATCAACAAATTGAAACTCTTGATGAAATCACGCAAATAAATACTTCAACAATAAAATACAGACTGCTGGAATTAATTAATTGCTAAAAAACAGCTGAAACTTCAAAAATCCATATCTTCAGAAATACTTCGAGATAAAATGCAAATGATAGCTCAAAATTAAACACAAAAATGACAACTACCAAACAAAATTAAAATCAAATTTTCCAACCACCAAAACCCACTGTAAAGTGATCTCGAAATCTCCAAATGGATCACCCAAGCTGAAAATGAGTGTGGCATCCCCAAAAAGACCATGCCCTCGCTGGAATTTGTGACCTAGCATTGATGGAAACCCTTACTGTTATGAAATTCTGAATTTGAAGCTCACTTGTGACTCTCGGTTGAAGCCACCAATGCAACAAATGAGGGTTTATGTCCCCAAGTGTTGTGACTATTAAGGGTTTTTGTCCCCAATAGGATCTAATGAGGGTTTTCGTCCTCAAAGGTTGAAAATGAGAGCTCAATGCTCCAATTTCCAAGAGATAAGTATTAAGATTCACCAGATGCTCCTTACGAATGAGCCCAAACATTTGCTTTTATAGCCTTTTCTTTCCTTTCCTTGTGGAGCGCACCATGTAGGCCTTTTTTTTAAACATTTCTTTTTCCTCCTAAGAAAGGGACGACCTCCCATTTCAAACATCCTTTTCTATCATGAAGTGTGGGCTTTGCACTTTTAGCCACCAACATGCTATTTTAGTGCTATAATTGGCACTTTGCCTTTTTACAAAAATATGACAAGGCTGAAAATAGCAAATTGCCATCATAACATAAATGTACCTCCCCCAAAACTCCCTTAAAGTCCATGGGAAGTAGAAATGAGCCCCAGGGTCGTCAAGTCGAACTAGCTTGGAAAAGGGGACATTACATCATCAAAATGGTCCACTATAGGTTTCCTCTTGCTCCACCCTTTGGCTATAAGGAAGATGAGTTACTCGTAAAATAGAACGAGGAGTAAGAGTGACTATCTCATAACCATACCAAACTTCTTTAACTCAGCTAAGTGATTTAGAGTTTGATCCACAATAGTCGGTGGCTTCTTTAATTATCTCACCCATTATTGATCTTCCTTGCAACCTAAAGCATGAGATACAACACACATTAGCTATTTTTCCTTGATTCTTCCTCACCTTCTTCAACACTCACACCCACACCACTTGTCATTATGACCTTAGACTCACCAAATGAGCTAGAGCCATATTGCACATGGCATGAGGCACAAGTGCATGATGTAAAATATTTTTGAGCTTATCAACGACACATGAAGAAACCATAAGTGTAATGCTACGAGGGGCAGTAACATTGACCATCTCATCCTGTTCCCTCTCCTTATATTTTTTGTTCTCATCACCATAACTACTCTCATTCATCTGTAGATTTTTGGTCACCCTCCCCTCCACCTCAAGTTAAGAGTTTGGTTTCCCTGCTCCTCATGTATTATCCACTTTGGTCCTTTTTTCCCATGGACTACCAATCTACACACACACACATCCTATAGACCAGATGATGCATCAAATCCTCACATCTATATCTCACAGGTGGAGATCCCTCCTCCTTTCATCCTTACCTCCCACTTGCAATGATGGACATGCACCAGGAGATCTTATCTCATATCTTCATGCAAGTGGAGGACTCTATGGTAGTTACACATTGTGAGATGTGTCAAATGGTCTCATGAGCCCTCAAAGACCTAAAGGAAACCATGATTTGCACACATTATGACATTCAACAAGAGGTTCATGAGGTTATCAAGGATGTTTACAACTAATTTGCATGTCACTTTTGAACTCCTCCACTCATCCCCATACTACCTCTTTCTTGCATTTTAATTTCCTATTTTTGGCTTCTTACACTACTCAGTTACAACCTTAGATTAGATAGTCCGGTTAGTCCAAAATTATGGCTACCCTTTGTAACCTTAGATTAGATAGGATAGTTAGTACGCTTATCTTATCTACCCCTTACAACCTTATGCAATCTACTTATTACATAGACTAGTTAGCTCACATATGTTGACTACCCCTTTACAACTTAATTACAATTTATAGCTTCCCTGCAATATCTCTTGGATTTACTTTTTCTATTTGTTTCTTTCCCGATCTTTTGGTATATTGTTCATCCATTTATAACCTTTTTACTTATAATTGCTGACTACTTGTGAAATCTTTCAGATTTACTTGTACTATTTGTTTCTTCCTTTATCTTTTAGCAGGGTTTATCCATTTACAACCTTTTATATTCATGATTTACATACTCCTTGTGACATCTTTTGGGTTTATTGTTATCATTTTTTTCTTGCTTGATCTTTTGGTATGTTGTTTATCCATTAACACATATTGTCTTAGATATTATCACCTTTTATGCTTATGCTGTACCTATCATAGGTTTGCACTCACATCTCTCGACTTATCTAGCGATCTATAGTTCCCATACTACTTTTAGCCTTCATCCCATATGAAGCACCCTTTCTAGCCCCTTATGACAAACCTTCAACTTTATACATCAGTATCTAACTCTTATATCCTTGCAGCATTCATTTATCCGTCTTCTTCTTTCACTTGAGGGACACTTAGGTTGAATATGAGATTACACTATTTCCTGAGGCCGCGTCTAGAGGTACCTAAGAATCATAGTTTCTAAGTTATCCTTTGTAGTTATTATAAGTAAGGTCTCTTATGTTAGTCATATTTCATACTCACTAGATCAACCTTTTAAAGAAGGTCGAATATGTATTTATTATCACTTACTATCATAGGTAACTTGGGGATATATCTTTACGCTTCACTACTTGGCCTAAGCCAACCTCATTGTAACAACTCCTGATAGGGTAACTTACTAAAAAACGTATTAATTTTTTTTAATTATTATTTTTAGATAAAGGGTAAAGAAGGGTTTTGGCAGGGACCCTACCCTGTTACAAAAGGAGGATCTGAGATCCAGATATTACAATGAAATCACAAGAAGCAAAACAAAGGATCACGGGGGAACTGCAACAACAAAACAGCGCAAATGCAGCTCGTACACAGCCAGAATGCAGCCAAACAACATCCAAAAAACAACAATATAGTCAGTCAAACCCAACTCAGCTCTGAATGTTCTTGTTTTTGACTTGAGTGGAGATCTGGATAAGATCTTTTAGGAGCTGCTCTCTCTTCTTAACTTCCTTTATTTTTACATCCCCTTTATTGCTACCTTTGTTGTTGAGCTTTTTCATGATGGAGTTGATTATAGCATTTTGCATGATAAAACCATCAACAAGGATATTGTATTTGTTCTCCACAACCTTGAATCTTGCTTCCACATCTTTCCAGTTATGGGTGGCCTTGTCCACTTTGTTGGCTTTGAGGTCTTTAACATTTTCATGGATCACCCTGATGCCTTTTCTGATCCATTTAATCACAACTTTGTGTAGCTCAAGCTCATTTTGGACAAAGTCGTTTTTGTCAATATTCTTTCTAGGAGAAAGAAGCGATTTTTTTGATTTATTATTTATTTATAACAACACATCTAAATGCTTCATAGAAGTAACTTACTATATTACGCATACAATTTCAGTTCCATGTATACAAATACAGTCAAAACAGATCTACACATTTCCAAAACTGCCTTTCAGAGGTTTACAACTTCAAGAATGGTATATACTTTCTCATAAATAAGAGTACAAACGCTCGTGTAACAATAATCCAATAATCATTTTCTTGCTTTCCTTGGTTTCTTGGCACAGGGAGATCCGAGCAATGCTGACAATCTGCTTTCTGACTCCAGTCAAAATTTTCATGACATACATCATTTATATTGGGAGTGCATCAAAAACAACTTTGATAAGAGCGAGTCTACCCACAAAGGAAAGCCACCTCCCCTTCCATGTGTTGAGCTGATTGTGGAAAGGCTAAATTAGAGGCCGACATAGTTCTGCTTTGCCAGTCCTTGTGAAGAGGGGAATACCCAAATATTTGTGTGGTAGTACTTAAGTTTCAAATCCCAAGATGGTGCGAATTTGTTTTGGAGTCTGCTAGGGGCGTTGAAGAAGAACATGTTTGACTTGTCATCATTTATTACTCAGCCAAAGACCAAAGAGTAAGAGTTCAGAATCTGCCCGAGAGCCCTTGCCTCTCTTCTATCAGCCTGTCCAAACAACAATGTATCATCTGCGGATTATTGACGGGAAAAGGTTCTATGTTATTCGTGGCTTTGATGCACCTAATAATTTGATTGCCTAGTGTGGTAGACAACAAGCGATCCAATGCTTCAGCCACGATGACGAAGACAAAAGAGGAGATGGGTTCACCTTGTTGAATCCCCTTGGAAAGAGGAAAGAATCATGTGGGAGAGCCATTGACCAAATTGAAAAGAACATACTTGATATGACTAAAGATCCGGTCACATACTTCTATGGAAAAGCCCAAACTTTGTATGACTCTCATTAAGAAACATCATTTCACCCTATCATATTCTTTGCTAATGTTTAGTTTGATTATCATTCCCTTATGGGGCCCCATCTTCAAGGAATGCATGACTTCATGAATGATGATAACACCCTCAGAGATCAATCTTCTAGGTACAAATCCTCCTTGTTCTAGAGAAATGATTGCTTGTAAAGTTGACTTTAAATTGACTTTAGTTTGGATGCCAAGACTTTGGAAATGATTTTATATGCCACATTGCACAAAGTGATTGGTCTATAGTCCGCAAAGGAGGTTGGTTGCTCCTTTTTGGGAATTAGGGTGATGAAAGTACAATTGGGATCCCACAGAACTCATTTAGACCGTCTATATCCCTCCATCGCAGCCACAAGATCAGAGCTTACTACACTCCAAAATTCTTGAAAAAATCAGCCAAAACCCACAGTCAAGGAGCCTTGTCTCTTGACATACTGAAAAGGATAGAGCAAACATCTTAACTTCAATTAGAGGCCATTAACTTCTCATTTTTCTGCTGGGTACGGTGGAAGGGATATTTCTAAGAAGATTATTCTGGGCCAAAAAATTTGATGCTTCAGCAAGAGCCAACAAACCTTCGAAGAAACTAATAGCTTATGATTTGATTGCCTCAACAAAATCTAGAATATCTCCATTTGAAGACTAGATAGAAGTTATTTTGTTGCAATTCCTTCTAGCTCTGACCAAATTGTGAAAGCATTTTGTATTGTGCTCCCTTTCTTTAAGCCATCCTTCCCTTGAGTTTTGTTTCCTATGAATTTCTTCTTTGAAAAGTTCTTCCAATTTTGCTAGCAAAACCTTCTCTTTTTGATAAGAGGCTTGATCCATGCCCTGCTGAAATACTAACTCACTGAGAGCTTTTACCCGGATTACTCTCTCCTTGAAATTGTTCTTGAGGTGAAGAAAGCTCCATTCCTTTAAGTGCACCTTCACATGACACAATGTTTTTGCCAAAATGAACCTCTAAGATTTGATGAGACCAGGTAGAGACTTGTCTCTAAGCCAAATTTACTAGAATTTGACTGGGCAATTAGAAGGGGCGACATTTTCTGAGATATTGTAGGAAAATAAGATAATGATCTGAGGCTTAAGACCGGGGGGATCAAGCTTTCAATGAGTTTGATAATCTGGATTCAGTCAGGGTCGACAAAGAATTGATCAAGCCTTTCAGGGATGTCCAGACCCAACCTTCGGTTTGACCTTGTGAACCTCCCCTATTTAGGTGTTAATGTCAACCATGTTGTTGGACTAAAATTGCATAAAATATCTTTGAGGTAGAGAAATCGAGGAGCTGCCAAGCTGATTTTTGGAAATCAAAATTGCATTAAAGTCTCCACCATCAACAAGCATCTTAGATTCGACAAATTGAAAATGATGTTGTTCAGGCCATACACATTTATAATAATGAACTCCATTCAAGATTTTAAAGATTGAATTCACCCAACACATCCACGAAAAGAGCATTCCATCCTAACCATTCCTTGTTCCATAGCTTCTTGACTTCCTTAATTGACATCTTGGTTTCCTGAAAAAGATCAAGATCCATTTGTTGAGCATGATTGCAATGCCTAATTAGGTGCTGTTTGTTAGGGGCCTTTATACCCATAACATTCCATGAAATGATCTTCATTGGGCCTGAGAGGGGGCTTTCACCCCTCTCTTGGTGCGAAAGAAAGAGTTGAGGACATTTTGAGTCTTGACCTGAATGTTCTCCACTTTATCAACATTGGATTTTTGACCTCTCTTGAGTTGTGTCCCACAATTAGCTTGCTTTAGAATGGAATATGTGGGTTGCAAAGAGAGTTCTACTGGATTTTGAATTTCATCCTCATCATCCTAAAGGTTCAAATTAGCTTTGTTTACCCATTCATCAAACTCATTGATGTTCTTGATCTCACCCTCCTCCAGATTCTGTTTGATAACAAAGGCCAGATTTGTTGAGGTTTTGGCGATGATTCATGCTTCCTAGAGCATGGATTGAGGAGTCAATCGTGTTGGCCGATCAATGATTTTTGATGAGAATTGATATGGGTAACATCTGACTGGGCTGCAACAGGGAGAGACCTACCAACAATTTTTTTGTGGAAGGGCATCATATAACCCATTTAGATTAGGGTGCCACGTCTTGTGTGGTTTGGAAAAAAATCGATCTCTTTGGTTTAGCCTCTGTACAATTCCTCTTGATATGACCATGTTAGTGGCAACAAAAGTGCTTGAATGGAATTCTTTCGATATCAATTGGTTGATTTAGACATCCATGGGAAGATTGAAGTTGAACTGATGTTGGAAGTGGTTTTGACAAATCCAAAGAGATGCAAATGGGGGCTTACAATATGAACGATCCCCCCAAAGTTATTTTATCAATTTGGATAACCTCTGCTAGGCTGCTCCCAATTTTCGTTAGTGCTTCCTCACCCTTTTATTTCGATAGAAGAGCATAGAATCGAATACATACAAGGGTAGGATCCAATTTGGCAATAAGAGCATCAAAATTTAGAACCCAACGTCCTGGCACGACATTCCTCAATTATTATGAAGAAACTTTTTGGAAGGAAACACCGAAAGTTTTGGACCCCAGAGATCATTACACCATTTCTCAATTGCTTCTATAGTTGGCCACTTGAGAATTTCCTAATTAGGGCAGGCTTTCGTAGAGCTTCAAAATCCCTTCTTGATTCATTCGAAACATGCACTGAAGGGGGTGCAAATTCCTCCGTTGGTGCCCTCCTTGGACTGAGGCTTATCCACGGCTTCGCAATTACCAAGAAGAGTGCTCGATTGATAGAAAACAAGGTGTTATGGAATATCACAATGAAGGGAAGTTGGAGTTTTGTGCTTTGAAGATGATATAAACTCGAACAATCTTTTTAATTAGCATTTGGAGGACTATAAGGTGTTTCTTCCAGATTGCAATAACATTGAAATTATGGAGATAAAGGCAAAAGGCTTGCAAAGAGATGATAAGAAATAGAAGTTGGGGAATGCAATGTTGTCCTAAATTTTTGACATAATAATTTGCTTACCCACCTGAGTTCACATACTACAAGTTTTTGCATGGAAAGCTTTGTAAGTGTGAACACAAGGTCAAAGGACAAAATTACATTAGAATGTGATGTATGATTTCTTAAAGCTTGGACATTATTTCAAAGCAGATTTGGATGCAAAT
Organism: Taxus chinensis; assembly: GCA_019776745.2. NCBI lineage: Eukaryota > Viridiplantae > Streptophyta > Pinopsida > Cupressales > Taxaceae > Taxus > Taxus chinensis. The sequence continues at coordinate 91,076,308 of CM034155.1, forward strand.
ATGAGTCCCTACATGAACAACGAGTTGTGACATATAGAGCAATTGAGATCATGTTGAGGCAAAGGAAGTATTGTTGTAATCCATACATGCAGCTCTTGAGTTTTAAACCGACAACACTTGTGTTTTAAACCGACAACACTTGTGTTTTAAAGGAGAAATCATGAGCATGATGAGTATTTAAGTCACACAAATTCTAAACCTGGGAAATCTATAAAAAATTAATGGTCGATGTGAAATAAAATTCATTCAAGGTAATGTGGTTCAGACCATTCAAGATTCAATAAATGTTGGACATTGGAGGAGTTAGGCTTGAAAACTTGGATGGAACACTTGTTAAGGACACAATGAATGACCCAAAAATTAAAATTGTATTGGATAAGGTTGAAAAATGTCATTATGATTAATACTAAGTCTCTAAGTACGGAAGATAAAGTACTTGTGTTATGTGAACCCATTGGGGGAAAAGATGAAGGTGAGGTTATTATTAAGGAAGTGCTCCATAGTGGAAAAATTAAATTAAGAGTTGGACAATAAAATAAGCAATTATAAACACGTCGCGCACTTAAAAGAAGCATTTGCTTGTTGCCTTAAAAGTTAAAATATGTTTTGACGGTTCATTAGACAACTATGAATAAGTTTGGTGTAGATGGGATGATAAAGAAAAATCACAATTATGTTCTATTTTACTGTTAGAAGTGTCACCTTCATTGTATGCCTAAGTCCAAGACGGTCCATTGTTCACTCGAGAGGATGCAACATACACCAAAGGAGGCTCATTGTATACTTGCAGGGTTAATTATCAAAAGAATAGCTGACAATCATGTGCCCATCTTGAAGCCCTATAGTTGTATGATCACGTTAAAACACCATTTCCGTACACCTACCTTGTAGAAATCATCATCATATGCTCAGCTTGCTTGCTATATGCTGCCATATGCCCCATCTGCAACGTCGTACGACCAACAAGCAATGATATATGGCTCACTAATAGCATCATATGCTCCAACAATACCACTATACGCTCCACTAGCAGCATTACATGCTTCACTAATAGTGTCATATGCCCAAGCAATATATTTTCCACTGTAAAATACTCAAATAATAGATTTCTCATTGTATTGCCATCCTTGGTACATGTCCCTACTGTAAGTTGCCTTTGAATAGTTGCATGTTCTTTGAGAGTGCAACCCCCCCTCTGTTTGCCAGCTTACCATCAGCCACCATACACCCTTTCACTGTCTTGTACTGCTTGGGCACACAACTTATTAAATGCATCTTTACCACCCTGTTATGCCACATATGCCCCTTTTACATGTCCCTACTGTATGTTGCCTTTGAATAGTTGCAGCAATCCCCACTCTGTTTGCCAGCTTACCATCAGCCACCGTACACCCTTTCACTGTCTTGTACTGCTCGGGCGCACAACCTTTTAAATGCATCTTTACCACTCTGTATGCCCCGTTGTCCATCACATTAGAGTCTTTTTAGGTTCAAAGCAGCAGCCATGGCTGAAAATAATAAGAATCCTCTCACTACAGGTGCATCATCCTCTATTTTTTGGCTGAAAATATCGACTGCGGCTTTGGGCAAGGCATTTGAAAGATTTGGCATTACATGAAAAGGTCACATAATTCAACAGAAAATAACTATTCCAACTTCAATGATGATCTAGAATTCTAGACCACCCTATTGTCAAGTGTCAACCAATGCAAGGTTCAAACAGGTGGTAGCGAAAGGGAACAAAATGCAGAAAGTTGGCGATTCATCACAACTGATGGCCAAACAAAAGTGTTTCCTACAACAGAACCAATAAGTAGGCCACACTAACAGTTTCATATGTTCAAATAATATATTTCCAACCATATTGCTCAAACAACAGATTTCTGAATAACGGAGGGGTAAAGTCCAGGGAGAGCTATTTTCAGTGATGATTCACGAGTTCTGCACGTTGTTGAGGAAAGGTTTTTACAAGGCACACCATGCCATTGGGTTATTTCTGGATGCAGTGTATTGTTAGTCTACTGTGACTTGACTTCTGATAGTTCTTATGAGCTTACTAGTCCATTGGTGTTTTGATGGATCTGGGCATTTATTTAGGCGAGGCCAAGGAGAGTATTTTAGAACACTGAAGAACTGCCAGAAAGAAGAATAGCTAGTAGTTGAGGATATACCTACTTTGGAGGAGGATGCGAGCAAGAAGGATGGAGAAAGGTTTTTAGTTGACACTGATGGTGATTAGGACATTGATGATGAGAATGACAGCAGTTGCACACTAGTGCTGTTAGAGACTTAGAGCCTCTTCTTTCTTCTATTGGTTGCTTTCCTCCTCCCTTCTGTGAGCTTGTGCATTTTCTGTACTGCTAGTCGCTTCTGTTGCGCTCTCCATTGAATCTTCTATAGTTATCCCATTTCTTACAAGGGTGAAGGAAAGCAAATAAAGAATCGGCTGAATCAATTGGGTGAACCAGTTAAGAGCCTCTTCTTTCTTCTATTGGTTGCTTTCCTCCTCCCTTCCACGAGCTTGTGGTTTTTTCTGTACCACCAGTCGTGTCTGTTGTGCTCTTCATTGAATCTACTATAGTTATCCCATTTCTTACAAGTGTGAAGGGAAACAAATAGAGAATTGGCTGAATCAATTGTGTGCAACAGTTGATCCAACCTTGTATGTCCCTTCAGTCAGTGCTTTACAGGCACACAACAATCAGTGCATGAGCCGAAGGAAGAGAATGTTTAGTTGGGGGATGCCAAATCGTATTCATTAGATGAAGGTCTTTCTCGTATTGGGCCAAGTGATTATCAGGCCACAAAGAGTGTGAGTTCATTCCAATACTTCTTGTTTCCTATGGCACATGGTATACTCAACATCTCCAATGCGGTTCAGGACTTGGATGTTGTAGTCTGGTAATCACAGGTGGCCTGGATTCAGAAATTTGTGGAAGGGGAGTGTCGCAGTTTGTTCAGATTTTTTTGTGAACCGAGGATGGACTGAGCGAAATACTCCCGGTATGTCTCAACAATGGTTATCCATTAGAACTTTATCTACTGTTGCGCCTCCTGTTTATAGCTTGTTGGAGTCTTTACATACCTACATTGGTATAGAAAATATTATCTTGTACCAATATTTGATGCTTCAGTCAACTTTTTGAACATTGACTTGAGAATGAGAGGCCGGAGTTGCTCTTGAAAATGCATTCTTGCAGAGTCAATTGAAAGAGCAGCATGCCTGATTTCAAGGGTAAGTCACCAACAGACCCAACAGCTTAGGCTCAGCAGTTTTTTGCATATGAGCGGGAGCTGGCATAGCAGAAGACTCAAGTGGCAGAATGTGAGTTGGAACACATTGCTGGTGAACAATTGAAGGGCAAGTTGTGGGAGGCTGTGAATGGATAAGTGGCTATAGGTGTGAATTTGGGGTGGAACATCACAGATGTCTCTCTCCTCCCCTACTACACCTCATTCTTCTTGATTCAGTGTGGTTGTAATCAGCAGGGACTCGAACATAATTTAATGAAAAACATTGATTTGGTAGCCGACTTCTATGTTATTATTCTTTTGTTGGCTTTCGGTAGTGTATTACGAGTCTTTAGTTAAGCGTTGGAACTTTAGTCTTAAAAATTAGAAGATGAATGTCAGGATACAGGTCCTCCCTGTACTGTTAAATAGTACTGTACACTTATGCCATAAAGCTGTTATTCTCTCAGTTTCTGCTGTGCTTTGCTTATGGTATTTGCTTATAATTCTGTAATTGGTATTCCTATAGTATCGCAGCTTGTAGAGCAAACACTGCACATGTAACAAATCTAGAACTTTTAAAGATACTGCCACTGCTGTCTGAGAGCTGTGGTCCAGTGATAGATTGGCAGGAGCTTATCCTCACTGACTCAGTTTCAAATCTCACGGCTGCGTGCAGTCAGGGATTCCCCAAGGACGCTGTTTACCTGAATTGAAAAAATGATACTGCATCCACCAGATCCTTGCTCATCCCATGGAGTCATTTCCCTGCGCAGATGCTTGAATAAATTTCATTGTTCTGTTCCATCGCTTTGCTAAATTCTAAACTGCTGCGTGGGGATACTCCCTGGAAAGTATTCCAGAAAGACATGAAGAAGATTCAAGAGCTTCCTCCTGATCTCTTCACAGCCAAGAATCAACATATAAAGAAGGAAAGCACAGTGCTCAATATATTGATCAGAAATTTACTGGGAATAAAAGCAGACTACTGTGCCAAAACAGTTTGGAAACTTCCTACCTGTTTTGTTATTATAGTCTTCTTATTATTTGCTTTTGTCATGTATTTCTCCAAAACTAGACATGCTTAAACTTCCCCCCAATTATTATGGCTTTTCGATTTTTAATTATTGATTTGAAACCTGCATTGTAACTTGCCGCCCCAAGATTTTCTCTCTGACGTCTTCCACAATGGCGATTTTTTGACTGATGTAGACCAATAGTAGTAGATGAATTACTGCATGCTATTTTGCCAGGATACGTGTATGGGTATGGGTTTGATACACGGATATGTCAATTTAAAAAAAGCTCTTGGGTACGATACGTCTTGGATACGGTCCGTGTATATATATATATATACTCATTTTACTCTTTTTTTAGTCCATAAAAAACTGAAATAGTAATACAAAACTTGAATCAATGTTCAAAACATTCAATACACTTAAGGCTTTACATTTTCATTGATCATGTGGCTGCCATACATATGATATACGAATATCATGTCAACATGAATACAAACAAATATCATGTGATTTCAAATGAAGGGGTGAGTGTTTTTTATAGCTTTGTGAAGTGTTTAGGGTTTAATATTTTATTCATTTAAATGTTAGGATTCGTTTTTTGCATTGACTAAGTAAAAAAAAGCATATTAATGCCTTAAAGGGTGTATTTAAGCTTGGGTTCGCTGCAGGTACGTCCGGGTTCTTCCCAGGTACGTCTACATGTACCTGTGACATACCCGGGAAGAAACCGGACATACCCATCGCGTATCCGTACCTGATATGTATCAGACAGGGTACGGGGGCCTTGGGATGTATCCTGGCAACGTAGACTGCATGCCTATTCCATTGAACTGGAGTCCGTACTTGCACTGTCTTAGGTGTATATTTCTATTTCTGTGTGATTAATGTTTTTCATCTGCTACTGAAGCCACTTAATGCAACAGCATACCTATTTTATAATACTTATGTGTGTTTGTTTTTCAATGGGTAGATTGGAACATAGTGTCTATTATGTTGTTAAGGATTTAGAAAACTGCTATCATTTGTAATGAATTGGTTGAGAGATTATTTTCTTTCTTATTAAATGTACATAGGCATGATATTTCTTGGTAAAAGGAGCGTGGTCTGTCAAACATTATCAAGTTAAGCTGCAATGATCTGCAATGAAATCACTGCGTGAATGGTCTTGGATTGGCTTCCCAAATTATTTATTCTGGATAATATTGTTTGCACCTTTTCCTATTAACTTATTGAATTTTACTGAAACAGTTCTATTGGTGCAGTCATGGTAGGGCCAACTAAGAGACACAATGACCATGCAGCAGTGTCACACAGTGCACAAGGAATCAACCAAACTCAGAATTTTATTAATTCATATCCTTAATGGCATCTACAGAACCCTGTGACTTTTCACTCTACACACATACACACTATGAGCCTCAAAGGGCTTTACGATACATTACTGTAGTCTCTGCAACTCACTGAGCTCTCTACTCTCTTCACGAGCCACCTAGTTCTTTCAATGAAAGACTGCAACTCTGTGTTCTGTGCCCTGAAACTCTATAACCCCAACACTCTCGTTTCAAGGACCAAATCCTCTCTGCGCCTGATCTCCTTTGTTTTCCCAAGACTTTTCGCATGAGCTCTGTGCTTTTATCCCTTTGGTGTATCACTGCCATGCAGAACTGCTAGAATTAAAAGCAGTTGAGTCCCAACTTCTCTTGTAACTGCTAGTGTTGCATGAAGCTTTTTAAATTGGTGCCAAACAAACAGGTGCATGAATTGCACAAGTCCCTTTCCAATCTGTAATTGCTGGGACCAAGATCACTTGGTTCAAACCAGTGCTTTAAATACCGTTCGGGTTCCGGTTTGGTTTGACCGGTTTGACCAGTTCATTAATTTTTTTTGCACTGTTAGAAAAACCAAACCAATGACGGTCCAATACGGAACCGGCCGATTCCGTACCGGTTCAATACTGAACCGGTCAAACCGGCTGGTTCCGTACTGGACCGTTTTGAACTAGTTGAGGGGTAGGTTTTGCCTTAAAACATTTTTTTTTTCCAATTTTAGCTTTTAAGTAACTATTATCGAACCCTAACCCTAAAATGATGTTATATAGACCCGCATTTGGAACAACAGTTAAATGATCTCGTCTTCATGCAATACAACCTCCGGCTAAGGCACAACCAATTACTGAATAGGATACCTAATACAGATTCCATTCTTGGATGATATTGATCCAACCTCAAAATGGGTAGAGGAGAGTCACCTGACAGAGTTTGATCCCGATGACTTGGGGTGGATGGCTTTGAATGATGAACCACTAGTAGCACCAGACATGGCAAATACTAGTTGTGCTACTACGACTACTGCATGTCCCTGATTAGTCCAATGTGTCTGAGTCAAAGGAACATGATGACATTGATGGGGATGAGGATCCCATTCTCAGCAGTGGTGTTGAGTTTGATGATTGATATCGAACATGTAGTAGCTTGTAGCATATTGGTTTTTGGACTCTATAGGCCATTTTGAGCCTCATTGTTTATGTATTTTGTTTCGGATATGTAGTGCACTCGGTGTCGTTTTGCTATATTTACCATAGTTACCTGGGACGGGGGGACGGGGTTTCCGGGATGGCAAAAATTTTGGGGACGGCGGGGGGACAGTGGATTAAAAAATATATAAATATTTAAAATAAAAAGATATAGTGACTAAATTATATAAATAAGCTGAAATAAAACCATTTGAGATTTAAATAAGGTGAAACTTGAACTCATAAACATCAAATACACTATAATATCAATATGTTAATGTCATAAATTGAAAATTCATAATACATATTTGAATTTTGAATATGAGACAAGCTGAAATTTGAAATTTGAAATATATTAATATTACAAAATATAAAAGTAAAACCATTCTAAAATACAATTGATCAAGTGACAATAGCTAATATTCATATCATTAATCTCATAGCCAAATACACCAACAATTGTCTATTGTCAATATTACAAAAAAAAAGGACAACTACAAGTATCAGCCTAAAAATCAGAATCTCCATCTAAAGCAATATCCATGAACTCCTCCTCGTTAGTACTAGCATCCTCGTCCTTAAAGGTAAGCCCAATCAATCCCTGCTGCACAGTACTGTCCTCTTCAACCTGCCTTGGCTCCTCGGGATCTACATCCCATCGTAATGCTGGAGTCTGTTTGTACTCAGGTGTCTTGCGATCTATAAGACGCAAAGCACTGTGTACAGCTACAAGCTTCTCCGCTCTCGCAGAGGTAAGCCTATTCCTCTTAACAGAGTGTATCCAACCATACGTAGACCAGTTCCTCTCAGAGGCAGAGGAGCTAGAAACCTGGGAAAGGAGGCGAATGGCAAGTGGTCGCAGCAATCCTAGAAGCCCATACAGTCACCACCAACTCACTGGTTTCTCCTGTGCTAATGTTACCCTGTCTGTCTTTGCTGATGTTTTGTACCCATCGAGTTCAGCGAAGTCGAGCCACTCCATTTTGATATGTGAAGCCTCTTGTGGAGTGTACATTTTTTTAAAAGCCTTCATAAGGCCCTTCTTCACCTCATCATCATCCAATGGGACAACTCTGCCTGGCCTCTCCACATACCATTTGGGATTCAGTGCATACACAACCATATGAAGAGGAGTGTTCAACTTCTCCCATCTCCGCTGAATAATTGGCTGTATATGTTCAGTATAGAACTCCAAAGTGGGGACCCTCACCCGAATAGCTGCCTTCATTAGCCCAAGCATGCTATCAATGCACTCGTAGATCTGACCAAGATTGGGGCTGTTAGAATCCCCATATTTGATGACACTAAAAACTGGAGCTATAATTGATATGATGTATTTCATATCAACCCAAAAATGTTTCCTGCAACACCACTTCCTTCACTCTTTTCCCTTGATTTGTCTTGGACTCATGCCACCTACTCTAATCCTCTATCATAATCATAATTTGCAGGGGCTCCTGCAACTCAGACATCCTTTCCAACAAAATAAAATAAGATGCAAAGCGGGTGTCAACTGGTTTCAAAAATTCCTTCTTCGAAAAATTTCGAAAAAGTGCCAATGATGTGTGGTGATTGCATATGAACTTCTGCACATCTTTGGCATCAGTCACTATCTGGTTAACCCACTGAATCTTCCCTAAGTCTTTCAGTGCATTGTTCATGGCATGCACACAACATGGAATCCAATAAATATCCCTATATTCTTGCTCCACTAGCTTGCCTGCTGCTCTGCACACATAAGCTGCATCTGTGATAACCTGTACACATGGGGGGTTCATTAGCAAGGCAATATCCTAGCACGTGGGTTCATATTGAGGTAATTAAAATTAATAAAATTAAAGTCAATATACCGGTAGACATGAGGGGGTGAAAGGGTTTAATTTATTAATGTTTTGAATCAGGTATTGGGGGTAGGTTGGAGAGGTGAGCCAAAGGAAAGGGAGGTTTGATTTTAATATAAAATTAAAACATTTGAACCCTAGTTTTTAAAAGTAAATACCTTAAAATTGAAAAAGTAGTGTGGTCATAAATTAAATTATACTCTATTTTTTAATAAAGAAATCCAGATTCTTAACCAAGAAATAATAAGATGGTAGAAAAACTAGGATTGAGTATGCTTTTCAACACAAGTGATATTATTTCACCATCTTAATTATTTGAACAACTATTGATAAATGATTAAAGCTCATATATAAGGTGATCTGTAATAGGTCTTCAATGGCTTCAAACTATCTTTCGAGAGGAAATGCATATTAAAAAACATTGAGTGAAAAATATAATATATTTTTTGTCTAATATATTAGGGTAGAAATAAAAAGGGGTAAATAAAATTGTAATAAAAAAATGGGTAAGGTACATGGAAAAAATAAGGGGTATTTTCATTTTAATAATATAATAGGAGGGGGGTATTAACAATTGAGTAATTAGAGGTAGAATCTAGAATTAAGGGTATTATTTAATACCTTTCGAACGCACGTGTTATACCATAATTTTACTAAGTGAACCCCCCGTGCCTGTACAACATTTGAAGGTCCAACCTCCTCAATGGCATCCTTCAAAATCTGAAATTGAAACTCAGTATCTTTTCGCTTCTTAGAACAATCAATTGCTCTCAAGAAGTACGGTCCATTTTTGCAAGAGACAATGATATTGATGAGAGGACGGTGTCTAATATCCGTCCACCCATTCATGATAATGCTGCATCCATGTGACACCCATGTCACTTTCATCTCCTCCATCAATACATCAACCTTGGAATAGTTTCTATCCAAGATTGTTGTCCTGAGTTTTGTGTCTCCAGGAGGCACATAACTTGTACCTGTTTTTGCAACCTTAGCCATAGCCTCCTTGTAATAAGGAGAGCGAGCAACATTAAATGGAATCCCAGCAGCATAGAAAAATTTCCCAATAGCATCATCTGCCTCTTCCCTTGCCTTTGAATCAAACATGTCAATAACTGAATTTGGGGCTGCCCCCACGGCCTTTCTCTTCCCTCTGCTTTCCACTTCTGACACTTCAAAACTAGAACCAGCCCGAGTATTAGTAAGTTTGCCAGTCCTATGAGCGCTCAATGGAGTATTAGCCGTAGAACCACGAACTTCTGGCACTTTGTCCGTGGTATTTCCATTGAAGATTCTCACCATCTCAGCTCTTTGCTATAGTGAAAGACCCTTACAAGTGCCAACCCCCCTTCCTATAAGATGCAACAAGTGTGCATTGGTCCTAGTGATACTACCATGCCAAGTCAATGCACATATGTTGCACTTCCATACTTTGCTCCCCCCTCCAGACTTGGGGTTATCAATTATTTGGGCAAATTGTTGCAATGGCTTCTTCTTATCAAATGGTCCAATGCCAAATTTGGACAACATTTGAGAGGGGCAATTGGTAGCACTACCAGCTGAACTACCAGTTGCCGTTGCCACTACATTTTGTGTCCCTTCTTCACTCTCCCCCATTGTGGCATCACCAACTCTTCCACGACCACCTATCTCAACTTCCCGTTCAACCCTCTCCTGCTCTGATTCATACTCATACTCAGTCTCAGTAGAAGAACTCATGGGGATGATTGCTGCAATGAATTAAAAACAACCATAACTATATGATTGATTGATTATGTAATGAATTAATTTAAAAAAAAACATAGCCATTTAAATTTTAAATTTTACAACCAAACCCTATGCAAGATGCATTTTTTTAAACCCCACAAACTATATGCATGATTGCATTATGAATGTAAATGCAAATGCTAAAAAACAACCCCTAAAAAATGCAAAAATAATATAAATTTTAAACTAGAAATAAAAATGTAATTAAAAAAAGAAAACGTAACCATTTACATTGTAGTTTGTATAACCAAACCCTATGCAATATGCATTTTTAAAAATCCTACAAACTATATGCATGATTACATTGTGAATGTAGATGCAAATGCTAAACAGCCCCTTAACAAATGCAAATATAATCTAAATTTAAAAAAAAAAAACTTTAACATGTATTGTAAGCAAATAAAATTATAAATACCTCTTGCTGTCTCTTGTTCTTGCTCTTGCTCTTGCTCTTGCTCTTGCTCTTCCTCTTGCCCTTGCTCTCACTCTTGCTCTTGCTCTTGCTCTCACTCTTGCTCTTGCTCTTGCTTGGTGTGAATATGAAATGAGCCCATATTGTAAATTTATAACATAAAATAGCACTTTTAGGGTTAGGGTTAGGTTAGGAATGTTACTTTTATGCTATTAGTCATATACAATAAAAAAATAATGTGTTTTTGTCTATTAGAAGTTTGTTTTTTTTAAAAAAAAGGCGCAGCAGCCGTAGGGGACGGCGGGGACGTCTGGACGTCCCCGCCGTCCCCCCCACGTCCCCAACGTCCCCGGGACGTTTCTACCCCCCTCCAGCCGTCCCCAGGGCGTTTCGCGCCATTTCCCAAAAGAAGGAAACGTGGGGGAAACGTTTCCCCCACGTCCCCAGGACGTTCGGGACGTCCCGGACGTGTTAAAAACGGGGGGGACGCGTCCCTGCGTAACACTGATATATACCCTTACGTGGTATATGCATGAGCAAACTTTGTATATGTTGTCTCTAATTGTTTGTAATTATGGTTTGGAATCTTTAAAATTTCTTGTTTTCATTAAAATTGTAATATTTTAGTAAACCGGTTCATAAGTATTGAACCGGTCCGGTTCTGGTCCGATTCCAGTTCAGTTTCGGTCCGACCCTCGGCCGGTTCCAATTTTTAAAACATTGGTTCAAACGCCACGACTGAGTTCTGTTAGCACAAATAAAGGAAAATGGTTTCCCTGAGTTTTGGATGCATGCAATAACCCACATGTGTGACAAAGGCACTTGAATCCATCGCCAATCTAAAGATTTGGTTGAGAGCTTTCCAATGAGCCTAAATTCGTGCTGAATTGTGCCCTCACGTGGAGGTTATGCTTCTTTGAAAATTTGCATGTTGTATTGCCTTTGCTGTGCACCATGACCTTGAGACTTACACACAATCATGACACATCAAAATTATGGGTTCTTTAGTTCATAGGCTCATTCGAATCCGAGCAGTATGTGTGATGCATGGACCCATAATTATGCCGTAGGCATTCTATAGTCCATAATACTCGTGGGTTTCGTTGTGCTTAACCTGCTCATTATTTTACAACATTTATTTCCCATTTTTCTTGGCTGACGTGGCTGCAGACTCCCGAGCTTCACTTGCTCTATCATCTACTTATGCCTATCGCATACATGACACTCCAAATACTTGCGAACTTAATGTTGGCGGGGGAAAGAGGTGGTGAGGGAGTCAATGAGGAATGCGTTAGCCGACAGAGCCATCGTGGACATGCTCAGGCCTACACCTGCGGACATGCTGTTTTCAAGCTATTTTCTTCTTTTATTATTTATTGTTTCTAAAGCTTTTAGCTACTTTATTATTTTTATTTTTGCACTTATCTAAATTGGGTGGTCTATATTTGTCCAACCAAGCAAAGTGAAATGAGAGGAGAGGAGAGCCTCTCATTATTATTTTTAGTCGTTGGCTACACACACATGTAGAGAGTGGTTTAGCCACACGGAGAGCACTTCAATCGTGAGCTGATTGGGCGTCCCTTGCTATGATATGAAGGTTGTACTATTGTAAATATTTTCATGTGGATCTCAAGATGGTGGGGTACAAACTCAAAAATTGGTCTTAATTTAGGTTTATTATAATTATGATGATACGTATCCCTCTACAACGAGAAGGGTTGCATAATAAATGTTGCATGTGAAAATTAACGTTGTTTATGTTGATTCGCAAAGTGCGTTGATGTACGACAAAAGGACATCCGATGATTTGTTTTGAGAAGGCTGACCCGTCTATCTCTAGATACTCATCTTCAGAAAGGAAATGATATTTCAAGGAACTAACACAACAACATTGTTGACAGAGTGGTCCATTGTGAAAATGATTCTGAACCCTAAATCCCAGAGGAAAGTGTAGGACGCGCTAGAGGGCATGGTGGGCAAGGGCATAAATGTGCGAGATTTGGACATATGCAAGTTGAACCCTATTTGCAGATGGTGATGGAGACTCTACAAATACATCCTCCACCCAGGACACCAATATGGTTAATGGAATGTTTTGTGTTCCGACGGGTAGTGGCACCACCACCACGGTCAACATGTGGTCGATTAGGGACTAGTTGTAGTTTGGGGTTTGCCTTAGCAGTTTCAATTAGAGAGGTTCCTTGCCTTTGAGAGTGAGGAGAATTTGGAGAACAGGGGCAATGACTTGAGGCTTGCACCCTTTAGTGTGGATTGTCAGGTTTGCCCCGGGAAGGCTCTCAACCTCTCCATCATTCTCCTTTGGGTGCCCAAAGTGCCGAATCATTTCCTCTAACTTCTCTATCTACAACCCTTTTGAGCTATTTTCAAACCTGAAAAAATTAAATCTTACTTCACTCATCTCCTATATATAAATTGCCACATTAAAAAAAACTTCGACTTATAGCAGGTACACTTGCAAGTTTGCAACCCCCTGAGAGCAACTGCTAGAATTAAGCTCTGCCGTTTAAAGTCCCTTTGTGTCCAACTCTTGAGCTCTACATACAAAGAAAGCTGGGTCCCACAAACCTGCCACATGTCCTCTTTTTGCGCCTATGTGTTCACCTACACTAAATTGCCTCTATGAGCTGTGTTTAAGATAGACTTAGAGTGCTCAATGTGTACAAGGTCCGAGTTTGCCAAGTCATCCCTCTCATAGCTCCGGTTCATTTAAATTATGTTAATCCCGAAGGATTACACGCCTTTTTTAACCTCTAAACATTGTACGAGCTCCCTTAGTACATACATAGTATGAAGTGACAAGAATTACGCAGGCTCACTTAACATGCAAAGCGTAAAGTGATCCACTCAACCTTAGAATATAATGTGACCCCTTGAGCCTTATGATATTAAAGTGTGACTGCCAAGGATTGAACTAAATCGCTGTAATTGCTTCACCAACCTCAAGACTTGGGGCTTACGAATGATGTAACTTGGGCTCCACTATTGTTGAGACTTATTGAAGAAATACAAGGGCATGTGAGCATATTTATTAGCATTAAAATAAACATATTTTTAGTGATGCAAGATTGCCTATGTACCTTGGATGCTTCTGTATTATCATTTCACTTTTCTTCAACTATGATATGCAAAATTATGTTACCTGCATTTGCTTGATGTGTTTTGTAATGATTTCTTTCAAATTTGGTAAATTTATGAGATGGCACAACTTTAGCTATGTGTCTGATAGTTGATGTTCCTATGAAGTTGTTTGCTTTGTGCCATTGGCAAGACTTAGGAAAGGGCCACCCTATGTGATTGAGCACTGGCAGCTCAAAGGTGTATCATATTCTGCTATTCAATCTTTCCAATGTTCTCCTATCAGATTGCTTTCTTGGACCCCCAAATAAAAAATATACCTAGTATAAAATTGGAGTCTATCGCTTGATGTAATTAGCAACTATAATTGAGTTAGACAATCTGCCGAACAAATGCATCATATAATCTACTTCAGCAAAATGAAGCTTCTCAATCTCTGAGCTCTCAGAAATCAGACAATCACATCAAGGATGAATCCATTTCCTGTTAAATATTGGATCCATTTCCAGATCATTATCTAAGTTAAACTTTACAAAGAGATAACTAAGTAAATCAAAGTGGTAATTGTATGTAAGCCAAGAATGTTTGATGAAGGATCCTCTAAAATAAGATAAGGTAGAAGACCATTCGAGTACCAAAACTCACACAAATTGTTGGTCCATAAATGGCCTGGGGGTATAGAACAACGACCATGTGCATAGGAGGTCGTAATAGATCTAAAATGGGAGCCTACACACAATCACTAAGGATTTAAGGTGTAGGAGGGGTTGCCACTAGGAAAAAGAAAGAGCTATAGGGTAAGATAATACCATTAGGCGGTCCACTAGAGATATATAATCCAAGGGTTGTATAATGGGTGCTTCTTGGCAAAAGAAAGTTGTAAATGTAAATGACTAATGTAAAGATAAAAGATTTGACAATGCCTACACTATCCTAAATAATACATGATACAAAGAACAATCATCAACCAAAGTAAAGAAAAGAGTTTAGGGCTATGGATACCTACCTGGGGTAGGCTTGTTGGCGGATTAAATGTTTCTCCTTGGCTTGTAGCATCTTGTGAGAGATTGTTGTGAGCAAAGACAATATGAAAATGTGGAAGACCCGAGTAAACTTGAAGTTGGGGACTCCAAAGACTAACATAGATGTTGCTGGTTCAACTTATATTCTTGGCACTCTTGAATGGCCCAACGTTTTAACTTGTCTTTCTCAATGTAAGCTCCGCTAAATCTCAAGTCTTTTCTCCTTTCTAAGACAAATTTGTGAGAGTGAGTAAAGTGGATTGTTCAATATCTTGAAAAATGACAAATAGGAACCTTATAAATATAGAGTTACACCCAAGAATTTACTACTTAGTTTTAGTCAATGTCCTTTAATGATATATTGAAAAATGACCAATAGGAACCCTATAAATACAAACTTACACCCTAGAAGTCATAACTATGTTTTAGATGATGCAACCAAATGAAGAAAAAGGGAAGAAGAGGATAAATTGGGGGAATAAAAATTAGGAAGGAAAATCAAAGCTGATGTGAAGGTGATGTAAGGTGGTATAAGGTGATGGTATGTGGTTGTAGGAAAGAAAATGCCAAAATGATCTCTCACGATGTAATACAAGTTGGCCCACCTTGATCTCGAATGTACTTAGGATGTACATTCAGGGAGATTAATGTGCCCAGTCCTTCAAAATAAATAGTTAGCTAGTGTTAAACAGAGAAATAGCGAAGTGGAATTAGAATGCACACATTGTAGATTATGTGTCCGTCATTTTATCATGCAAGAGATAGTTACAAATAGTTGAGGAGGGTACAACCAAACATCAGTTAATACATTAAGCCTTGTATTCTGATACTCCCTCTAAAGACTAACAATACAAAAAACAAAAACAAACACTGACAAAAAATTAAAACAGTACGAAACAAAGACACAGTGTGATGAAGTTTTCTGTTTGAAAATGATTCCTGGACTAGGTAGAATTCCATCAAGCTGCCTTGTAACCCTTTCTTGAGCTATATCTCGAGTATCTAGATGTCACCTCCCCAAGCTCTCGAATTATGAACCTCCTGAATTATTGGACAACCATCCATGTTGAGCTACTTACACAATGCCCCATCAATTTGTTTCATGACTCTCGCAAGGGTATAATTCCCAAGAACCACAAACTCTTGAATTGATTGGGCAGCCGTCCATGTTGTGCTTCATCTACACTAAATCCCTTTCTATCTTCGAAGTGTGGCTTATTAAAATACATTAACTTCATCAACAAATTCTTCACCACTTTTAGCATTTGGGGGATCTTTAGCAACGACTATATTAATTTCATTTGGTTTGTCCTTGAGCTTTCCCTTGAGAACATCATTGGCCCAAATTCTATAGTTCAACGGTATGTGACTTCTTTTCTTGCAATAATAACATTCAATATCCCTCTTGTCTTTATTTGATCTTCTACGATGGCTTCTGGAGTATAATGCACTCTCATGTTGAGGGTCACCTTTTGTATCTTCTATCGTCGTTCTCTTTTTTCTAGCTAAGAGAGCTGAAATCATATCTTCTAGAGTTTGAGGATGTATCTAACTAAGAATTAAAATGATGTTGTTGTATTTAGAAGACAGACTGTTTAACAAAATAGCTTTAGCATTCTCGTCATCTATCGTAGCCTTGACTTCTGCTAGCGGTCTAATAAGAGATTTCAGATTGCTTATGTAGCTAGACACAGTGACTCCATCATCCATCTTGAATCTTATGAATGGCTGAAGCTTTAGAGAAATCTTTACATTAACCGCTTATTCTTGAAACAATTTATTCATATTATACCAGATTTCCTTGGATAATTTTTCTAGATTTACATAATGTAACTCAGAATTGAAAAGAGCAAGAACAGTAATGGCTTTGGCTTTATCATCTCTGCTTTGCCAATCTAGGAATTTATTGGCATATGTGGGTGGTTTCTTATTTCCATTTAGTATTCCCCATAAACTCTTGTTCATCAGGTGCTTCTATGTTTTTACTTTCCAGGTGTGAAATTTTAGACCAGAAATTTGTCTAATGAAATTTTCATTCTCAGAACTGCAACTTCACAGGAATTAATGCAAAGTGGTTTTAATAATTGTATTTTTACAGCAGAGAAAGAAAACTATAGCAGGCAAGTCTGTGCCCTGGATGACTGCCCTCAAATAGTGTCTGAAACTTAAATGGTGAATGACAAAACCACTGTTCGAGTCTATTTTATAAGTCAACCAACAATGGCTACTGGTGAAGTGTATCTACTCTGTCAAGTATGCTACTTCGTGCTTCCTAATAAAAAGGGCTTTTGTGACTGTATTTGCAATGGCATAAACCTTAGTTACACGGGGATGCGTCCCCCCTATTTTTGACATGTCCGGGACGTGGGGGAAATGTTTCCCCCATGTTTCCCACAGTGCATGCATGATGGGAAACGTCCTGGGGACGTCTAAGGAGGCTGGGAAACGTCTTGGGGACGGCGAAACGTGGGGGGGACGTGGGAAACGTGGGGGGATGTGGGTAATGTGGGGGGGATGTCCAGACGTCCCCCACATGGTCTGCCACATTTTTCAATAAAAAACATAAAAACAACACTCTAAACTATATTTTTTTTAATTGTAAATCACTTATGATTCAAAATCTTGTGAAGAAGCAAGTCACGGGCTTGTGCAAGTAATGATCAAGCTAAATATATCCCGAAACCCTACTATTATTGTTTGACAGTCTTAGTCTGACTGTAGAATCTGAATGAGAGCCTGTTTTCTGTCATTCTCTGTTTTGTCAGTAGAAAGGTTGACAAGAGCAATTGAGGGTCAATAGATCACTACTGTCAACAGTGAACCATAACACTTGGTCATAGTTTGGGAAGATTGCTATCAGAGAATTGAAGGAGAACATAATAGAAGTTTATAACATGTTTGGAAAAGCTGAGTGTTTTGAAATCACAGTATCCTGTCTGTAACAGTTTTAGGAATGTATTTGATGTTTATGAGTTCAAGTTTCACCTTATTTAAATCTCAAATGGTTTTATTTCAGCTTATTTATATAATTTAGTAACTATATCTTTATATTTTAAATATTTATATATTTTTTAATTAGCCGTCCCCCTGCCGTCCCCCCGCCGTCCCCAAAATTTAGAATTTTTTTGCTGTCCCGGAAACCCCATCCCCCCGTTCCCCCGTCTTAGGTAACTATGGTATAAACTCCTGCTACAAAAAATGTCTCCAGTATTTTCACGCCCTTGCTTGTGCCCAGATTCATGTCACATACATAGTCTTCTTTGGCATATATCCAACTGTATTTCTTGTCTGAACCTGTGACTGTATAATCTATTTTCCTTCACATTCCTGTCACACGACTGTCAGCATCTCCTTCGCATGCCCTAGATGACTTTGCTCACATTTTTGACGTTTTTCAGAGTTATTGTGACTGTTACTGGTGAATGTGCCCTTTGGAAATGCCCGAGGCCCTGAAAAATCTCCAAAAAAACAGAAATCGCAAAATTGCGAATGCTCAAGTTGATTGTCCTTCAAAAATCTTCAGATCTCTCATGTTTTTCTACTTCATGACCATGTTCTTCTTTAATGGCTTTGAACTCGTGAATGGCAACTTCTGCCCTTGAAACATCTCACCACGACTTCCTCCTTCAGCAACAATGACTCTTTGACCTTCACAGCCTTCTACTCACTTGTTCGTATTTGATTCCACGAGCTTCCTTAAACTCGAACCCCACCATGCAACAGTATCTCTGATACCAATGTTAGAAGACGCAAACAAAGAAAGAATGAAGAGGAATTGGAATGCATACATCTTAGATTGTGTCCGTCATTTAATTATGCAAAGAGAGAGTTAGAAAATGGTTAATATATACGTAATAGTGACTTAATACATACCTAATAGGTTACAACTGAACATTAGTCAATACATACCTAATAGTGACTTAATTATAAAAGGTAAGCCTTATATTCTAATAGCAAGTGAAAATAAGATGTGTACAGCAACTCTCAGTGGTTATTGACTGATCAAATCAGTACATCATTTTTTTGTTTTTTAACCTATTTGCAACTATTAGCAATTTGAATTAAAAAAGCAAAAACATTATTATAATTGAGGTAGACAATCCGCCAATTAAACTTATTATATAATTACTTACTCCAGGAAAATGAAGCTTCTTAATCTTTAAGCTCATAAAATTAAGACATACAAGCACTATTCATTTCAACTAGAACTAGCTTTAAATGAATCAATTGAATAGATTGCTTGGAAACAAGAAAATTCATTAAATTGCTTGAAACCAAGAAAATTCAACAGCTCATTTGTTCATGTTCATCTTAATGCACCCTTTAACTTAGCTAAAATATGATAGCTTAAACACCTTGGGTTATAAATGAAGTTTTAGCAGCGATCTTTTTTGACAAAATTATAATGGGTGCTGCAAAGTTGGACAAAACATTTACCTCGAATTCTTTTTCTGTTCTTTATTATAATTGTAGTCTCATAATAGTAGTAAATGGGATGTTGATGTTTTTACATTTTGTTTTCTTTTTGATTCTAAACGTTGGCCTCTCCAGGTCATGATTTCAAGTTTTCTGTGGTCAGACTTTTCTGCTTCTTCTGAGATCAAGATTAACTTCGAAACATTGATACTGCATTTAAACTGTACATATATGCCAAATCCCAACTTTCACAAATACCATTTCGTGCAAGAGTACATTAATTCAAACAATTCATTTTATGTGTATTTTTGTCTTTGGTGTGGTACTTGTCTTTAAGATGTCAGACCTTAACTATGGGATCAGCTCCTTTTGTCTACTTTCGGAGTTGGATTATTTATGGTTCAATCTATTTTTGCAGGGTTATTGATGCAGAGGAGAATCTTGGTGAAAGTGAAGTACGGGAGGCACATCTTGCGAAATCTTTGTACTATATACGTATTGGTGACAAGGTGTGTAATTACTTTCCTTTATCGCCTTTTGGTTGTGGGAATTTGTGACACCTCTCTCGGAATTTGAGCTGACATTCTTTTCATGCATATATTTTCCTTCTAGTGGAGCATATCTGAGCTGCATTGGGTTCTGCTTTATAGGAAAAGGCTTTGGAACAGATGAAAATCACAGAAGGAAAGACGGTTGCTGTTGGCCAGAAGATGGACTTGGTTTTCCACACCCTTCAGCTTGGGTTCTTTTTCATGGACTTTGATCTAATTTCTAAAGGAATTGATAAAGCAAAAAAGTATGTCATCTATATTATGGTTGTTTCTTTTCAGATATTTTCTTAAAAACACTCTAGTTTAGTCTTGCAATTGTTGATTTTGATATCCAAAATACAGTTTGTTTGAGGAAGGAGGTGATTGGGAAAGGAAGAATCGATTAAAGGTGTATGAGGGCCTTTACTGTATGTCTACACGGAATTTTAAGAAAGCAGCAGAATTATTTTTGGATTCTATTTCAACATTCACAACTTATGAGCTTTTCCCATATGACATATTCATATTCTATACTGTGCTGACCAGTATCATCTCATTGGACAGAGTGTCACTCAAGCAAAAGGTACGTCTTTCTTTCAGATAATTATTTTACTATGTTCGTGTCAGAAATGACATATTTACATATTTTATAAATGCCATGGGGGCAACATTACAGGTTGTCGACGCACCGGAGATTTTGACTGTGATCAGCAAGATACCACATCTTTCGGAATTTCTGAACTCACTTTATGGCTGTCAATACAAGTCATTTTTTATTGCGTTTGGTGAGTTAATCTTCCCTTATATTATATCTCGAGTTAAAAGCTATAAAAAAGAACACCATTTCAGTATGTAAAATCCACAACAGCAGTGTAATTTTTTTATTTTGAAAACACATTATTTCTTACCTATGAAATCAGCATTAATGTGTAATAAGACTTATCGGATTCTCTCAGCTGGTTTGACTGATCAAATAAAACTGGATCGCTACTTGCATCCACATTTTCGATACTACATGAGAGAGGTCCGCACAGTTGTGTACTCGCAGTTTCTAGAATCCTACAAAAGTGTAACCATGGAGGCCATGGCAAAAGCTTTTGGTGTTAGTGGTGATTTTATTGACATGTAAGTACTCTGAAATATGCAAGAGCTCATTGCTTTTCAACTTGCAACCTAATCTTCATTTGATGCAGAATTGACGCTACTTGGGAATTTATTAATATTGATAGAAGAGGTAATGCTTGGATGCTGTAATCAAGTTATAGATATTTTCCATGTTTTGCAGGGAACTCTCTCGTTTCATAGCTGCAGGTAAGCTTCATTGCAAAATTGATAAAGTTGTTGGCGTTTTAGAAACCAACAGACCAGATGCCAAAAATGCTCTTTACCAGGCAACTATCAAGCAAGGAGACTTCCTGTTGAACCGCATTCAGAAGCTCTCCAGAGTAATTGACCTTTAAGCTTTGGAATAATCTACTTTTGTAGCAGCTCAAGTGTAATTTTGAAGGCCGACTACAGGATTTAATGAATCTTTATTTTGGTACCTTAATGATTATATGGCAACTAATCTTGTCAAGTTGGATTTGTGTGAAGAGGCAATCATTAATGGTTTTGGGTTTTTCATGTTTCGTAATCAAATTGGCTGGTTTTACTTAAATTCCAATTGAGAGGTCTAAAACATTGTGTTCTCATGGCACGTTTCCCTTGATTGGGTTTCAAGCAAATCCAATTTGGCCGTGCCTTCCTGTTTTCTTTTGCCTCGCCACAATTCAATCCTTTGGCTGGTGATAAATTGATCTATTTTGGTTTGGTTTGATATGACAAGTTTAATTATGAAAAATCATTTAGCAAGGCTTTATAGG
The DNA here is from genome assembly GCA_019776745.2 of Taxus chinensis. Classification (NCBI taxonomy): domain Eukaryota; kingdom Viridiplantae; phylum Streptophyta; class Pinopsida; order Cupressales; family Taxaceae; genus Taxus; species Taxus chinensis. The sequence continues at coordinate 91,098,016 of CM034155.1, forward strand.
TACTCGATCACGTCTGAGTGAGTGTCTTCTCTAATGACATTTGATTATCTTCAGAAGAAAACTTAAAATCAAATTTGTGCACGCACATGTGCTAATTAGAAGACTGTTTGAAGGTTGGATCCTATTGACATAGATTGATTTATGTACTCTTTTAATCTTCATGGTGCTTTAGAATGAAGTACTTTGTCAATCACAGATCACAATTATTCCATAGTGAATGCAAATCACGTTTAAAGTAGACAATTCTTGAATTTGAGGTGTTTGGCCTACATGGTATGGCACCTGGGGGAATTCAAGAAGGGAGCCAAGGGCAGAGGGACCAAAGTTAAGCTTCACCATTGATTTTATGATGTTTGCCATGTTAAAATAATGCTATTTTGAGCATGCTTTAGAGACATGGCATAGAATGTATTTCCTGTTGAACGAGCATCTCTTGGGTTGGGTTATTTTGTACTATTTAGTATGGGAGAATTTGAAAATTTGATTAGTGTTTTAATTGAGATTTTATTGACTATGATCAATAATGTTTGGGAAAATAATTTACTTTATCAAACAACTTAGAACTTAATCATAAGCATACTTGAATAAAAAAATAGACTATTAAATAAGAATGAAAAAATATAGATGGTTACTGTTTTCATCCAGAAGTTTCACCTTGATAGAGAATGGTGCACATATTCTCTTTCATGTTGACAAAATTGGAACATCTCAAAGTTGTGGGTAACCTATCTTTGAGGTGAACCTCTATAGAGGGTTGGTTCTCTTGTAAATCACCTAAAAAAATGAAAACTTGACTAGGAAAAAGGGAAATGAATATGAGAAATGGAAAATAAGGGTGATACATCAATAATTTAACACATGCATGTAATTCTACACATAAAATTCAAAGATCCACACATCTGCACAATTCTAAGTTATTTTGCATAATAAATTCAAGGGTTTAGGATAAAGGACATCGGTCTAGGGAGTAAATTCCACACTAAAGCAACACAATAGTCCTATCAAACACAATGAAAAATTAGAAAACAATATAAGAGGATTTTTTATTTAAAGGTGCAATTACAACGCTAGAATTTCCAGAGCAAAACACCCCACAATGTTTATGACAACTTTTATAATCAAATCAACATTTATTAGGTTGTTGCCTTTTAAAAATAGTTTGTCTGAGTTATTTTTAGTTTATTTTTTGTTCAACCCCCTTTGGCGCCAAGCATAGGACCGTAGTTGCTAAATTTATTTAAAAGCACTTCTCTTTTACCCAATTTCTATTTTGGAGTAACACTTGCTCAATTTAACAAAAATAAAGCTATTTTATCCATCGACTTATGTGCTCCTAAAAATATAACTGAATTTATATTCTTAGCATTTCCATTTTTAACACTAACATCTTTAGCCAAATGCTATTTTAGCCAAACACTGCTTTTAGTAAATGCTAGTTTTAACAAAATTGTTATTTTGATTTTTTTTTTCTCTTAGCATGCAGATCCATCTTTCCATTTTTGGCATGGAAAATATGGTAACATTTTGACGACATCACGAGATTGTTTGCCCGCTAAATGAAAGATTGGTAGCCTTGTGTATCCATTACGCTATGTAGTCACATACTTCTTGTCAACTTGTATCTTGTGAAACAAAATTGCTGAAATACCTTCTCTAATAAAAGAAAAATATGTGCATGCAAACACTTCTTGAAAAGAAAACTAGAAAAATAATGTGCATGCAATCACTTATTATGCAATAAACAAACATAGCCTACTTCTAATATAAACAAAGAGAAAGGGAAACTAGACAAAATTACATACTAGTTGGGAGAAATAACTTCATTTTATCAGAAAGTGCGGCCATGAGACCAATTTTGCAACTAGATCACATGATATAAGTGCAGACATGGTTTGCACTATTGATTTGCTCAAAATATCAGTCTAGAAAATAATAAACATCTTTATATGATTTGCACTTAGTTTTTGGAGATGTTGAGGCTGATTGTTGGCAACTTGAAGCTCTTTCTTATGCTATGAAATGAACACAATTGATGGTAACTCTTTCTATGGTTTTAAACTAGCTAAATGCCCGATTAGACATGATTTTTTTTATAGCTGATAGACTGATTTTTCTGATTTTCCCCTCTTCTTTGTGTGTAATATCATCATTTGGAGTGCTTGAGGCCCTTTTTTGCTCATATTAGATGCTTGTAGACTGATCTACAATTTCAATTGGTTCTTCCTCATCATCAGAATCTTCTAATTCTGATAAAATCTCCTCTTTATTTTCCATGCTTGAAGAAAAGTCCTTTTGAATTTGAATTTTGCTGATCTCCACCTTTGTATGATTATTTGCAAGCCGATCTTAAGGTGATATAGGCTCAAGATTGCTAATCCGAGTCTTAGAAACATTCATATGCTCTTTCAAAACATTATCTTTATGTTGTATCACAAGAGATAAGAAAACTTAGTCTAACCTTTACTTGTTGGTCATATTCCTCCATCTGCTCTGTAACTTCAATCACTTTCGTGCACTCCTCTATTGTAGGCTTAACCAACTGTGGAATTTGTTTGCCCTCAAAATGTAAGTTCCATTTTGTTAGATTTTGCCTGAGAACTTTTTCATTTAGCTCTTTAGTTGACTGTTCTTCCAAATTGTTTTGCGGATTGGTTTCGTTCCAAAACGGATTTGAGAATATGTTGGAGGGTGGGTTGGGTTGTTAACTGATTTTGCAATGGTTGAGATGATTAGAGAGGTGTAAGATCTTGTGGAAGAGAAGGATTGGAAGGAAAGGTTTTAAGAAAGCTAGGAACTCAAAATTTAGGCAGAGATTGCATGGGTTAGGAAGTATGAATGGGAGGGCTTTAGGATAATAGTGATGAATTACCCCATTGCTAGGGTTTCTCAACACTATATTAGTAAGCTTCCATCTCTTCATTCCACTTTGATATTTGTGGTATCAATTCAGACACAAAATCTAATTTCTCTTGAGGGCTATACTAGCTTGGCATAGGACCAACCCATGGGTAGGGTACCCTGAATCTAAGCGTGTCTGCCTTGATGAAAGTTGTTGCCCCCATTTGTACCATTTTTATATCCAAGTGTTGTACTTGCATCTGCGAATCATCATTAGCTATGGAATTGCTTTTATAATCTGCATATTCATGCTCCTGAAAAACACCATGATTATTAGGATAACCATATAAATTTTGTGGATCATGGGCATATTCATTATGATAGGGCTTATAATATTGATTTGGAGGAGGATTTTAGGAAATAAGAAATGGAGGGGAGTAATAATGCTCTTGGGATTGGGAATTCCAAGGAGGAATTGAAGTCATGATTGCACAACCTCATAAAAAGATGAAAAGATGGAGGAAATGGTTTGCTGATTGAGAAAAAAAGGATATTTGGGCCAATGCAGTCGCTAGATGTTGAATATTTGTGTCTGAAACACTAATATTTACTAAGAACAACATCAACTTCTTTAGCAAATTTTTGTATTGTCCCACCGACTGTGCCGGAAATTGTTCAATCTGAAGTTGCACTCTGATGGAGAATGGTGTGTGTACTCTTTCTCGTGTTGACAACATTGGAACACCTCAAGGCTGAGAGTGACCTATGTCTGAGGTGAACCTTTAGAGAGGGTTGGTTCCCTTATGAATCACCTAAAAAAAAAAAAACTTGACAAGGAAAAGGGAAAGGAATGCATGAAATGGGAAATAAGGGTGATACACTAATAATTTAACACATGCATGTAACTCTGCATACAAAGAATCCAAATATCCATACACTTGCACAACTTTAAACTATTTTGCATAATAAACTCAAGCGTTTAGTAGAAATGACAACGATATAGGGAGTAAATTCCACACGAAAGCAACATAATATTCCTATCAAACACAATGGAAAACCAAAAAAACAATAGTATGAGAGTGCAAAATGGAGCTTTTAATTCAGAGGTGCAATTACAAGGCTAAAATTGCCAGAGCAAAACAACCCATAGTGTCTATAATAATTTCTACAATCAAATCAACCTTTATTAGACGGTTGCCTTTTAAAAATAGCTTGTCTGAGCTATTTTTTAATTTATTTTTTCAACCCCATTTGATGCCAATTATAGGACCGCAATTGCTAAATTTATCCAAAAGCACTTCTTTTTTAGCCAATTTCTATTTTGGAACAACACTTTCTCAATTTAACAAAAAACAAGCTATCTTTATCCATTGACTCATGCATTCCTAAAAATAGAATTGAACTTATATTTTTAACACTTCCATTTTTAGCACCAACTAATTTTAGCCAAACATTATTTTTAGTGAATGCTATTTTAATTTATTTCTTTTCTCTTAACATGCAAATCCGTCTTTCCATCTTTCCATCTTTGGCGTGGAAAATATGGTAATAGTTACAATAAATATGCAGTTGGTTGGTATTTGTGGCATGTTCTCCATTGCAAACACAAGAAGAAACAAAATCCAATCATGAAGTACTAAAGAGCTAAAAAACTGAGTGTAACGACCAACTCACCGTCTTGACCGTCTGGTTATACCCATAGCTGGAAGTCATTTTTGGCACTATGCCTTTTCTTTTAATTTAGAAAATAGATTTGTAAAGATGTTTTCAAGAGGAATATCAACACAAACACTCATATAGTGGAGTATTGTAATCCATACTCCACTAAATCCCGCCCCCTTTAATACTCTATATTCAATTCAGTGGATGCCCTATATCTATAATTGACGAGGAATGTCGCACACAATGACCATACCCTATATAGGTAGGGGGTAGGGGCAGCAAAGTGCCTAACTAGAGAATAAAATTGTATCAACCTCACCAGATGCCCTGACTGATCCTGTCTAGATATGAGATATTGAGATATAAGATATGAATGAGATCACTGACTGGGTACTCTGAATGAAGAATGACTGGGCACTTTGAAACCGATAGAGATGGGGGGCGTTCCTCATCCCCAATCCAGAGAATTATTGTACTTGGGGCTTCAATAACGCCCATATAGAGATTGGGGTCCAACCAATCAGAAAGGTCAAGTGCTTTCCCCACATAGAGATAGGGATGCTAGATGAAGTAGAGGAAGGGGAAGGCCGGGTGAACCCGATGGCTCGGTGGTTTCATCCCTGTCCGTATGGTTTATCTGTCGTGTAGTGCAGTTTATAATCTAATCTGATCTGACTAGAAATGAACTTGCCTACTATATCTGATCTGAATACAACTCTTGAGAGTTATTTGCAAGGGTTCACATTTGTCTTAGAAAGGTCTAGGCGTTGGCTTATTTGGAGTACCATATTGAATGTAATTGAATGACATATGACTTAAAAGGGCCAACTACTAGATCTAAGTTCACTAAGTAGCATGTGCTGGGCCCTTTTAAGGAAATTGGAGCAACCATTGACTTTGGGCTTTTTTTAGGTGATGCCAATTTAAATTTGGAGTGCTCTTAAAGTAAAATCTCAATGTAGTTGTGGAAAGTGGTTCTAGCTAAAAAAATATTAACCATGCCTATTGGAGATGTGTGAATAATATTATTATCCACAAAAGCCCAACATTGGTTCATAGAACTAAAATAAACTGTAATGTTACGTTAGGAAATGAGAGTACAAAAATAACTCCCACAAACTTAAAACTAAAAAGGACATGTGACCAAAAAAATATGTGAAAATATATTATGTCCTTTTATGCTTCATTGATCTCACAAAATTTAACTTTGCATGCTGATGGTTTCATAGGCAAATTTGAAGAAGAATTAATGTAAATAAAATAAGCAATTCTCTAAGTAAAACCATTGGCCAAATGATGGAAAAGAGAAAACATCTCTTGAAAGAGAAGAGCCAAACATCTCTAGTCCTCGCATGTCATTAAGTTCTAAAAAGAGTTATTTGAGCCTTGGATGAGTTCATCTTGAAAGTGAAGATATGTATTGTTGCAATGTTGAAGCTTTGAAGAAAGGCATGGTAAGGCTCCAACCATTTGTACTGAAGATAGGTTACATGGATCTCATCTCTAATACCCATATTTATCTCCTTTTTGAAAACATCTAGTGAATCAATTGCAAAATTATATGGAGGGAGTATGTTAATACCAATATTTACAAGGCCTTGTAGAGTGCAAGATCTAGCATACCATCAAGATTTGATTTTATGTTGTGTTAATTGTGTAGAAGATTTTATAGCTTAAAATTGGTACGTGAAGGAATTAGTAAAAGAGTTGGCCACTTGTCTAAGCCCATATATCATAGTCACTACTTTAAAGTCTCAATAGTGATGAGTAGGTTGTACCAAATTTAATATGAATGCTGTTATAATGGACTAATATTTTAGCATGGATATGTTTGTATATCATGGATGTAATGACAATTTCGATTCAACGTAGATCAACTTTTTAAAGTGGTACCATTACTCATTACATCTACAAGCAAAAATTCTTAGCACATACTATGTAAAGCATTACAAGAAAAACTAGGCAACCATTGCAAAAAGACCAACAAATAGATCCATATCATTTGGCTTGTACCAACCACCATGTAGAGGGTCTTTCCCTATAAGAATAAGTCCTAGCTAGTATTGAAAATGTTCTCAAGCTTGTTTGTGTTGGGAATATAGTACTACAGAAATGGAAACACTTCCCCAAAAGCTACAACAATGGAAGTGTAAACTAGATAAATCCAAATCAAAACAAAGTACACACACATAACACAACATGTACCGTGGTTCACCCAATGTGGGCTACATCCACCAAAGATAGATATCTCATATATATAATAATCAAGAGTACAAACCAACTCTTCCCACAAGAGTACAATGCATCTCTCCAAGAGTATCTCCTCTGCCATATCTCTAAACAGATCTCCATGAGTGCACTACAACCATGCCTCCAAACCATCACCAGATCTCATGTACCAGGAACTACTAAATCTCTAAACTGCAACCAAGATCTCATGTGAATCTGCAACAAAACCTCTCACACGGGTCTACCATATGTGCAACTATAATTATGCACCGAGAAGTAAGTCTGTCTCTCCATCACTGCATCAACTTGTGCAAACATGAAGACAACCTCCTCTACAATATCTAGATCTACATGGATCATCAATACAACATGATCTCATGGATCTATGAATACAAGATCTCACAACAACCTGTTGATCTAACAGTATAAGAATAGATCTACATGGATCAACAATACATCATGATCTCATGGATCTACAATATAAGATCTCACCAACATGTGGATCTACAAGAAGAAACTCTATGTGCTTTGCATACTATGCAAACCATTACAATGAGACAATAACTCTATAAAGGAAATACAATAGAAGATGTTACTCTCTTCTCACCATTGAGATGTACCTGCTATTTCCTTCTGTCTAGCTTCTCTCCATAAAAGCTCTGTCTTCATGTAACATGTTCTTTCTTTCTCTTCTTCTTTATCCTCTCAACCTAGGAGAATCAAGGATCTAACTCAATACTTCTCTTAATTAACCTTCTAACCCTAATTTTCATGCTTATATATGCATATACAAACGTAGGGCACCATAGCTATACATTACAACCTTTAGATTCAATTTATAACTAAAGTTAGATCTAATTCCTGTGAGTTAAATATAAAATTTCACTCACAAGTATCGATGTCAGTTCCCTGACTGATGGCGGTTCATCTACTGACCGAGGACGATTAACCAACCGATGCCGGTTATTGTGTAAACCAACCACTTGTAATGCATGCTCATTGTGAAGCAATCTAGCTCCACAACTCAACTATTTGCATTTACAAATTCCTCTTGGGTTTACAAAACAACTCACGTAGGATAAATGACTAAAGCTAAATGAGGAAATTTGTTTGTGTGGTTTGGAGGATACCACAAGTCATGTTGTAGAGGTAGAAGATTCCAATCACCATATTTGACACGTGAAGGAGAGTGGCATTGTGATGGAGATCACCCAATTTTGTTGTGAGTGTGTTCGGAGAATAAATTTGAAAATGCTTTCTTTCTCTCAGGCGTACCCTCCTTAGAGGGAAAAGAAGGTGACACATGCGGAATAACGTACACAACATTGCATCAATGGTCCATGACGGTCTAAATACGTGCATCCTTTGAACCATCTTCTTGGCTTGTACTTTAATATCCATGAATAATTTTGAAACAACCATGACTTTATTTTAAGTAGAGAAATGTGAATCAATAAAAGAGTTTGCAAATTTTTTAGAATTTCTTTCTTTCTTTATTTTATGACATCAACCATCCTGCTAGATGGTATTGGCCATGTTAAGCTCATTATACACCATTAGACACCTTGCGATGCCATTTTCCTACCATGTTTGATACCATTTACCAAAAAGTTGCATGCCTTTTTTCCCATTTAAATTCAAAAACCAACCCCTCATGAAACTTTTAAAAAAACCCAAACCCACCTAAATTTAGACCCATCTACATTTTGACTCTTATTGGGGAAAAATTTGCTAATTGAATTTTCCCAGGACCTACTTCTACACTTTTCTACTAGCTACCATTTCCCAACTTAAAAAAAAACCTACTCACCTCATCCACCCACACTACCACCTCACATTATGACCATCATCTTTTGTTTAATCAAAATCAGACATACTAGAGCTCCATAATTCGAAAATCAATAAACACAAAGTGTGAAAAATGAGTAGATTGACTTTCTGTTTATAGATTTCAATTGAATTTTTTTTAAACCTCCTCTCACAATATCCAATTTTCTTCAAACTATGATATTTACAATTGTAATCTTGACTTCAATTCTAAAAGAGGCATCATGATCATATTAGTGAAATTAATCCAACAATATATTACATGTATTTTTTCAAAAAATTCTAAAACCACCTATTTTCTAGGTCCATAATCCTTATCCATTTGATTTCTGATTACGCCTTCTTTCACCACTACCTATTTATGACCTATTCATGACCTACTTCCCCTCTTTATCTAATCATATCTTATCATCCTTCCGTGATCTACCCTTTAGCTCAGGGTTTATTGCTTATTTATCTAATTTTACTTCTAGTGTTTCTTTTTAGTTGCATATTACTTGGATTTTCACGTAACAACTCTTTCTACAATATGGTGATTCCCTATATAACCACATTCACATGAAGGTATGTTTATTAGGTATTCTGTATTTGAGTTCATGATTTTATGAATTACTTTAATACACATTCATTTTAGTTATTATTAATTTATGTGTTGTTATTTATCTACCCAAAGGCTATGTCATTTACAATTTTTGTGACATATGATGCTTTTTGGTTTGGTGTATGTATACATCTATTTTTTCATTTTGCTAAATTTTATTCTTCATAGTAACTATTGACGCATTGGCCTCCACATAATGGTGTCCTTAGGGACATTGTTGGGAGAAAGGACTAACCTTAAATGGTTACATGAAACATTCATTGATTGCATTGGGATGGTTAACATCAATACTTATGAGAGAGCTTTGATGTGTAGTTTGATTATATCACATTTCACATAATTCAATTTCTACATAGTAATATTTTACATGTTCCCTATCATATTATAGTGACCTCCTGAAGTTATTTTGGAAAATGGAGGCATACAATTCTGCTTGGGGAAACTCTTGTGATACCAATCCTTCTCCTTCAAGAAGTGCTAATAAAAATACCCTCAAAATCCTAACCAAAATTCTTCTCAAAATCCTCCTAATAATCCCAATTAGTTTATTTTGCAACTCATTGACCAAATTAGTTAGCAACAAGCAAGTCTTAACAACCAATTTTTTCAAATGAATGCGAATCTTGCTTGAATGCATAATATACCTCAAAAATATAGTGGGGTATGCATAATCAGTTTCCTCCTTGACCTCCTCTAGTAGAGCCCAATGTAACTCAAATTGTGCAATCTCCCTTGACCAAAAAGGTGCTCAAATCAATTCACAGGAACCTTTGGATCCGTATATAGCCACAATGGATATTATAAGTATCGCCTAATCCTGTACTTATGATATGTACACTAACCCCAAACTTCACATTAAAGCCTTTGGCAATATCTACAAAGACTAGATCAAAGACAAATCATATGCTACTACTAATCTCTTAGTAAAGGCCCTTAAGGACGACACTTTATATTTCTACCATTCTCTCACACCTAACTTCGGTATTGAACTCGAGGGGTTAGTGATTCAACCCTAAACAGATAATATTTGTGTTTCATAAGATGTTCTTATTTATTTAAGGATTAAGGGTTAACAACATGTAGTACATTCATTTTAATTAATAAATTATATTAATTCCCAAATTGGAATATACTATGTTAAGTAATTTGCAAGAGAGAATATGGAAATGATTCCTAAAATATAAGGAAGCAAACACACTTAGTTGATCACATACTTATGAAGTTAATATGACATTTTGTATGATTATACGTGCTATACATGATTTACAGAGGCTTCATCCTTGAAACTGAAGTGTAAAATTGAGCAAGTATGGAACCATTAAGTATGTATGTAAGTATCAGATAGTTTGGTACCTATTAGATGGTTCTATATGGTGATATACTAGCATTATGTAACTTTATGTACATATGTGACCCTCATAATTTTTCTTCACTCTAAAACCCTAGGTACCACACATTTGTGAAACCCTCTATGTGATGCGAAACAAATTGAAAACCATAACCATGGGTAGGATACACTAAAAAAGGTTAGTGATTGGGCTGAAGTGCAATCCATACCACCTACATCGGTAAACATATGTAGTTCTCCACCTAACATGCGATATCTATATGGATGCAACTAACTTTGATAATCTGATCCCTTGACAATGAGAAACAATGGCTTGACGTGCTTAGCTTGACTTGAATTCTGAGGTCTCTAGCTTTAGAACTGTGACTGTGTACCCTATTTGAGTGTGTTTCATATCTACGTAGGGGATACTCTTAGAGTGTGTTGCTACTTTGAAACGATTCAGGAGAGATTTAATTTATTTTACAAGTATCTCTTGAAAGTGTCGAGTGAGGTAAATGAATACATTAAAATTGTTTATATATGCATTCATAGATGAATTTTTGCATTAAGGATGACCTACATGATATGAACTAAACTGTAAAAGATATCAAATTTAGAAAGTGACTGTTGGGTGTCTAGGGATGAAAACGTCATCCTTAGACCAAACCATATGATGGTTTGGCCTTAAGCAAAGGGTCCCATACAAGCAATTTGTAGAATTATGTAATATTTTAGGAATGATTCTTGGGAGGAATACACTACTGCAGAATGATGCAACAAGTTTAGAGGGTGATTGAGTAGTGTGAATAGAGAAACCAGTCATGCAAGAGAGATAAGTATAGGTAACCTAGGATGGGAATGTACGCACATCATGACTTGACGATGAAGCCAAAGTTTTCATTACTAAATGATAATTTCCAAATTTAAATGTCTACATTTGTACCCCTTTAAGTATATAATGAATTTTTCATGGTTAAATGATAATATACTTGAGTGTGTAAATTTTTTTGTCTTTTCTCAAGATCATTGATTTCCCTTGTGTGTTGGCATGCTCTATGATAAAACCTACAACACAAAATGTAGTCAATGTCTATAGAAAGAATTGAACTTAAACTCAATTTTGAAGATATATTTGTAACTTGAACATTGAATTTGTAACTAGTAAAGGGAAAGAGACCAAAACATGGAAGGAGTACACCTGTTTTCTTTACTAAAGGAGAAACTTATATTTATTTCTACTTGGAGATGTATATTGAAACTAAACCACTAAAGGATTGGTGGTGATTAGTCACAATTTTTTTTGAAGGAGATTTTAGATCCAAAAGGAGTCAAGTATTGCTAGAATCAACACCAAAAGAAGTGCCACACGAATTTCTAGTCATCCCAATACATAGGAAGGGTATAACACAATATGTAGCCATCCTAAAGATACTCCCAAAGAGAGTGAGAAGAATATTTTCACATGGATTTCTAGTAACCCCAAAAGTCTTCTACCCACAAACCACATTGTTGCAGATGGATCTAGGTCCAATTAAAAAATGACGCAAAGTCAAAAGGGAATGACTTAGTCTCATTTCTCCACCGTGTGATGTCCCATGAGTATAATATGTTTAATACTAAATATAATAGAAGAATAAGAAGGCCCATGTACCCATACCTTGTAGTGAAATGGTGCTCAAACCGTGGAGTGCAAAAAAGGAATGAAGTAGTCAAATCTCCCACATTTTGTACTAAAATATAGAAAACCCTATTCAAGATCGTGCCAAATGAATTTGAATGTATATTAGAAACTTGTAATTTTTTTTGAAAATTTAAGAATAATGAAATTTATTGAGAAGCTACCCTAGGATGAAAAAATCCATCCTAGACCGCAACGAAATGTAGTTTTATCCCTGTGGACAATATTGTCTGTGTACATAATATTTTCCTATTTTGTTTCTAACTTTGTTTCTAAGTATATATACCATATCCCAATCTATTCCTAAATTTTGAAATTTGTTTGTGTGCTTGATGTGCATAGATATTTGCGTAATAAACATTGCTGAATGCACCCTCTTTTGAGGTGAGTGAGACATGCAAAGATATTTATCAACTCAAAAGAAATGATGTGTATCCATGTTTAATGTATTTGATAGTCAAATTGGATCACATATAGGGCTACTATAGGTGACCATCATTGAGATCTTGTTACTACAAGAGTATGCATGGTAGAAACCATGGCATAAAGAAAACAATAGGTGTAGAGGAAAAAATGTACAGTAATACTTAAAGATGACGAGTCCAAAACATTTCTCATCTAATAAAATTCATTTCAATTCCATAGCTTGGTATTAAAGTGAACTTAGATGTAGTTTTGAGACTAATAACTAATTTAAAGTAAAATGTAGAGTATATATTTGCTCTAATTCTTGGAAATATATTGCAATCTAATTGTTTATGTTTCTTAACATTTATTCAAAAAACTAGTTATCATATGTTGCAAAGTAGGTTATTTCAGCCATTCAAGAATAAAAATGAAGTGTTGAAGCAAAGATCTAGCCTAAAATATCAACTTCAAAGTATATGAGACACTTAAAGCTCAAATTTAGATTATTTCAACTCCAAAGATGTCATATGATGTTAGTTCCAGAATATTTTTAATTTTTAATGGAAAAAAATAGTTCTAGACCAATTAAAGCTAGAAAAAGTATGAGAAATGAGCTTTGGAAAAGAAGGAAAAAATGTAGTTTCAATAAAACTATGATATCTCTCCCATTTATTATCAAAATTTAGAAATTTAAAATGTTCCAGAAATCTTGGAAAAGGGTGCACAAAACCTAGATGGAAATTCAAATATATTAAAAATACATAAAATGTAGGTTGGAAGTTGCGAATGTGAAATCAAACGCTTGAAGACAAAAGTGGAAAAGAAAAGTCTAGGCACCCAACCTTTCTCCAAAAATATTGGGATGAGTTGTTGAAGATGTTGAATACTCAAGAGACCCAATATTCTCTCTTAAAAGGTTGGGATAAGTTTTTGCATACGTCGAATAGTTAAGAGAACCAATCTTTTCTTCTAAAATGTTGTGGATGCGTAATTTGTAATGAGAGAATAAAGGAGGTTGTTCCTCTATCTTAATGGTTGCATTTTGTTAGGAGTATTCAATAATATATTTTCCCATATTTATCTTATAAGTGGTTAGGATGTGAAATAACAATAGTGTTTCATTATGTGTCTCTACTAAACAATCTCCCATGATTTGTTCCTAGATAAATGGGATGAGTGGTAGTGTTTAAGTAGGAGTTTGTGAATGCAACATTTTCTCATGTTTTTCTCTTAACATATGGGATATGTTGTTTAGTTTATATTTTAGTTGAGAATAAGTCTCTTTCCAAGAATAGTAAAGTAGTTCTATAGTTTGGGAAGTATTGACTATGTAAACCATGAGTGATTTCCTTTAAATGTAACACTCAATAGTTGAAGAAAGAGCGTAGATTTTTTGGTTGTAAATTAGAAAATTGTTGTAATTTTGGAGAAGCAATACATGCTCAAATTTACAAGCAATTGTTAAACCTCTTTTGTAATTGATATTTTTCCTATTCCAAGGGAGGGAAGGCCACTCCTCCTAAGCAAGAGGAAACCATTTGGTATTTATGTTTTTCTGTTTTAGTTTATGTTTTCATTATGTTAATTTTTATTCTATGTTTTATTTCAATGTTTATTTATTTTAATGTGTGTGTTTAAATGTTGACATCAGATTTAATCAACTTACATATTACATAATGTTAATAAATATTTAAATAAAGATTACATCATAACATAATTAAATAAATAAATACTTACAGGAAATAAATAACACATGTGACACAATATTTATAGTGGAAAACCCCAATAGGGTAAAAACCACTTTGAAAATAACCTTTTACTTCAGAGAACTTATTTTACATCCAATAAGATCACCTCCTCCTTTGAAACCCTATTTACCAAGGGTAAAACCAAATCACTTGATTTACACACCTTTGATATATTTCCTGAATATATCAAATGAGGACCTAAAGTCCTTTTTATATAAGGTGATCGGGTATGTCTCTCGACCCACCTTTTCAACCTAAAATGGTTGACACATACACCTAGGTTTATAATATTTAATATTAGAAATATAATCATTTCATGATATTAAATATTTAACCTAAATTATATACCTAGGTTAGCATATTTAATAATAGAAATATAAATATTTCATATTATTAAATATTAACCTATATATTAGTGATGGACCCATATACATTAAGGGTTGGCCAGACCACTTAATCATTATGTTCCAACACTCCCCCTTAATGTTAAGTGGGATAACATAACATATGCCAATAGATTACCTGCCCGTGGTACACTACAGGATTTACAATCCTTAAACCATAAAGGTTTTAGGCTAGCATATCGGTTGAAGAAATTATAACACCTTCATCATACTCAATTTACCTTTTGGTACAAAAGGATTTGGAATCCCAAAGATCATCCCATGATCAGTGGCTAAGTATGATTTGTGAGTTTTACATGTTCTCACAGGTTCTCATAAAAGGTTATTGAACCCAAGCATATAGGAGCCTTTTACAACCAAGGACCTCCTTAACAATATGCTTGTACTGGATGTTTACCAGTAAACTCAATAGCACTAAAGAGTTTACTGAAGATCGCCTTTAAGATCTTTCTACACTTCTTTCTAAAAAAGAAGCCGAGGAGGTATACATGCCCGAAGGTCTTTTTACACTTGCCCGAAGGTATTTTTTTACATTTCCCAGAAGGTATTTTACAAATGTCCGAAGGTATTTTTACAAAAACCAAGTTCCATTAGGAGGTGACATTGTCATGCACACTCCCCCTCAATGGAAACTCTGACAATCCAAGATTTTCACAAAAGTGACAAAACTTTGCAACACTCAGGGACTTTGTGAAGATGTCAGCAACCTGCTCTTCAGTCAACATGAACTTGAGATTTATCTCATCACTTTACACCTTCTCACGGGTGAAGCGTATATGTATCTCAATGTTCTTCATCCTCTGATGTTGAACTAGATTCTTAATCAAGAGTAATACAACTCTGACCACCACATAGAAGAGAAATACTTCCTTTAGCTTCCATGTGTATCTCTACCAACAACCATTACAGCCACATGGCTTCTTTACTTCTTCCATTGTACTTCTCTGCCTCAGTAGAAGAAATGGAGACTGTTGATTGTATTTTTTGTTCCAAGTAATGGTTCCTACACCAAAAAACTTGAACACATATCTAGTATATTTTATAACACAACATCAGTATGGTTATAATCAAAAAATCCATATAAGATAACATTTTCATTCTTATTATAATGCAACCCATAATTGATTGTTCCTTTCAAATATCTAAAAATTCTTTTTGCAAGATTCCAATGATCTCTAAAAAAGGTTCCTACATAAACCTTGAAGTAATTCCTACTGTATAGGAAATATCTGATCTAGTTATAGTTAGATAAATCAAACTATCAACTAACATCGTATATAAAATAGGATCAACCTTTTTCATATGCAGATTTAAGATCAATATTTATTCCAACTTCCATTGAAGTAGAAAATGGTTTACAATCAATCATAAGAAACTTTTTCAATACAATGGTTGCATATTGTGTTTTGAAAAATAACAATAGAATGAAATACAATCATACAAATAACATGATGTGAGAGACCTAACTCATTCATTTCAAAGTACTGCTTCAATTTCTCTTTAATCCTATGAATTAAATTAGAATTGTCACTAGACATAAGAAAATCATCAACATATATACATATAATGATAATATGCGAGCCTTATTGCTTAATGAATATATCATTGTTAGAAGAACAATTAAAAAAACCTAACAGTTTAAAGAAGGAAACAATTTTCGCATACCAAGCTCTAAGAGCTTGTTTTAAACCATACAAGGATTTCTCAACTTACAAACATAGTTTTCTTTACCAGTTTCTTCAAATCCTTTAGGTTGAAACATGTAAAGTTCTTCTTTTAAATCACAATTCAAAAAAATATTTTTCTTATCCATTTGGTGGATTTTCCACCCAAATTGAGCGGCAATTACAAATAAGGCCCTAACAGTACTCATTTTAGCTACAGGAAATGTCTCAACATAATCAATACCAGGTTTCTGAGTGAAACCTCTAGCAATAAGTCTAGCTTTATGTTTGTTAATACTACCATCAACATTATATTTTACTTTGTATATCCACCTAGACCCTATAATAATTCACGGCTCAGGTTCATACAAGGTAATTAATGCATGGTACATATGATGGACTTCTGGTCATTTTCCTAAGGTTAATAGGATTTGAACTTTCTAACATAGATTGAGCCCAATTTAATTTCTTATCTAGGAAGATAAGAGTTTCAAAAACATCTATAACATCAAAACATCATCATGACCATTTACTAAATCAGAATCAAAACCATCATTTAGAAGCATTTAATGAAGTAACTTCAAGAGAAGAAGACAACACATGTAAACCTTTCACTAGATTATATCTATACATTTCATATAAGCTTCGATAATTAACATGTCCTAACCTTTCATGTCATAGTTTTGAATTATTCAAACTCTGAGATATAAAACAAGATGCAGAAGAGAAATCATCAAAAATATACAGACCATTTCTTTGAATTCTTCAGCTATTATACTCTCATTACTATCCTTGATATACCAATTATCCTTCATGCATGGACTCTAGTTATGTCCATACCTCTTTCAGATGTTCGATATTACCAATGTGTAGAAGGTACTTGCCGTTCACATTGCGTAAAATCATAGAAAGATCCTCCTGCATTCGTTGCAAGAATGCATTCATGTTATCTATAGTTGCTTGACGACCGGTGGGAGCAACCTCAGATCCAAAAACAATCGTCTAGAGTTTCCTCGCCATAAATTCTGTTTTGACCCAAATGTTGTAGTTGGTTTCATTCAGGATCTGGGTTTTGTCAAGACAGAAATAGTTGGATGCCATTGTTTTCCTAAATTGTAAAACACACCCCATTATAATATACAATGTACCACAGAGTTAGATACATATTTATCGATAATAAAAACAACACTTTTAATAGAATCAGATCTAAATTTTATAGATCTAAAGAAACTATTTGATCATAACTAATTATGTCATTACAATGCATACGAATTAATCTTCCATGATCAAAATAATAACCCGCAATATAAAGGGCTCTGCATTATACCCCAAATTTATATAAAAAATATTTTCAACCATATAGAAGTGAAGAAGAGACCCCTAAGAATGCATAACAACATCAAATTTTTGAAAAAAAAATATAGACAAAGATCCGTCCAACTTAAATTTGACATCTAAATGACCGTCATAATGACTTTTTTTGGTCTGTCGTCACGATCATTTGACCGTCAATTTTAACACAATGAAAGTTTCCTAGAACCTACGAGCTTAAATTTGACGTCTAAATGACGTCATATTGTCTTATGTTTGGTCTACCGTGACGGTCATTTGACCGTCAAATTTAATGAAGCCAAAACTTGCTGTGTATTTCCAGAATGTGAAATTCTAGAATTTCTTCTTCTGTATAATATTAGGGAGGTTATATTTTAATACATTATAATAACCTATTATAATTTATAATGTAAAAATATATACACTTTTTAAAAAAAAGGTATATAGTTTATAGAATGTAAATAAAAAATAACATATAGTTCATAAAAATTATAAACTATAGTATATTTTTTTATATAAAAAACACATAACCCTTATTAAAGGGGTTTAAAGGACATAGACCAGGTTAAAAGAATTTTACCAGGTGCAAGTAGATTTATGAGAGTATAGATTAACTTGCATATTTTATAGAGGGGACAAGTAATTTCACCCGACCAATGAAATAAATTGAAATCCCTATTTTCATGAACCTTGTCTCCTCCCTTCATTTACTCTTAATTTTACCCCGCACACATTTAAAACTATGGAAATATTGCAAAATATTTTATATAATTCCTGCAAGCTAAAAACTTTAAAACTTTTATGTGGCTATAACTACCAATATTTTAATAAATATTTACCACACTTCACGTGGGTCACCAATAAACTAGCCCTTTTTTAAAAAAATTCTTCATTTATACTTGAGAGTTCCACATTTATACCTGAGATATTATCTCATTTTATTCTCCACTCCCACTCTTATATAAAAGAAAACATTTAAATAGGTTTATTTATATAGTTTTTATAAACTATAAGATATAAATGAATGGGGCTGCCCCCTTACATGGATAATATAAATGGTTAGGGACACATGTTAGGTTTTATTTAATAAGTATTAAGATTTAAAAAGTAATCCCTTCATGGCCAAGTAATAAACATGGACCCCCTTACTAAAAAAATAAGCACTTAGGTATTTTTAAAACATATATAAACCAAATCTAATAAAATTTATATTTTAAGCAGTTTAAACTAACCATATATAAAATATGATTCAAACTTAGGTTCTTTTTTAAAAAAAACTATATATGCCTAGATTTATAAGTTAAGTTTAAATATGATTTAAACTTAGGCTTAGAATATGGTATGTTGACTCTTCCCTCAATCCCATGTAATTTTAATATGGTTTAAGACTTTTAATATATAGTTTTTTTTTAAAACTATATAAATTTTAATATGATGTTTATATAAATTATTATATAAACCTTATTCTATATTATATATATTTTTATTTAAAAATAATAATATAGTTTTCAAATTATATAGGATATAGTTATAGATTAACTATAAACTATAGTTTTTCAAATCGAATCCTTTTAGAGGGGACCAAAGAACATGGGTATGAATTTACCTTCCAAAATATTTAACCTACAAACATTTGAAATTATAGAAAACATGAAAATTATTTCATATAGTAATAAATTATTTCTTTTTCTATATGTGATTTTCACGCAGGTAAATATTTGAAGCCCCTTTCACCTGTGCACACATCAATCTCCAAACAAACATTAATTCCATATAATTTACAAAATGTAAATGAAAGTAAGAATCATATCATATTACATCTCCCCCCCTAAAAAATTAGGGATTTAAAATTGAAAAACCCTAAAAAATTTACCGAGAGTTTAATTGCACAAATGTAATGCCAAAATAAATTGGGAAAAAAAAGAAGGGGACCAGATACTTTTAAATACCCTTTTGGGTTGGTTGAAAAAACCCGTACAAATTAAATAAATAAAATACAAAACATTTGATCTTAATTTATTTAATTTACCTCGCTCTGTTACCATGTTAGAATTTGAGGATTCTAATAAATACGGATTTAATCAACTTACATATTACATAATGTTACAATAAATATTTAAATAAATATTACATCATAACATAAGTAAATAAAGAAATACTTACAGGAAATAAATAACACAGGTGACACAATATTTATAGTGGAAAACCTCAATAGGGTAAAAACCACTTTGAAAATAACCTTTTACTTCAGAGAACTTATTTTACATCCAGTAAGATCACCTCCTCCTTTGAAACCCTATTTACCAAGGGTAAAACCAAATCACTTGATTTGCACACCTTTGATATATTTCTCGAATATATCAAATGAGGACCTAAAGTCCTTTTTATATAAGGTGATTGGGTATGTCTCCGACCCACCTTTTCAACCTAAAATGGTTGACACATACACCTAGGTTTATAATATTTAATATTAGAAATATAATCATTTCATGATATTAAATATTTAACCTAAAGTATATACCTAGGTTAGCATACTTAATAATAGAAATATAAATATTTCATATTATTAAATATTAACCTATATATTAGTGATGAACCCATATACATTCAGGGTTGACCAGACCACTTAATCAACCATGAGGTTAAACTTGTGCACTATCTTAATCATGAAGTTATAATTGACCCTATAAAAATGTTTATTCATATCAAGTTTTATGAGAATACCTACTTTCTTTCTATGCATAATTTAACAAATTTCTTCATGGAATACGATGATACCATTGAGAATATGATTTCCTAATACTCCTAAAGAATACTCTTCATTCTTCCTCCTATTTTTTAAAAAGTTCTTATAGATTGTATTGCAAAGAGAAATAGGCTTGAAAACATTAAAATATTCTACATTTTTCATATTTGGAATAAGAGTAAGAAATATTGAACCCCACTACTTGGGATTTTTTTTTCGTCTACGCTCTTCAAGTAGTTCCTACACATACTTACCCAAATCATGCCAAAAGTAGTAAAAGAGCCTGACATGGAACCCATCCACCCTAGGAGATTTATTGCCTCCCATATTTTTGAGTGATTACTAAACCTATTATTTTGTAAAAGGATTTAATAACTCATCATTATAAACACTTAATATGATATTTGGAGGTATTGTTGAGGAGCTCTGTCTGGGATTTGTATATCTCAATATATGTAGAGTGAAAAGGTTTTTATATAGTTCTACTATAATTTCCTTGATTTACTTTTTGATAGAGTATTCATCGAGAAGGGAAAAATATTGCAATCTATTGATATTCCTTCTTATAATTACTAAAAATGCGATAATTTATTATTCTTGTTCCCCTTTTTAGCCAATCAATCCTAGATTTTTGTTTCACAAGGTTTCTTCCATGCTCAACATTTATTGGAATTGAAGCATCAAATATTTTTCTTGTAGCAAAATATTGGGGGACAATATTGATTCCATGATAGGTTTCTGAACACATTTACGATTGACACTGATTTTTTTTTTTTGGGAACATATTACCAAAATTTTCCTTATTCCATATGCATCAAAATGAATATTTTAGTCCACCATTTTTGAAGGTTAGGTTTTGTATAAACTCAAATTTGGTAACTTATCCTTTGACAATAATGTTTTTGACTTTGTCTCTATGCTAAGAAAAATGATCACATTCTAAGCCTAATTAATATTTCTAATTACACCCTAAAAATATATAAATGTAAATGCTATGAAAAATGATATGTAAGATGTAAGGGTTTATTATAGGAGATTATTTTGATTTAATTAAATTACAATTAACCTTACATAATTTAAATAATGCATTAATACATGCAAAAATGATAAATGATAGAACAATAACTTAAATACATAAGAGGAAATGCATACTTAGATATACAAAGTGAAATAAAAGAGATGGATGTGTAAATAGGTGGAACAAGATGATATGATACTGAATATGCTTCATTTCTGATATTGGAACTAGAAAATAACCTAGTGCAAGACCATACAACCATTGTACAATATTTTACTGATATTGCATCGTCATGAATAGATTTTTTTTACAATTTTTGAACTTTTTGTGGTGAAATTTTATAAACTTATGTGCACTTTAATTTCCTATAAACGTGTTTCGCTGTATGTTGTTATTATTTACACAACCTTATGACAAAATTTAATCACATGCAACAAAGTGGAAACCCTGAATACTTACAATAACCTTCATTAAAGTATTAGATAAAAAAGGAGAAATCATATGTGTGGTGAGGTTGGAATACCCTTAGAAGTCAACCCTTGTTGAACTATTCAAAGTGTTGTATTGTATTCCCTCTAGTGAGATGAAGCCCCATTTAGTTCTCTTAGGTTTATGGTTATGATCTAAGTCAATCCCCTATGAGTGTTGTCGTGTCTCTTGACACAAATATAACAAGATAAACATAGAGTATATATGGTAACCAATGCGGTGGTAGTGTGATGTAGCGTTCTTTAGCTATTAGACTAAACCATTTGACCCTTAAGGACCTTTGAAAATTCTTGGAGTGACTTTTATTTTGCTAAGACATGGATTTAGGTCCTTTGCATGTTTGGAAATGGAGGAAGCTAGACTTTTTGACCTAGTTGAGTACTTTAGACCCAAAGTAGTTACTACTTTAAGTCATGTGCATTTGATTTAGGAATATTTAGGAGATCCTTAAGTGATTTTGGATTCATATTTTCAATAAGAAATTATGAAAGTTTCATGTGAGTAATAAAGTGATATTGACTCACTTATATAGCCTTTAGTAGGTGAAATATTATGTTAAGGCCAACACTAGGAAGATTAAATGATGCAATAAATATATTCAAATTGAAATTAGAATCGGGAGATGCCAAGGGATAATATTTTACAAGTCAATTAAGGGTGTATAACTTATTCTGACCAAATTACAGTTTTGGATAGAAAATTGTGATGCAAAACCAAAAGTTTTGAAATGATGCAAAAAGCTTATTTATTTATTTTATTAATTAATAATTCCTGATTTAATGATAGAGAAGAGTGCGGAGATGATAAATTCAAGAAATAAATAGAGATATGTACTGATTGGAATTAAAATATGAGCATTTATCTTAGCAAGGGAGCGTACCCAAACTTGTCATTGATAAAGGATAAATTACCAAATTCGAGTGTCTACAATGTCTCTCACATTTCCCCTAATTTTCTCACCTTTCATACCGCTATATTATTTCATTTAGAGAATATTAGTTAGATAAAGTAGTAATTTATCCCAAGACATCATCATTGAAATTTAGCTTTTACATCACTGTCTACCTGGGCTGAACTATACAACTCAGACCCATAGTGGAATATAATCCTGGATGACTTGTATGGTCTTACACCCTTCTATCTAATGACACTTTTTATAATTAAAATATATTATGTGTGTGATTTAATATTCCCAGATCAACATTAATGTGAATGTTCAACCTATATGTTCTTAAATAAATGCTATCATGTGATATTACTAGCCCAAAAATATAAAACTTGAGCCATGACAACCAAACCATATTGTGAAAACATGCCTCAAATGATTTTCGAATCCCTCTCCCAGTAAGTTTATCTTATGTGTCATGATCATATTTACCTTGTAGGTATTACCATATAAATAATAATGATGTGAAAATTTTAAAAGTACTGTGATATGGTCAATTCCTCCATTTAGCAAAGTACATCAGAAGACTAATTCTTCGGCAGGCTTAGAAAGGAAAAATCTGGTTATTTCAAGGCATGTGTGCATATTACAGGAAAGTTCTTAAATATCATGATAATATGGAGGTATTATTAGATATCCTTGAAGGTGTTGGAAGTATTTTAGGAATATTTAGGAAAGGTTTAGTGGTTTAGGGGAAATCTGTGCAAAAGTAAGATTTTTTTAGGTATAAGGAATGAGAAGTCAAATTATGAACCTAAATTTGTCCAAATGATTTTGGGAGATTTATAAGGAGTTATGAGGAAAAAAAAGGAAATGGAAATTTTAAATAGTGCTCCACATGGTGGAAGAATCAAGTTTGATCCAAGGTGTGAATATTTCTTGAGACAATTAAATCTTTGTAGGTGTACCTTATTGTCCCGATCAAAAAGTGGCATTTTTTTGGAGTTTAGGGAAGAATAAAGATATTAAAATTGTTCCAATTGTCTTATAATGTATTTTAGAGTTAGATTCATATAAAATTTCACCTCCGAAGACCATCCCTAGCTCCCGGAGTGAATATTTTAAGTTCTCACTGTGCAAGCTCCATACTTAGCCAAATTTTGTATTGCCACCTGTCAACATATTGCTCCATTGCAGCATTTGATGTCCCTTTCCACTTTTCACCAAGTGTAAAATAGGGACAAAAAATTACACCCATGAGTAAGCCACTTCTTTGGTTCCTCTTGTGACCTCTTCCAGCTATGGAGTGGGCTTATCTAGCTCCTCCACTCTCCTCACACCTGACCAGACTCCAAAACTTGGCATCATCTTGGTCCATTGCTCCATTCACTATCTCTTTTTACCTTTTCATAAAGGGGATAAGAGGAATAAGAAAGGGCGACCATGAGAAATCCCATTTTTTGGTTTTTCAAGTGACCCTAACACAACTTATAAGGTGCATTTTCTAGCCCCCATGTGCTTTTTCTACCCCCCTCATTATTCTGCCACATGTCTAAAACTTGTTCCATTGATACATTTGATTTACCTTCATCTATTTTCACCAAGGGGACAATAGGTACAAGAAAGGGAACCCATGATCAAGCCCCCTCTCCTAGTCCCCCATGTGATCACTTTTAGCTCTTTGGGTGCTTGACTGAATTTTTCAATCTTGCTCACACTTGCTCCCATGTTGACACTTGTCATAATATTTATCTAAGGCAAATTTTTATATCTATGATATCCCTATTATCCCCATTTCACAATTAAAAACATATCTGAACCTCACTCAATCTCACATTTAACATAGGTTTGATCTATGGTCAGCAGGACATCATAAAAGTGAGATAAAACAAAATATAACACCATTTTAACTCATTTCATCCACATAGTTATCCATTTTGGTGAATTTGTTTCTATCATACCTTCCAAAATCCATTAATGTCTGCCATTTCATAAAATCAAAAAGGAAAGTGAGACCCCTCTTCATTTCTCGAGGATCCGGCGAGAGAAATCACTTGAAAATAAGAGTAAACGATCCTAAAAAAATCTACTTTCATGCAAACCAATTTTTGCACCATGAAGTAGATGATTTTTAAGGATATCTAGGACTGATTTTTATTTGAGAATTCTTCCCTCCTTAAATAATTTTCAACTTTCCTGAAGATCCGACGGGTGAAATCATCTGAAACTTGGAGCAGAGGATCCTCAAAAAATCTAGTTTGATTGGAGCCATTTATTTTTCGATGGAGTTGCTAATTTTTAAAGATATGGATGACTAATATTTTCATAGTATTATTAACCATTTGATGAAAAATTAACTTTTCCACTCACCCAAATGAAGGAATAATCTAAAATTTGGAGCAGGGAATCCTGACATAAAACCCATAAATTAAAGACTATTTTCGTTACAATCTGACACCTACAGTGCAATTTATAAAAAATAGTACATTTTCATGAAATGGTATGTATAAGAATATAAAGTTGTCAAATGAGGTGAATTATCAGCATCAGTGGTCCCCAAACAGGCAAGAAACATCAGGTAGTGAAAATAATGCAAAATTGCTAAAAATAACAGTCATGGTTAGGACCTACTAAAAAATAGAAAGCTTCTAATTTTGGCCCAAAAATTTGCGATGAATCTAGTTTGTATTATATTATTTATTTTTTCCATCATCAAAAGATAAATAAGATGTTCATGGCTCAAATAAGAAAATTAATCTTGCGCAAGCTTTCATAGGATCATAAAGCATCATCTTGATCACATTCATGTCAAGAATCAGACCAAAGCACATCAAGGTGTAGTAAGTGAAACCAAGAACATTATGATGACCTAAAAGAGTTTAAAAGAGCCAAGAAACCCATTTAAATTAAAATTCATCAAGAGGATGACGGTCTTAATCTTGATGAGATAAGCTCACAGCGAGTAATGCTCATAGTCATTTCAAGCTCGCATTGGAATGTCTCACAAAAATGTTCCTACACACTCATTCGGTAGTCCAGAATGTTCATGCATCTTGCAAAAGGAGGAAAGTGTGATCACCATGCTTCAAATCATAAATATATCCATCATATAAAGCTTCATCTTCATCGGATTGGTCAATCCTTGTCTCTCTCGCTTCCTTCTCTCTCCATGTTATAATTTCTCATTAAGAATGTACTTTTCACTATTTCGTCCCATTCACTTAAGTGACCCTAAATTAAACATTGTAAGAATCCTTTTTCATTAGGGTAAGTGCATGGAAATGGGGGACCAAAAAGGGGTCAAAAGTGGATTCATTTTTTTTGAAATCAGTAAATCCTGAACTTCATCTAATAATTTGGCATGCATATGCTTAAAATTTAATTTTTTTATAAGATTAAGAAACATATTGCTTGGATCTAGTTTCTAAACTACTATTTTTTTGAAAATGGTGGAGATTGAGAAAGTCAAATGTGGTGCACAAGAAAATTATGTCTATTTTTGTGTAAAAAAGATAATAACCTATTGTGTGTGTGTCCCCCATTTTTTGAGTTCTATAAATTATTTTTCAAATCCCTTAAGTAGAAAGTTAGCTAAGACCATATACAAGATCCCACTAATTGTTCATAATTTTTGGATGAATATATAACTTTTTACTAATTTTCCAAGTGCACACAAACCAGAAAATAAAATATTTGTGGGTACACCCCCGTAACTTTCATAAAAATAGTGTAGAATGGAGTTTAGATGAAGCCTTATTTAAAATTTTGATGAAAAAATCATAAATTGTGTACAAAAACATATGCATACGTTTTGGCAGAAAAGAAGGCACTAGTAAAAAAAATTAAGGATGAAAGCCTTACACTGATTGAATTTTAGAAAGAAGTATATCACCACCAAGGTAAAACTGAGCTTGACGTCATAGTATAATTTGTTTTGGAATATTATGTTATAACACTTGCGATATCAGGGTGTACACATGGGATTTTGATATTTTTTGTAAAACACAGATTTATTCACGGATTACATAGTCCAAACCTTAGGTTTGGATATCCAAGGAAAATAAAACCCTATGGATTGGTAGTTTAAAATACATAGAAGATGAAACATGCTTGTGCTATAACGCACTCATGTTATAACATGAATGTGGTATAACACAAGCGTTTTCTTGTTTGTAATGTTATATATGTGCATTTGGGAGGGATACATTTACCAAAATAAATGTTTAAGTTCTTTACATTTATTTTAGTAAATATAAGAAATTAGGGTCACTCCGTGCCTTATGGAATTAGTCTCACAATTCCACAAGTCACGATTTAGGAGATAGTTTTTATAATCTAATCTGGTCAGTACATAGGTATTTTTCAAGATTTCAACATCCAGCCTAAAGATTTTAGGATTTAAATTCTACAATCAATGTATACTTTGGGAAATAATATAGTCATTTTTTAGGTTTTTGGGCATTTTGGATTGTTTACTTCCATTTGTAGGAGTGTTAGATGTGCCAAAATCAGAATATACAAACCTCACAACTCCCAAAGGTAGTGACAATTGATCAAATATATGGTGTCATGAATTTTCCCATGAGCATGGAGTTGAATCTCTAATTTCATCTTAAAATATGGTAGAATCATACTATGGATGAGTACCTACTTTACAAGCTTAGGGAATGCATATTTAAGAGGACCACTCGAGCGATCCTCACAATCAACAATGCAAGGGAGTGACCTTCATTACCATGTTGGTATGTATATAATAATTTGATCCTTATAATAAAGATTAATATTAGTAAGGTGTGGGAAAGAAGATGATATATCTAATGACCCCATAATCTATTAATTTGTTCAATAGAATAATAAGATGCAACTTAAAGAGTTAGAAGCTAAAAGAATGCATCACATCGATATATTTATAACACTGTTAGGGTAGGAGTAGGTGAAAATGTGAAAAATATTCCACACATTTATTTACTTTCTATGGAGAAAGAAACTCAGGAGTTTCATCAATATTTATGCTAAGTAAATTAGTTGCACTCTCACCCTAGTGTAGGATTGGGAAGGTTGATTCAAGTGCCACATACTTCATAAGAAATCAAATCTACATCACCATTAAGAGAAATGATTTTTAAATATCATTTTGTGTTGTTGCCAAAACACCATTGAAATAAATTTATATATGGAAAAGACACCATGAAATAATTTCATGCATTATTAAAAAGGAATTTGGTGAAAGTTGTTAGAGGGTGTTGGTATACAAAATGTATGGCATGAAAAATTGAAACTTTGAGCATGACAACTAAGCTCATAGTTGAATATTTCGTTTCACGGTCACTGGTGCATCCTTCCTTTGGCTAGCCTACCTCAGTACCAATCTCAACATGGTTCAAAATAAATTATTAAAAAGTTTTTAAATTTTGTTTTAATCTGTAAGGATGATTGAATACGATGATTGCTAAGTTCAGTTTGACTTGATGGAAGATAACTTCCTTCGGAGGCCTAAAAAGACCATTCTAGAGCTAATCAAACATAATATGGGAGAGTTAAAGAAATATATTACGTATCCAAAGGTAATTTATGAATATTTAGAAAATGTTTTCTCATTCAAGGAAAATAGACTCAACAACGAGTTTTATAGGTTTAGGGAACAAACACTCTAATGGTGAAATTTAACTTCTCCTAATGATTTCGGGAGCTCTGTAAGGAGTTAGTAGGAAAAAATAGGCAATGGAAAGATATGTGAATATTATACATATCGGTAACATCCATTTTTATATAATATTTAAATATTTCATGAATAATTTAAAAACACCGCAACTGCCCCTTTCAGTTCCAGACAAAAATGCACCTAAATTTATAAGCTCCAGAGAGATGGTAACCACATAGTGATAGGTGGAGATTTGTAAATGTTGATAAGTACATATCGGAATGGTGACTATCATAAATATAATAATTTTTACCGTGGGTAAGGATCTCATGAGGATGTGGCCAAATTTTGTGAGTTGAAAACACCTTCCTAACACCTTAGGTGGTGTTTTTGAGCGACGAAAATTCTAACATGAAAAAGTGGTAAAAATTGAGTTACCATGAGTTGAAATCATGTTTATAAAACCTCAAGTGATGAATTAAGTGTTTAGAAACACTGTTATGAGATATTCATTGTGATGAGAATATGATGCTTTCTTCTAATTATGATGAAATATTGAAGATCACTCTCTTTCTTTTCTAGGCCTCCATAATTAACCCTAATGATAAAACATCAAATCTATGATGCTCAAACCATTTTATGATTATCTATCACTTACTAAAATAGGTATTCACCATGTAGATGGAAGTATTTCTCACTGAATGAAATTATTTTCATGTGGCCACTTGTTAGACTGAAATGAGGTGGTTACAACGTCCTTCCTCTTTCGATGTGTGTTCACACTACAAGGTTTGAATGAGTGTTTAAGAAAACTAACAAGTGAGTGACATAAAGTGAAACTCAAAATATTTCTCATTCTTTCATACATGTTTCTCTATATGAAGACCATACTCTTACCCACTTGGCTCCATAATTCTCCTTGGATGGAATCAACTTCAAGATGATCATACACGTATTTTCTCATATACCTATCATGGAGATAAATGATGTCTGGATCCTTCACACATGATGGTCTTGAATGCCTCAGTAGCTTAACTAACTCATCTTGGCTTGTTCCTTGAAATTTAAAAAAAATGATGATATAGTCAAGATATGATGATCCTCAACTTACTCCATGAGCTTCCCATTTCACCTTTGAACATGATGACACCATTTTTATCTTCACAATTCACTTCCTTGATGAAGATGTCACATGAGTGGTGTTGGTGCCCATATTTTGTCTTGATAAATACAGGAACTATTTTGAAATTCTTATTCTTGATCTAAATTGGTTCCTAGTTTGAGTTTGTTTCATTTTAGAATTCATGAGATTGGGTGTGAAAAATCCAAGTAAGGGTTCATATTGCCTCCTAGTCTTATAATTATGACATGATCAGGACCATCCTTGTACCTAAAAGCATAGAAGAACATTGAGATTGTATCCCCTAGGATAATAATGAAACACTTAGTCACTTGTAGATATAACAAATTTTATATAGCTACAAGATGCATGTTTTCTCCCAAAATCTGTAAAGGGGGATGTTATAAAACACTTAGAGGCCGCATATAAAAATGCACAAAATGGTTTGCACTTTTATACATTTATGATTGTGTAAAGTGAAAACTATTTCCGACCCCAAGATCCCAATAAAGGAGTTATGAAGCTAACAATCAGAGGTCCGGATGGAAAAGGTATAATGTATCTCACATTTCTCTAAGAAGTGCAACTTGTGAACATAACTCTGAGGCCCAATGATTTAAATGTATTGACCAAGTATGTGTCACACAACCATGAGTAGAGAAAGGAAATGCATTTTACATCTTGCGAAGGTGGTATATGTGTTTTCTTACAATATTTTCCTAAGGCCCATCGACAAGTTAAGGAGGTTCATAAATGTACTAGTTGTACATGACCTAGGTATGCGGAGGTGGGTAGGTTAGCAGGGGATGAATTGTGTAACAAAAATATGTGAGAGATAATACATGAAAAGATTACAATGGTTAAAAAGAGGAAAAAATTGGGAATTATGAAGAGGTTCCCATGAACATAATATTCGACATTAATGCGAGAATATGAGGGTAGTTAATATGAAAAATTGATATAAATATGCAATCTGCATCTAAAATACTGGAACTTTTAGAAATTTACCAAATGCAACCTTAAGCAGAGTTAAAGTGGAAGGTGTTTTCAAAGAGTAAGAGAGGATTTACAATATTCTTCGTCCAAATTCCGAACAACCAAAGCATTGATTAAATGAGTGAGTAAATTGGTTCTCATATCTTTGTGAATCTTTGAAGGAAAGCTTAAAGTGCATTTTTAGAAAAATGTGAGAATATTGGAAAGGTTTCATAACCATGAATATTCATGTAAATTCTCCAAAGACAACCTCCAATCTCAGTTCCCCCTGTACAAAATCAAAGAGTCTGGCCTCGTTGATGCTGACCTAGAGTAGTTTAGGTAGATATTACACTCCCCAAAAAGAAATCACACTATGGCTCATGTGGCTAGTAGTTATATTGACCTCGCCGCTACTTTCCCTCCCGCTATGCCATGCCCATAACTTGTATGGATATGCACCCAATATTATAACCCTATAACAAGAGAAGTTTGAGATGGAAACAAGGGCTTGGTCTTCTCTATCCAAGAAGAGATGTTTGGTATAATGTTGGGTTTTACGTTTACATGAGAGAAAGGTGCCACCACCTTGAAGTCAACACAATTGTACTGGAAATCATGCACAATAAAATGGACCAAATTTATGAATGATCATTGACTGGATACTCCTCGGGTTTTTGTCTCTAGAATGTATAAGAAGATGAAAAAAGCAAAATTTATTGAGGAGGTTAGATATGTAATTACATTATTGAACCAACTAATGAGTATGGAATCTACAACCTTTTCCATGAATGGATGTTTCAATTCATTGAGGTAATACTC
Organism: Taxus chinensis; assembly: GCA_019776745.2. Lineage (NCBI taxonomy): Eukaryota > Viridiplantae > Streptophyta > Pinopsida > Cupressales > Taxaceae > Taxus > Taxus chinensis. The sequence continues at coordinate 91,129,434 of CM034155.1, forward strand.
ACAAATAAGAAACCTCTCCCTGGGGATGAAATAATAACCAACTGAATTCATGAACAAATGGTGGGAGTTTCCCAAATTGAAAAAGGAGAAAATTCTGGTATGGCAAGATTCTTTATGACATATTATTTGATCTATAATATCACTTTACATAGAACTTTCCCAGGCTTATAGATAGAAGGGGATCTCAACAATGCCAGGGTATATGATGTATTTTCCCAGCTAAAATTGGAAAATTATATGACAAACTATAGGAATGTTTATAATCTCTTGTTTGTACCTTTAATATGCTTTTTCCATCCCAATTGGGAGACTGAAATATTTTCCTAGAATGTTAAGTAGGTTATCACCCAATATGGATGTTATTTCATCTAGTTCCAGACTTTTTCTTATATCAAGGTTAGTGGTTTTGACGCGAGTCCTTACTTACTCCCTAGGAATGTGGATGACAAGTGGGTATTAATGGAATTGGTGAGGTAATTGATACTAGTGCATCATATCATCACCAATAAACATATCACATCCCCTATCAAGTTTCCTATGACTATTGGGAACTATAATTTAAAATAACATCAAGAAGGTAAAAATGATGGAAGTAGAAATGTAGGGGTATGCTAGATATATTTATGCTTGACTCAATATGATAAAAAAATCATACGCAATATTGCACTCACTCAGATGGAGCATGAGGATCATTACGAAGAATTTTGGATGGATTGTGTAAATGAGAAGGAATTCAGATAGAGGTATTTTTCAAGGATGACACTCTCCCAGATGGTGGAATTTGGGAATGTATTCAGGATCCTAGGATTGGAAGATGATAAAATGTAATATGGATGATTACATCGAATGAACATTCTCTCAGCCTTTACCACAGTCAATTGGGAATTGATGAAAGAAGGAATAATCAAAGATAGGGTTACAAATGTTATCCAACTTTCTCTATAGGTGGTTGTTCTCAAATGGTGTAGATGTAAGTTACCAAAACAATGTATTAAGATAATATACAGGCTAGTAAGTGATACTTGATGATGTCCTTCCCTCATACCAAAAAATTCATACTACTAGGGTTGTTTCGAGGAAGAAAATGACCAGACTCCCTTTTAAGAAGTTGACATCTACACATGTAAGGGATGATGTGAGTTCCCAAATTAGAAAAATTATGACTTCCCTTACTCGATTCATAAAAAACTGAGGAAGTACTTCAAGGAAGTATGAGTAGGGACCCTATTGTTTCTGCTACTCCTTTGTAGGTTGTTCTAGTATATGATTCAAGATTGAAAGGGAAAGACAACTTAAAAACCTATACTCCAAGGAAGTATAAAGGAGTAATTTTATCTAAAGTACCTCATAAGGTACCAATACCAGAAACAAGTCTATAGGACTTGGAGGAAGAGGAGGAACAATTTCACCTTTGAAGGAGAAAGTAGACTAAAGTATCTAAATGGGTTGATTTGGAGGAAGCAGAAATAGTCAAGGAATAGTGGTTCCTGATATTCCTATCCATTTACCTACCATTTCCCAATCCTTAATGATTCCACTTATTATGGAATTAATTCCTATTAACCCAACCCTTATTTCCCCACAAGCCCAATTTGTTTCACCCACTAAGGAGAAACCAATTATGAATGTTCTTGCATCCCCTGTCCTATCTTATTCCACTGCAGAGTAATGAAGTGCTAATAATAGAGCAACCTTCAAAGGATCACTGATACATATGAAGTTGGGATAGGAGTTGAGTTTACTCTGAAACAAGTTATAGGTATTGCAGTGCAGAAAAAGCACAATATAGTGAGTATGAAGTTCAAAATTCCAGTAAGTCAGTTGAGGATGTAGTAATCTCATAAGGGATTGTAGTACAAACCAGTGTAAGAAGAAAGCTTTGGGTCCAATCACCAATGGCACCCCAGGAAATCTAAAGTAGTTGTGAAAGGTTCTTGAAACCCAACTTCTAATACAAGGAATCCTTAATGAGTCTTGTGAAATGGTCCCCGCTTCCACACAAAAAATGGATGAAGGCTTGGAAAAAACAAAAGGAGAGGTTGATAATAAACCATCTTCAAGGAGTGAAGAAATAAGAGATCAGTCTAAACCAATGAATAAAACAAACAATCATAATGGACTTAAGGTTTCTCGGGAAGAAACAACATAAGTGACCACATAAAGAATTTCTGTAACTCCTTCATCTTCTATAGCCCTTGCAATTTTTTCTATAACTTCAATACCGTAATCACCTAACGAACATGGGCCACCAATGGGATTCTGGATAGAGGGTGCTCTCCCAAAGAAGAAAAATGTGGAACTACAGTTGGATGGTGATGATCTACAAATTATTGCCACCCTAAATCCCTCTAGGCCACCCAAAAGGGAAAGAATTTTATCAAGAGCAGTTATGAATAAGATGGGAGAAAAATTTGTGGAGATTGCAACTCCCAAGTCTAGTGTTCTTAGAGTGAGACATCTCTATCTAATTTCCAAGTCACAAGGATCCCATTAGGTAAGCCCTCCACCAAGAGATTAAACATGAACTTCTTATGTAGTAGAGGGAGTCTTCTATAAAATTGATAATTTAAGGAGACTAAGAAGGATCTAAAATCCAATGAATGAAGAATTATGTCTAACCTGGTTAGGAAATTGACTAAGACCCCTAGGGAAGGGTAGGTTGAAGTCCCTAAAATCACCAATGATGATATAAAAAGAGTGAGTGATCTAGGGGAAAGAGGAGAGGTCACCATACAGTGGGAAAATGACTTAGTCACCAGAGGTGAGGAAGTGATCAAGGAATGTGTGAAACACTATTCCCATATCTTTGATAAGACAGAAACAACCAAGGCATTACTGGACAAGTGTGAGGCCAAACAAAAAATGTGGAGTGATATGTTGCCAAAGTTGAAGGCCCTTACGGACTTGGAGGATGATTTGGTTGTCAAGGAAGGAATTATTTCCCCTGAGTCTGTAGGAAATCAGTATGAGTATCATGAAGCTACAAAGATAAGGGTTGAGATCTTGATAAATTGTGTCAATATTCTCGAAGAATCAAAGGATAAAGAAACTGAGTACATTGATAGTCTGCACTCTTTGATTGAAAAGTTAATTAGAGAAAATAACGGGGAAAGGATTAGGATGGAAAATACAGATATTCTGATTAGGCTCTTTAGGGATTGTGCCCTTGGTAAGCCAGGATAACTAAGGAATTTCATCCTATTTTTTGTGCAATGACTGGTGTGAATTGAGATGACAATTTCTAAACTATTGAAGAGAATAAAGAAGGGAAGAAATGTTTCTATAGAGCTTGATGATGTAGGTGTTATCAGATAAGAAATAATTTTCCATTACCATTCAGGGCCAACAAAGAATCTATCCTGTATATATTTGAGAACTTTGATGCTTACAGGGAAAAGATAAGGGATAGTTTGAAGAATCAACCCATTGATGTAGACTAGGAAAACTTAAGTAAGGGGAAAGGAAATAAATAAAATTTTCATCGCGTTAAAGCATGATGGAATCATCCAAGTACGAGGCCTTCTCTAAACAATATAAAATTTTTCTAAAAGAAAAAAAAGGTTTGTTAAAGGATAAGGGAAGGAATCTTTTCAGTTAGAGAGGTAATTTTTTCCCCCTCATTTTGAAAAGGAAATTTTGATTCCACAAAGCAAAGTCTCAAGGATCTCTTAGGAGGTTTTCAGGGGAAAATTGGAGAAGATATTTTGATGAAAAAATTGTATAAGAATGAGGGTTTTATCCTCATTCTAGGCATGAGTAGTTTTTGAATTTTGTTGATTAATTTTTGCTTTAAGTTTCAGTTTCCTTGGTTTTTATCAAATATTTTTCTAAATGTCCATCTCTTGAGGAAATGTTAAGGTGGTTGCATTGTACAACCATTAGCAGGTTTTGAGGGCATTTTTTTATGTCCCCTCACCAAAACTCACATGAATGGACTCTTTCTGTTTTGATAAAATTGCACTTTCATGTTTCTTGTGTTTTAAAAGTATGAACAAGGAAATATAATTTTTGATTGCAATCTTGTACTAGTTTATTTTGTTAAATACAAAAATATCTTTTTCAATTGTTGCATTTCTCTGGTCACTGTGAGAATATTGTAGAGTAGTGTATACTCTGTAAATATTTTAGTTTGGTTGTAAATCCTAAGGGCAAGCATTATTTTCGAAGGGTTATTGTTATCCCTTAAGGGTATTTTGGGTGTATGAAAGAAATATTACAAGTACTCTATCTAAATCCTAGCTCAAAGATTTGTGGTTAGGATCTCGAAGAATGTCAATAACATTCACACAAATTGAGTATAAATGAATGAAAGTGTTATCTCACAAATTATGTTAAATTGATTATTCTTTTCAAACATTGTCATAGGCATAGATTCTTCCCATGGAAACATTAACATACCAAATTCACAAAAGAAATTACCCTCCACATTCAGTTTTAACTAATAATATCTCATTATACTCAGACCTTTTAAGCATATTGAACCTTTATACCATACATATTATTACCCTATAAAGTCACATTGAGAATTGTTTACTAAAAGTATGCTTTGATAAAATCCCACCAAGTTAGTGTCCCAGTACCATCAAAAACATAATTGGTTGATAATGTTACGCATATACGATGTTTTGGATTATTCATTTATCTATCTATTTTGATCGGTTTTTGATTGTGTCAAGTACATATAATAATCAAGTGAGAAATCTAGCGAGTGAGTATTGTACTCCTAGTTTTACTTGCATCAAATTGATTCACACCAATTATAAAGGAAGCTGAGTTAGGATAAACATTCATGTATTCACATCCCTCAGGTTCACTCACATTGGTTCAGAAAGATATAAAGTAGTAGGAAGAAGCCATCCCCTTAGTTAAAGTGTCTCCTGATCACCTCTTATAATTGAGTCAATAGGTTGAATGTTGAGAGGATCCCCATATATTAATGACTAAATATTCATTGTTCATTATTCCCTCAAGGATATTCTAATTATGATTAGCTGCTCAATTCACGGGGTGTGATTTTGGGAGCCAACAAGTGGAAACATGCTTATAGTTTCTAGACACTTCTTCTCTTGATTGATCCTCATGGAAATAGGTTTCCTCCTCTATATGGAAGGATTTATCTATAAATGATACTTGAAGGAATGTTTGAGGGTGAGCTCCATTTTAAAATCTAACTGCATTAAAGCACAATGAAAGCCGCTACCTGAATTGTAAGATGTGAGCACATCACCAAGTATTGATTAAGTGTTTATAAAAAATCTCAAGAGATATGCACCATTTGTGAGCTCAAGATGAATACCATCACCACTCATGGTGATATTTTTTCTCATCCTGCTCACAATGATCACTCCCTCGATGAATTGAATTTTAATGAGGTTCTTGATGTTTCAAATCCTTCACAAAAGTCATGATTCTCTTGATTGGACCCATTGTCCAAGTGACTGTCTATTACACATATTAACACCCTAATCTATTCCTTATCACATTGTGATCCCCATAATTCCCATTTTCATGAATTGATTTAACCAAGATGGCTCCCTTTTGTGACAATCAGGATGAGGTCCTTCTTGTCTCCCTTCCGCCATGGGGACATAGGGGACAATGGGGACACCTAGGAAACCTAGGTGTCCAAAGTGTGACTAGAGGAGGAAGATGAGGTCATAATTTTGTTTCCCTCATGTCCCATTTTTCCCTAGGGGATAGAGGGGATGCAAGAGTGTCCAAAGTGTGACTGTGCTTGATTTGGAAAACCAACTTTACCTTAGATGTCCATTTTTAGACACCAAACTTGATTTTTTCACCATGGGAGCTTAGGAAAATGGTTTGGGGTAAAATATTATATGATTTTGAATCCAAAAAGAATTTCAAGATCAATGAAATATTTAGTAAAATTAAATTCTTATGGTAACTCAAAATTTAGGGCCTATTCCTTCTTGAACTAAGAGGGGCAGTTGCAAAAGTTTGAAATATATTAGGAAATACTTAAGCCTTAGATAAAATTTGATAATTTCTCCTTGTAGAGGATTCCAATATATTTTTGATGCATATTTTTTCCTCTTAACTCATTCGGAAACTCCCAGAATCTTCCATAAAAGAAAAAATTCAGAATTAAAGCTCTCATTCCCTACACCTTGAATACCTGCTGTTGAACAAATGGATCCTAAATGAGGTTTTATTTCCTAAATTTTCCTAAATTACTTTAGACACCTTTAATTCTCTCCAAATCACCCTCAGATGATTTATAATTGACCTGAACATTCCTGAAGTGTGTTTACCAATTGCAAAATTGCAAAAAATGGCTTTTTTTGGTATTTACTTCCAAAATTGACTATGTTTTGTTAATTCTCATAGTTTTTTTTCACCACAATATTAATGTTGGGAGTATATTAGACATCCAAAGATCTGGGCTATAAAAGAATAAACTTGAATTTAATTGTCCTAAAGCTTATTCAATGGGAAAATAAGTCAAGAAGGGTGTGTATGATATGAAATCTAAATTTTCTCACTATCACATTATCTAAAACCCTTCTTTGGGGTTTCAACAAGAAAATATTAATATATTAGCTGATAAGGATTCTTGGAAGATAAATTTACCTAGAATTGGGTTATAAAACTTAGGAGTCTTCTTGAGTCACCCAATTCTGGAGAAGACTCTGATACCATTACTAAGAACACCCTTTTGATCAATTTTATCCTTGTGGAATTAGAAATTGAAGGTGAATCACATGTTATTGACCTCCACAATGCATTGAGCTCATTACCAAGCACTAATTAAGTGTTTAGAAATACTTTTGGGAGGTATGCATTACTTGAGAGTATGAGATGATTTATAGCATCACCTTAGGTGGCATTAGATCAAATTGGATGCTCCCAAAATGTAATGGATTATTCAATATTTTTGGTTCCTACTTTTTTTCCTCCTAACTCCTTATGAAGCTCTTAGAAGAATTCAGAGAAGTCAAGGTTACAATTTGATTACTCATTCCTTGCACATGAAAACCCATTTTTGAAAAAACTATCTCTGAATGATGAAAGATTTCTTAAATCTTCCAAAACTACTTCTAACACCTTTAAGGCTCTCAAATACTTAGATACTTAATACATAAATTCATAACCCTCCCAAAGGATGCACATAGGATCCAAAATGGCCAAAATAGGCCTTTTTAGGTTTGCTAGAGAATTAGTATTTTATTGAACTTCAATGAATGGAATAATGTACCTTGTTACACCTTTTTAAAAACTTATACATATTAACCCAATACACTAGGAATACCTTCAAGGACAAGGTGATCATGACATAGGAGGAAGGTTGGTCTGGAGAGGTATTTAAGAGGATTTGCGAGCAAGATTTCACATTGTGGCTTGGTTTTCATGGTTTAAGTTTTACATTTTTGGGTTAGTCAATTCACATGACAACATATCGATATGAAGATCATCATCTTACCATTCTCAGCTTCAAAATCCTCCTTTAATGGAATCATATTTAGGATTCCCATACACTTATTTCTCATATCCCTCTCATGAGAATAAATGAATTCTTGATCCTTCACACATGATGGTATTGGATGTCTCAGTAGCCTGACTAAATACTTTTGATTTTTTTCTCGAAGATATTTGGACACAATGGTAGAGTTAGGATATGATGATCATTAATTCACTCCTTGAGTCACATTTCACCTTTGAACATAATGATCTCTTCTTAATCTCTTAATTCACCTCCCTGACCAAGATGTCACCTGAGTGGAAGCATGCTTATGATGTATGGAAACCCTCATTCTCAATTTCTCCTCATGGAGATAGGTTTCCTCATTTTAATAGAAGGATTGATCCCTGAACGAAACTTAGAGGAATGTCTGAGAATGAATTCCATGTTTTTGACCTCCACATTGTACTAAAACACTATAAATTCCACCTCCATGACTTGCATGATGTGAGTTCATTACCAAGCATTGATTAAGTATTTAGAAACACTCTCATAAAATATACATTCTTTGTGAGCTTGAGATGATTGCCACCATCACTTATGGTGAGCTTATCTTATCATGCTCCTGATGACCATTCCCTTAGTGATTTGAATCTTGATGAAGTTCTTAATGTTTCACATCCTTCACAGACCTCATGATTTTCCTAATTGAATCCATTGTCATCATGATGTTTTAGATCCTTCACAGACCTTATGATGATCATTTCATTGATTATTTAAATTGATATAAAATTACATGTGTTTGGATTTATTATGTGTTATAAGGAATTACATGAGTGTATATTATCGAAAAATTGTTCTTACCTTTAGGAGTTGCGAGGTTTATCAAATATAGTTTTGACACATCTAAATCTCCTAAAAATGTCAATAACCAATCAAGAAGACTCAAAAACGTAAACAATGACTATATTATTTCACAAAATAGACATCGATTATAGAATTTAAACCCTAAAAGCTTTAGGTTGAATGATGAATCCAAAAAATACCTATATAATGACCAAAGTAGAATATGAAAAACTATCTTCTAAACTGATACTTATAGATCTATGAGAATAGTTCCATAAGGTGTAGAGTGACCCTAATTTATATATTTACTAAAATAAATTTAACGTATAAGTTTTTATCTATTAATATTTATACTTGCACATATACAACATTGCAAATAGGAATGTGATCGTGTTATAACACACTCACATTATGGACTTTGTAATTACCAATCCTAATAATTCATAACGTGATTGCGTTTCTCTTAAAATAAAAAATTTGGCCAATTTTTGGCCCCCATCTTCATGCACTTTCCCATCAATAATAAAAAGACCCACTTCCTAGGAAAAATACACAAGAGTAGCTATTCATATCATCCATGGACTCCTCAGGATCCTCATCAGATGAGTATTCAAAATACCCAATGTTTGCATATCTAGACTTCTTCTTCTCCTGCAAGTTCTTCTTCAACAATTTCATCTTCTTCATATTTTCTTGCTCTACGTGTTGAATTACCAGTGGAGCCTCCAAAGACGGCCTTCAAGGTGCTCTAAGGATCTAATTCCAGTTCTGGTTTTGATATGGAACATGCTGAGCTAGTTATTTCTTCATTGTATTCAATTCATTGACCTATTTCTGTAGCAAAGAATAAATGCCTTCATACTAGGAAATCTGGACCTTATTTGTTCATTGAATGGTTATTAATCTTCCCTAGCATGATAAGATCATCTTCCACCTCAATGGAAATTTCTTGAGAATTTTCCAAAGTGTTTGGTTGAGCTCTCAATAGTATGAATCCAACTTCAAACAATTGAAAATTTATGAAGAACCTCTTTTAGTTATCTACAGTAGTGACGAGCACAAGATAGGAATCTTGGTAATCAAACTTGTTGAATTTGGCCATAAATTCTCTTATGGGATCTTGTCATTATTTCTTCATTTGAGTCAATTGAGTGAGAAGGGAATGATCATATCTTATGATGACTTAAACCATGCTTCAAACATATCTTTCATATTTTCCCAATTAGTGATTGAACGAGGCAAAAAATAGTAGAACCATTCTGTAGCATCATCTTGTAATGAATCCATGAATATCCAAATGAAATCTTCTTTTCCTACTCTAAGAATGCCATAGGATGTGATAAAAAATTTAATATACTCATTTGGACATTGCTTTTCATCTCTGTAGAACTTGAGAAAGTTATTTCTTGATCCTCTAGGTAATTCGTGAAGCGGAGGTGTCAAAGCCAAGAAATCAGTGTTCTGTGTCCAAGGTATTGGCACAATCATCTTTGGAGGAAGAGTGTCAGTGGTTGTGAAGAGATGGGAGATTCATTAGGACTAACAACATGATATTCAAATAGATTCTTAGGATCTTGTCTTAGAATCTATATGGAAGTAAGTATCAGATCAACTTGTTCTTGTAACTCAGATACATGAGTACGAAAGATAACAATATCACTTGCTTGGTCACCCATGTTGTGCCTTATATCTTCCAATTTTCTTACAAATATTTTTCAATGATGAATATGAAAGTTTAAAACCATGAATATGAAAGGTCATTGTGGAATACGAAGGGTTTCTCACATAAATCAACAATGGGGGGTGTTTAAGCAGTGGATTTCATATTTTTGGGTTTGTTGTATTTTTTTGAATTTTTCTAGATTTTTGGGATGTTTTAATTTTAGGATCATTATAGGGTGTAGGATAAAAAAATCTACCCCACGGTGGGTGGCAAAAATTGTTGGTGAAATATTTTTTCAAGGAAAAAATATGGGCTTCATCAATGCTCATGAGATTGAATGCCTCCAGTTCAAAATGGGGCAAATCCCATTTATTGAAATCTAGGTTATTTACACCATTTCTAACTCTTAGGGGGTAGTTGAAGACTAGTGGAAGTGTAGAAACACCCTTTTTGTAACTAAAATTGCAAGTGAGAAAGGGATAAATGTATAAGGTGGAGAGGAGAAAACAATGAGATAAATAGTGGGGAAAAAGGGAGAGGGAGTTATGTTAATGACAGTAACATAGATTCCATCAACTGATAACTCAGAGTATATCTAGTTCAATTGGAGGAAACATGAAAAAATAACACAACATCACAAGATAATGAAATGGATAATTGTAATATACAAATAAAAATATTTATCAAGTTTTATTCATTCCAAAAAGAACACAGAAAGTCCTTCAACTTCTTACAAATGCCATCATGTGCTCGACTGAGTGACAAGATGAGAATGGAGGAAAATTACAATGCAAGTGAATAGAAGAATACAAATTGCTATAGAGGGAAAACAATGATCCTTTGGAATGGAGAGAACATTACAATTTATAGCCAAATTCAATGGCTCTTCACATTCCCATGTGAATTTTCAAGTTAAAGTGTAAAATCCTCCAACGAATAAATACAAACTTTAAGTGACTTAAGTCACTTTTTACAAATTTTCTCCTCAACGGAGAAATAGAATTATAGAGAGAGAAAAAGAGAAGAAGAGAGATAAGATATATGTTGCAGAATGAAGTCTCACTCTTCCTTCATGGTAGAGATGAATTTTTCATCTGGACATGATCTTCCTTGATTGTTTATCTAATTGGAAAACATATTTTCTTGGACTTAGAAATGATGTTTCATGCCTTATTTAGAATGTTCACCTTTTTTTATATCTTATAATCTCTCATTTCACCTCTTCACCTCTGTGAGTAATGATAGGATGAACATATGAACATGATATCCTTTATTCCATATGAGAAAACACTCCTCTTATGATCATCATAAAGAATGCACTTGTACCATGCATACCTTGGATTCGACAACCATGAAAGTGTTTAGAGCTTCTTAAAATTTCCTGGTAAAAAATATAACAACACTCTCAACCATGGTTACCATTTTAAAATAATTAAAACAATTCAAGTGGATATTTTTTTATCAATAATCCTCATGTGCATGATGACTAAATTTCACAAATAAGTTTTCCCTCTTCCATCCTCTACTTTAGATCATTGAAATCCACGTGCTCTATTAGAACTAAAAAAATCTTGCATCAGGAGTTGTGGGTATTCAATTTGCATTTTTATGATCCCTCATGCCTTAGAAAGTGGTGGGAATGTAATGGTGTAAGAAAAAATGGATTTGACATCCGCTTTTGAAAGTCTACAAATTTGAGTGTATTTTAGTGTTACAGGAAGATGATTTGGTATTTTGGGAAAAATTAGGAAAAATCAAATCCAAATTATACATGACTAAATTCATTGAAAATAAATTCCCAAGAAAAATATATTCTTTAAATTTGGTTAGATTCTATCATTGTAATCAATGTGAATTTCAAAAACAAGTTCTGGTTGTGGGAAAAGCTTGAAAATTGACATTAATAGAGGAAAGGGTAAAAATTCAATTTGTCATTTTGGGATCAATTATTTTCCAATTTGAGTGATTTTTAATTCATTATAAATTTATTTGAGGGGGAAACAATGCTCCAATTTTTAAGGAATTATCTCGTATGCTTTGACAGAAAAATGTGAAAACAATTTTTGGCACATGGGATTTGTAAATATATCTAGCAAGGAATGATGGTTTTCCATAAGTGCATAAATTATTATTCTTAGATAATGTCCAATAACTCAATGATACATGATTGAGGAGAGGAATGGATGCTCTAAGTTTGAAATGATTCTCTAATGGGGATTTTTCACAATCTTCTTTGCAAAAATGATGTTTTTGAGAAAAATGGGGTTATAATGGCTGGAAAAAATAGTCATGAATATATTTTTAGTAGGTTATAACTTGCTATGTTTAATACATATCCTTCAAGGCACTGCATGAGGATTTTATGGTCTAAATTTTTTGGTAAATGAAATTTGGAATGAGAAGATATGAGGAAAACAAGATTTGGAACTCTAGGGCACAAAGGGGAGTTTTTTAAGTTCAAACGTGGTGAAAAAAATCTAAGATAAAATTTAATGGCTCCATTGTAATTTTTGAACTCACTTTATATTTTTTTCAGATTGAAACAAGGTATGATTTGTTTATATGGTGGGGATGGAGGTGGGGAATGCACATGGAGTGGAGATGGAGAAGTGGATATGGGAAGGACATTTGCACCTAGGTGCACTTTTGGGGTGAAATTTCACCTCATAAGTGTGCATTCGGTGAAAATGGGGTGAAAATGTCTACATGGGGTGGATATGGGAGTTGGGAATGCACTTGTACTTGCACCCATGCCTTTATTTTTATGTTTCAACCTTACCTTGTCTTCCACCAAGTAAAAATCCACTCCAATTAGGTGAGGGAAAAATTTGGGGTGAAATTTCACCTCATAAGTGTGATTGGGTGTAATGGAGGTTCAAAACTCCACTTGGAGTGAAAAATGGGTCACACCATCAAGTCACATCAAGCCTTCATATGCACTTTTTCCCCTCTTGTTTTTTCTTATGAAATTTCCACCAATCAGAAGAGGGAACACTTATGGGGTGTAGTTACATCTCATAAGTTCAATTTTGGTGAAATGGGACACCAAAGTGCGTAAGTTCACCAAAGTGGAGGTTGGAGCATGGTTTGCACCTCTATTTTGTACCTGAGAGTGTTTTCTTTGCCATGTAGTCTATCCTCGATGAAATTGGGCCGTATAATATATGAAATTGAATTTAAGTTGTAAAATGAATCCAATTATAAAATTTAGGAATCTTGAGTTATTCAAAAAATTTCACCATTACCTTATGTTTTACCTAAGGCAGTGTGCCGATGATCCGAATTACAAGAAGAGTTTCTAAGGAACACAAGCCAACAAAAGTATTAGTCATGAAGAGAATTGAAATTATTTAACTTGAGATTTTTTTAGGCTCACAAATCTACTTGGGGTTCTTGAGACCTTTCGTGCAAGATTCATGTACTAAAAGGTAACCTCTCTCTAGTTTCGGAAGTGTTTCCATTTTCTATGTTCCTTGAATTCTATCACACTTGGTCCATCACAAAGTATGCTCCATAATATTTTTGATTCTTGGGATATGAGTTCCCAACACTTCACGAGGCTCTTGAAACCTTTTTTTGAAGTTGAATCTTCAATGAAGCATACACACTCCCTTTTCTAAAAAAATTCTTAGGAAGAAATATTTCCTAAGGCCATCTTAAATCTCCTAGAATTATTACTAAATCATACCATCACAAATAATAATTTGATACATTTCCATTGACTATTATTAAGACATTTGAAATGATTTGAGGCTCCTAAAATGCTTCCCAAAATTTTATCTTTGAAATTGAGTAATTTTGGAAATTTCTACTTTTTGACCGATTTGACCAAAAAGGGGAAAACATTTCGATGGGGTTGTTAAATAAAATGAAATGAAATTTTATATGCCAATAATAACATACACACACAATCATATAAGAAACATCTAATGCATTACCTATTTCAAATAACAAAATCATTTGAAATGAAGTAAAAAAACATATAAAGTAATACAAACTAAAATGTAAATCATTATCATCATCAATCAATGAATTGAATCAACTACTAATTAATTTTATAATCCCAAACATGTCATGATGATTCTTAGTTAGTTAAAATAAGAAAAATGTTATATAAATGTGACAATAACCACCTAGTAATATGAATGTCTCTATATTACCAATGGGGTTTGGGTGGATTTGTTAAGATGGACAGTTGTTTCTGGATCCACCCAGGTTCAAATCCCGCTAGGCATGATCCCTTCAGGGTGGTTATCAGTGGTGGTAGATTTTTCATCACCGGTGGTTATGACTGGTGGTTATTCTCAGTAGTGGTGGAATTTGCATTGTCAACATTGGCATTCGAGGTGGCTGGTGGCTCTAAAAAAAACAGTGGCAGAAATCACATCATCGGTGCAGGCTCACTGGTCGTGGTTTAGGTTGGTATAATTGTAATATCTTGTCTCAGGACATTGGCTATAATGGGTGGGTTCCTAGGAAACCCTCTGGTTCATAGCTCCGGTCAAAAGCATTTATGAATAAAAAAAATAAAAAAATATGAATGTCTCTAACATAGTAAATATATTAAAATTAGATATCACAATTGATTGTGGTGATATTGAGATTGATAGAAGAAACTCTCAAAAATCAACAAAATAGAAACTTGGGGTATATCAAGATCCTTTTCATAAACATAATAAATTTCCAATTTGACAAGGTTCAAATTTCCTGCACCAACAATATCGACCATGATGAATCCACCTTTGTCAACCTTGTTTTCCATATGCATCCTAACCAAAATCATGTTCGTACTATCAAAATCAAAGCTACCAATTGTGATATCACAATTCAATAAAACAATATTTGTGTAAAACCAACTCCTCTACCTAATCCTTAAGGCTAGTATGACCATATTTAATAACTTAAGAATAATCTTGCATAAGTATCTATCATAGATATTCTCAAAACATCTATTGTTTATAAGGACATACTGCATCAAGGCATACAAACATTAAGAGTTCCAAATAACATTGATCCATCACAATTTTAAGATGTGGTTAGTCACTTGTACCCAAGCTAATAGATCACCTTTAGTTAAAAAAATGTATCGAATTCCATTTCATCAAAACATTCCCCAATATTCATTAAATATTTTATTTCCAAATTTAAAATAAAAAGGGTACTTATAAACATTTTTTCTAGTCTAAATATATGTATTTTGAAGCTTATTAATATCCTCATGCACTCTGAAAAATTATTAGAATATGATATTATAACCATCAAATTATATGATAATGTGTAGAGGTAGTTTGTAGGAACTATCTCTCTACCACTGATACTTGGGCATGTCACCCATCAAACCATTTCCCATGTCCTCAATATTGACCTCATCTACAAACTCTTCCTTTGTCACCCATGGATTCATGCTCTGTGTTTTGTCCCTTATTATCATTAATACATTAATATCATGTATGAGGGAAAGGAATTAACTATAATAGGAGACTTCAATCCTTTCCAATACTACAATATGTTGCAAGATTAGTACAAAATTCTATTTCCTACCCAATCATTGAAAGGACCATTAATTTTAAATTTGAGGGATCAAAAAAATCATTATACCATATCTATCTTGATGAAATTCCTTCCAATTTAAAATATCCACCACCAAACACCCATGTAAAAATCATTGATAAAGGAATCAGGGAATATGAAATCCAAAATTCCTTTCATGTAGCCCAACTACTTATGTTACCCCATTGCTGACGTGGTCGACCCAACATGTGCAAGTGAAAGGAAATGATTACTTATCAATTTAGTGGCTCTACCTTCATCAAAGTTGTACTCCTTACAGATGAAAAATTTCAAAGATCCCTAATGATCCCCAAAATTGGCCCATCATATATAAAACATGACATTATGTTTCCTTCCATAAATTACATACAAGTGGATCCAAGTGTAATTTCTGAACTTATGGTTTACTTAGAATAAAACACTGAGATTATTGGGAAAAATATGTCAATTTATGCATATGTAGTCCATACTAAGCTATAATTATCGAATAAATGATTTTGAGCACTAAGAACCAGTTACAACCAGCCAGGGTAAATTTTAAGACCCCCTAAAAAGAAATCATAGATATTACTTGGTGAATTTCTGAAAGTGAATTTTGAAATCTTGGAAAATGCCACGAATTGAAAGGAAATGTTGTTGTATAGTAAAAACAGTAGGAAAATAGTATAATGTTACCAAATGACAATATTACGCTATTGGATGGTAGTAAATTTCTCTTTTGTGCATGTTGTAAAGATGATTTGAATATAAAAATTTGGGTATTATTGTAAATGATAGGAAAATCAACCCAAAAAAACTTCTACCTAAAGAATTTAGGTGAAATAGCAAGTGATCTAACACCTCAAAATTATTAAAAATCCAAATTTAAAAATCCCAAATATTTGTGAATTAAGAAAGATTCACCACTAAAATTTACACCGCAACCATCCTTGGAGGATCTTTGGAACCTCTCACATAAGCTCCATCTATTGTTATTTCAGCATTACAATGGTTTCGGGGATGTCTTGATAAACTATGGAGATGTCTTGATCAGCTCTAGAGATGCCTTGATCAACATTGGAGATGCCCTAATCAACTCTGGAGATGGATACTAGAAATATGGAGATGAACATAAAAGTTTTATAAGTATTTATTATAACTCTAAGGGTGGTTCGAGATGCATTACTATCAATTTTGGTAAATCATTCTAAAAATATAAATTTCCATAAGTATTTTATTATTTGGGACACTTGTGTAAAATAAGGAGGAATCAATATTAATTTTTATCCTTAACAATAAAATGAGAGAGTCAGATCATTCATTAGATTTAGTTTTGAGAATCTCTCTCCATGTTTGTGGAGATTATGCTATTTTTTGATAGATTGAAATCTTAGTTGATAAGATTGGAATACTTATAAGATTTATATGTATGCCCATAAATAAGGATTTATTTGGAAGCATGCAATTATAAATGCAACCTCCCACACCACTAGATGTGACCTCTCCATTATTTTGAATAATTCATTCTAAAGTTTGTGGTATCAAAATTGTGAATTAGTGTTGATTAAAATACTCTTTCAAAGAATGATATGGTCACCCATTCCGAGAAAGATGGATTAATGTGTTTTTGCTTATTTCTACATTATGTAATTATCCTTTTGTTGCGAACTGTTGTATTTTTATTTGTATCATGTAAACATTCCTTTGTTGTATAGTTTTTTCTAAACCTGCAGGTGTCTTCTATGTTTATCATTTATTTTTAATTCAGAAATTTAATTTATTACAAGTTTGATTTAATCTCATGCAAGTGTGATTTAGATTAAGCGTGATATTTAATTTCATGCAAGTGTGATTTAAATTTATGCAAGTGTGATTTTAAATTCCTATAAGTGTGAGTGTGATTTTACATAGTATGGAGTTTGGTAGAAGGGACCATTTTCTAGATATATCTTTCCCTTATGAATTTCCATGGACACCAGGCCTAGATTAAAATTATTTAAATGAAGAGGATTGGAAACCGCCATCACTCCCTAAAATATTGGTTATATGATGACAAATTTTCTTCATGCTACCTCTCACTAAAATATTCCATACCAAATAAAATGCTTGCAGTCATGGATTACAAAGGTAAAATACTAGGCACTAAACATCAATGTGTAAAAGAACATATCTTCATTCCCAAAAAATCAAATGCTCTGGTATAGGATTCAAACCACACTATAATATACATGACCTTATTGATGATATTTCTTATGTTAGTGTGGATTCCTCTTTTGAAACTAAAAGAATATCTCCTTGTAGTCTTTATGAGAACATTTCCATCATGAAACTCTTCCAAAACACTTCCATCTTAACCATTAATCTTTTCATTTAATAATTTTTACTCATTGAATGGGACCAACAAAAGAACATACCAATATAGTCCTTAAAAAAAAATGAATTTGTTGGTGGATTTATGGGAGTTAGAGATGATATCACACTAGGGGACCATAAGAAAGGATTTAAAACTAAAATATATTGTACAACATATTTTGTATAAGAGGTTAAGTTTTTTAGTCATAATTAAACAATAATAAAACATAAAAAATCAAAGTCCCCTAGTGAAAACCTCCCGAAGGTGTTATTAGACACAAAAACTCAAAAAAAAAAAAAAAAGGCTATCTATGTTGATGAAAACCTCACTAATTCACCAATTGAAAATGATATCAATCTCCCCTATACCTAATCACATAGATAATGGATCTAAACTCCTCATAGAAAGTATCATTGATGTGAACGTCAGAACAAAATACAATCCAAAGATAATCAAACATGGGGTTACTCTTAGTGCTCAGGAACAATTATTTTTGTTAAATTTATTTGAGAATAATGTATATACTTTGAATTATTTCCACATGCTTAGGTTGGATCCATCTCTTAATGTACATCAATTATTCATGTGTAAAAATTCCAAACCGTTCATGAAAAATCTCAAAAAGATGCATATAAAAGTGACCTTTCTCTTCAAAGAAGTGATTTAAATGCTCTTAGATGTAGGTTTCATTCGACCAATCAACTATCCCAAGTGAATCTCCAATATTGTTCTTGTTTAAAATAAAATAACAAGTATCACATTTCGTATAGGTTTTATAGATATAAAAAAATCCTATCCAAATGATGATTTTCTCCTTCCTAATATCGATGTGATAGTTTACTCAACAACAAGACATGAGATGTTATATCTTATGGATGGATTTTTGAATTATAATCAATTCAAAATTTCACCTAAAGATCAATAAAAAAATATCTTTTCACCACATTATGGGGGACCTATTAGGTCACACCCTTTGTCTCAAGATTTCCAATCCAGCATATCAGAGGCCCATGACCACCATATTCCATGATATGTTACATTATATTGTTGAAGAATATGAGGATGAAATATTGGGTGAATCAAACACTAGGGAAGATCAGCTTGCCATTTTTTGGAAAATATTTTATTCAATAAGTGAGTACTAAGTGCATCTTGATCCTAAAAAGTGAAGCTTTTGGCATCATGTCAGGAATTTTTTTGGGCTTCATTATGTCTAGAAAAGGAATTAAAGTGGACCCATATAAAATAATAAAAATACAAAAGCATTCCTCCTCCCAAGAATATAAATTAACTCCACAACCTCCAAGGTAAGATACAAACAATGTAGAGATTCATATCACATTTGGTTGGTAAATGTCATCCATTCTCAAACTTTCTCGAGAAAAATGTTTTTTTCCATTAGAATGAGGAGTGCTAAAAATATTTTGACTAGCTTAAGAAATATCTTGCAAATCTTTCAGTCCTAGTCCCTCCTAGTCTAAGAGAACCTTTTCTCTTATATATATCAACACAATTCACTATAGGATCCATCCTGTCTCAATAAGAGAATACGATGTATATTATCTCATTCATACTTTAATTTCATACAAGCTAAACTACACTCAAATTAAAAGTCAAGTTTAACAATTTTATTCAACTTTAACAAGCACACAATTAAGCTCATAGATAAGGTCGATCCTTTAAAATATCTTTTTATCTAAACTAACTCTTAGAGCTAGGATGACTAGATGTGTTGACTTGCTGAGTAAATATGATATTGAGTATGTAAATAAAAAATCTATAAAAGGAAAGCACAATAAAACTCACCAAAGCACCACTACCTACTATATAAACTTTAGGCATGGAGTTTGTATATGAATCTATCATGAATTTTAGTGAGTCACCTGAGTGGATGATTTATTTTATGGTTCTTTCAATACACATGGATTAGGGACATGTGTGCTTCTCATAATGCTAAATTAAAACATTATACCTAAGGAATTTCACATTGGAATTACCTTGTAAAAAGCATTGTTGAGTATCAAGCACTATTTTTAGGACTTAAAATCACTATATAATGGAATATAAAACATTTGAAAGTATTTGATGACTCTCAAATTAATATCAAACAATTCAATGGTGAATGAAATGTCAAAGATGAAAAATAGATCCCATACAGAAGGATGGTTGATATCCTAAAGGGATATTTCACTCATAAAATTATCATATCCACTGGACACAATCAACTACTTTCTATAAATACTAGAAAATAGTGCATAATATCACTTCCTCATCAAACATATGATAATCTTATATATAATGTGCTAGATTCTTATATAGTATGTGATATTATTATTTACACTTCCCCATGGTACCATGACAACTAAACCTATATCGATGACAAAAATATACCTTCTATTTTATCCAATAAGTAACATAAGTCCTTTATTAAATGTGATTCCTCTTACACCTATGTGCAAGTTTATCTTTAAGGATGTATGTTGGAATTCATTAAAATCATGTAATCTCTCTACCTAGATCTAAATTACACACCTTATATTGGGAAAATGAAGCAATACGATCAAGATAATCAGTCTTAGATGAGATATTAACTTGATCTACCTTGAAATATAATTGCTCCTTGGTTACAATGGATGTGCCAAAAATTTATTTATGAAGGCCTTGTTGTTTACTTATTGGAGGCTCAAAAATATGGAAACACTTTATTTTTGGATGCTTGATGAATATTCAAGTTGATGGAGTTTTCTTAAGATTTTCTAAGTTAGCCCTACATGAAGGGTGGTGGAGGAATGCATAAAATAATAGAGGTTTGAGATTGATCCATTTGGGATAGAGGTAAATGGTTAAGATCAGAGGTGAAGGTAGAAGGTTCTAGATGAAAATTTCCATGAATGTTTAATTCATGCAAGATGATGGAATTAGGAAATTTATAGATTTAGAGACATCTAGAAGGTGGTGGAAGGAGATATTGGATTTGAAAGGAACGATAACCAGATCGTACCAAGCCAAGAACACAGATGCTAATCAAACACCACGATCAATAAGAAGAAAACAATTCACCAGAATAACTTTACACAAAACCTTTGCAAACAAATGAGCAACAATATCATATATTATTATGGAACTCAATGCAATACATTGAGGATAGACCTTGCTTAAATAGGCAAGAAATAAAAATCTAAGAACCAATCAAGGTCATAGATCAAGCCATAAATCCAAGAAATAACTAGTCATAAAAAAACTAGTCAAGACCATAGATTTAGGAGAGAACTAGACATCAAGGATCTAGTTAATACCATAGATCAAGGAAAGAACTATACCTAACAACTAGATAATATCTCCTAATATATAAATAAGATAAAAGAAATATCCACACACATAAGTGGGTGAGGATAAATACAATAAAGGTAAATAAAGTACCTAGGTGAACATGAGCTAAGGTAAATACCTACTCTAACACCCCCCTCAAGTGAAGCTAGGGGCCAAAATAGAAGTGGCATGTCCACAATATGAGTCCCAATAACTAGGCCTGATGATGTACTCATGTCCAATAATTGGGAAAAAAGGACACCACAAGGTACCCAAAACTAGTAACAACAAAGTAAAGAGAGTAAAGACCCGCTCCAAGGCATCCCAAGAAGCTCATCTCAAAAAACTCGTATAATGCTAAAGAAGTTTGGTCTGAATCCACTGCTCGATCATAGAACTCAAAAACAACTGACACTGGGCTTCACCAGAATAACTCCATATAAGGAGATTGTCAACAGAGTGATGTCAAAAGTGCAAAAAAACACCAAACATAATTCGACCAACTACTATAAATAGGTGTGCCATGATCCAAGAACAATAACCAAAGCAACAAGGCAAGGACATGAAACCCGAAGAAGCAGGATCAACACCACACCCTCCCATACTGCTGAATGGGTGGAGTGACGCTACAAATCTATATGAGTTGTCAAAACAACTACTCAAACATTGAAAAAATAACACTGGGCTTCACTAGAATAGCTCCCCCACAAGAGATACTGTCAACATGCCAAAAGTGTCAAAAATACAGATAAAAAATATCTCAACAAACAAAAGAGATACACTACACCTGCTAAAGAAAAATGCTCAAAACAAGAAGCATCACAATGCAGAAGGTATAGAAAGTGGAGCAAGAGGCCAAATGGTGGAGGAGCCACACCTGTAGAGTCCTCTTAATGAATACCTATGTCGCCTCCACGAGTGATCAAATATCAAGCCCAAATCAACACGGATGGATGAAGAAGATGCCTGTATATGACTTGGTGTAAAATGCATAATGGGTGCATGCAAAATAACATCGGAATGTGTGTCAGGTTGATCATGTCTGACAATTGAAATCTCAGGTTTCTCAAGCCTGAGTGAAGATGTAGAACTCATGTGTTGCTCAGGATCCTCAGAAAGAGTTGAGTGAACAAAAAAAGGAGCTCTATCAATGTGTGATCCCAATGAAGTATTTGCTCGAAAACCAATGTCATGATGAGAATTCCACTTAACATGTGGAATAGAGGAAAAAATACCCTGTAAATGTCTGCCAATGACTCCGCTAGTGAGACCCATAGAAAGGAGCATGCGAGAACTGAATGCAGTAGTATGCTTCTCAAAAAATCCATGCAGCTGAGCAGAAATAGGATACACAACATGTGGTATTGTAATAGGCACAGATGTGGAAGAGCATACGGTAACAAGCCTCATAGGTGTATGAGCATCAAGAGCAGGAACAGACTCAAAGACTGACAGATCAATGTCAGTGGGTTTAGGAGCAATAGATGCAAGTGGACTAGGAGGATGGTTGTGGTTGTCCACAATATGATGGTGATGCTGTAGGTTAGCAAGTTTGTTATGCAGAGAGTGTATTATTGTATCCATATCGTGAATGAACGATTGTAGAAGAGAATTTCACTTCTTGAGTGATCTATTTTCTTTCACAAATTTTACAATATCCTCTTGAAGTCCACATACTTTAGAGAAAATCATATCATTCTTAGAATCCATGATAGGTACAAACTACAACTCCCAAAAATTTAGGACATCGGGCTCAACCGAAATTGCATCCACAATTGATTACAACACTCCTCCATATTTGGAACTTTATAATTATAGTGAAAGTCTCAAAATAAATATTTCCAATGGAAAGAGCACAAAAAAACAAGCACTTTTGCAAAAAACGGCACTCAAAACTGAGTTACCGATCAAAAGTTACAAGCTTTTTAATATTTTGCTCTGTTATTTATTTTAGTTGCCACTAAAACAAAATAAATTGTTGTTGCTAAGCATCACTAGTTTTAAGCCCTCATATGACCCTACCATATGACTAAGGGATAAGGATTTTAATGGGTGGACTATGTAGATAGTGGCCTTTATTGCCGAAAATAGCAACCTGCAGGCATCCGTGGACCCCTGGAAAACCTTCCTGCGCACAAACCGAGACAAATACGCTGCAATAGAAACTTACTCTGTACTGATCTCGAAAAAAACAACAGACCCAAAAAAATAATCCCGCGATTTCTTTTCTTGTGGGCATGAATCCTGAGGCAATCCAGTGTGCTTCTCTACAAAAATAAAAAAACCTCAACAAACGACTGCCTCTAGAATTGGCCGAGTTTACAATCGATCTTAGGGTTTTCACGCCTTCCGGATCCAATGGAAGCCTCTGTTTTACATAAAAATGCAACAACAAAAAAAATATGACCAAATCCCAAATATATGAATACACAAATAATTTATTTACAAAATAAAACTTACAGATGGATGTCAACAACAATCTCCAGCTCTGATACCATGAAAGGAACAATAACCAGATTGTACCAAGCCAATAACACAGATGCTAGTCAAACACCACGATCAATAAGATGAAAGTAATTCACTAGAATAACTTTACACAAAACCTTTGCAAACAAATGAGCAATAATATCATATATTATTATGGAACTCAATGCAATACATTGAGAATGGTCCTTGCTTAAATAGGTAAGAAATAACAATCTAAGAACCAGTCAAGGTCATAGATCAAGCCATAAATCAAGGAAATAACTAGTCATCAAAGAACTAGTCAAGACCATAGATTTAGGAGAGAACTAGACATCAAGGATCTAGTTAATACCATAGATCAAGGAAAGAACTATACCTAACAACTAGATAATATCTCCTAATATCTAAATAAGATAAAAGAAATATCCACACATATAAGTGGGTGAGGATAAATACAATAAAGATAAATAAAGTACCTAGGTGAACATGAGCTAAGGTAAATACCTACTCTAACAGAATTAATCTTAGAAGATTATCAATCTCATTAGTGACTAACAAGGCATTAGTGAGGGTAGTTAGTAGGAGAGGATACTTATTAGGTAGGGTAGATTATCTAGGGAATATTAAATTCCAAAATATGTGATGAGATTAAGTTAATGGTCAAGTGAAGAATTAATTAGAATATTAGTGGGATATGATATATACTAAGTTTAGCATGTATGAATAAATATTAATAACATTAGAAGGGACTAATTATGATGAGAATAGAATTGATACTTTAGTTAACTGTAAGAGAACTATAGATAGCACACTTGAATGTGTGACTATGATTGTAAACAATGTATGGATATTAATAGCATGCGACCTATTTTTGGAATAGATAAGTGGTGAAGGGAAAGTCTCCACCATATAATATGATGTTAGGTGCATAGTAGATGGGGGGATAAAGAGCTGGATGTATGTATGTGTAACATAGAATATATGCATATGACTGAATCACTGTATCAGCTCCATACGTGCATGGGTATAGATGGATAATACTATAAGGAGATTCTATATTTACTAATAGATGGAAGATATTGGCTGAATCTAAGTGTCATTCTATGTAATTGAGTAGTATATGTTATTAATTCAATCATGATTACTGTTTAAACTTTTTCTTTAATAGAAATGATGGGTAGCATACATTGTAGAATGATGTACTAGCTATGAATGTCTATGTTCCTTCCTTCATCATGTTAACATCCTATTACAACAACCTATAAAGAGGGACCTGGTACCTTTGCACACTTCAAGGTGAGCACTCAGTCTAGGCTGAGTGATGTGCTATCACGACTAGTGTGTTATCTGGTAAATTCTAGGCTACATCATTGGTTCCATTGCCGGGACCTCTTTTCTAGTTGTTTTTCAGGATGGTTCACAATGAAGACATACCAGTTAACTCTAACAAGTATTGAGGAATTGATACATGATCTGGAGGAAGAATATGCACGATGGTTTAGTAGTGGATCTAAGTTTAACGCACACACTTGGGTAGAACAGAACCTGTATGACAGCTTATATGAGATATTTTTCGCTATCTTTCTAGTAGAACTATACGAGTGGCTTACTGCTTATGCATCTTAGTGGAATTAGAGGTATCACGCACTTGTCTCGACACAAGAATAATTGTAGGCCCTCTATGATGATGATCTGATCTAGACTCACGCGGTGGATACGTGGTTTTGTGGTGTTCTAAACAGTTATATTTTGGAATATTCAATTTCGACGTACTCTTTCCTAGAAGTAGTTGAATTCTAGTTTTTGTGGTATCCAAGAGGAACATATTTACACAGAATTCCACTGGCTATCAAGATCTTAATGGTAACTTTGAACATAGAGAGTAAACCAATGACTAACTAAACTTCACCACGCATAAGGGTAGGAACAGGTTTGGTTTAAGATGGAAGACCTAGCGGCAAAGAAACAGAGAGAGAGGAAATGTAGCTTAAGTATAATGATGTGTGCAAGATGGAGATAGAGAATCAGCATTCCGTTATAGATAGTATGGCATGGAGGATAGATATGGCTCGTGAAGGATTTACAACTCACGTAGAAGACGTGGAGCCAAAGCATCAGGAACTCCCCCATTTTGGAAAGCATGATAGAGATACCTTCTCAGCCTCACATGGAAGTATGCAAGTAGAGACCACTTGGGCCACAAGTGCACATCTTAATCCACCTGGTGACCTAGCCTTTACACTTGGTTTTTCAGTATCTAGTACGACAAGTAACCAGCAAAATAACTTTGGAAGTAGGAAAGCAGGAGTAAGTCAGGGATCAAGTACATCAATGGCAGAACAGATGACTTCAATTTCATTGAGAGGAGCATTCTTAGGTGCATCATCTACACAGAATGTGAGTGCACAGAATGTTAGATTCACCTCTGGAAGTGGGACTAACTCACAGACCATAGGGGTACAATATAGTACTACTGTTAGAGCACAGGGGAGTACATCTACAAGCCCTATTCCAACTATAGGTGGTAGATCAGGAGGTATAAGTGGTTCTATTTTTGGTGGGTCTAGTGGTTCTGGAGGCAGAGGGAACATAGGAGATTCTGGATTAGGTGGTCAAGGTCCGTAACAACCATAAAATATCTATATGGAGATGTCTCTTTGTCTTCTTGAATATAGAGGTATAGAGGATGCTGCCAAACATGTGCATATGTGTGAAATCTTGTGGTGCATTAAAGGGATTACAGCTGCTGAGTGAAAGGCAAGTCAATTCGTCACTACATTATAGGGGTGCATGCACAACTGGTATAGGAAGTTTGACCTTGATCAAACTTGCATGGATTATGCAGCATTGAGAGATGATTTCTTAAAAGAGTTCCATATCCCTGAGTTTGAGTAGAAGAGTATAAGTGTGCTCAAAGATATCAAGCAAGTCACTACTGAGAGTGTACGTGAGTATGATGCTCATTTTAAGACACTTATATCTAAGCTATCTTATGATATTCATGCTAGCTAGCATGCTCAATGGTTCTTTGGAGGGTTGATTGCACCTCTTAGAAGGGCGCTATCACATAAGATATACACTGATCCATGTGAAGCACTGGAGGCAGCTTTGCATGTTGAGGTAGTTAGGAGCATTAACACTGGCGTTAGTCAATTCTTAGAGGCACATATTATAGCTATGACAAAGTAGTTAGAGAAGCTATTAGCAAATTCAGCCCATGAAATGCACTCAATAATTTGGTGTATAGAGTGTGAAGTGGAAGGTCACACTAAGGATAGTTTCCTTCACATATTTGTATGCTCACTGTTATTGGACTGTGAAATTTTTCATTTGAATCATGATGCTAGTCACTGTCCTTTGTTACAACACATGATAAGGAAGAATGTTTCTTGATTTTACAAGATTTTTAGGTCTACGACCCATGATACTGAGGATTTTCGGTTGATTGGTCAGATCCAAGATGCTATAGACATTGGAATATGACATACAAGTATAACAGATAGTTCTAAGGGTAATAATGAGCACCAGGATCAGAATCATAATCAAACACACTATGACAAGAATGAGGGATATGGAGGATGAGGCTGTGGTGGAGGAAGAGGAGAGTTTCCTCATGGAACATGTTATACATGTGGATATCCTAACCACTATAGGCATGAATGTCCTCAGAATATTGCACATTCTTTTTGTAGGAAGAACCATAGCTATGAAGAGTGCCCAAAATTATATAAGAATCTGAGTAAGCAGCATAAACAAGAAAACAAAGGCACTGGGATGGTTAGAATCTAGCGTGTAATAGAAGATCAGTGGATGCCCAAGATAGTAGAAGGATATGAGGAATTGACAGTGAAGATTATTACACACACTGAAGCAATATGTGTGAGAGAGGCAATGCACCAAAAGCCTACGATCACCAAGGAGGAGGTTTTGTATGCGAGGTACCCAGATCCTACTCATCAGAAAGAAGTTTACTAGGATACCATGGAAGTGTTATGGAATCTTCAGGGTGAGATAAAATACCTAAAGGAGCAAAAGAAAGAATCAGAGATAGTCCAAATTGATATTAATGATCTGTGAGAGGTTTGCAAGATGTTGTGCCAAGAGAACATTATTCCATTATTAGGAAGTTGGTTAAAAGGGAACACTCCACGTGTAAGTCTTGAGATCGAATGATAGATTCTGCATGCAAATCTTCCCCCTAATAGCATTGACTATGACAAAGAAATTACTCTAAATGTTATTATGGATGGGTGGCTGTTGAGCAACATATTGATTGATATAGGTGCGGAAGTAAATGTTCTGACATTAGATGCATGGGTACAAATGGGGAGGCCTCCATTGCAACCATCATCTAATGTGTTATTTATGGCAAACCAGACTAAGGCCACTCCCATAAGAGTATTGAAATATGCATCTATAACTATACAATGGGCCAAGTTCACTAGGGATTTTGAGGTATTAGCACTTGCAGAAGCAGACAATTTTCCATCCCTGATTGGATGCCCTTGGTGTTATGTGAATAATACTGACTTAAGATTCAATAAGGGAAATATCAGCTTTGAAAACAAGGAGGAAAGGCTTGTGATAACTTTGACAGATGGGAATTCTACACCCTATGTTGATTCTATAAGTGAGGAGGACTTAAATAGAGTCTATTTATGCATTATTCAAGACCCAGAGGTCAATGAGCCATCAAAAGAAGGCATCCTATAGTGGGAGGATTCTAGTTCTATTAAGGATACTACGAGTATTTCTTGCGAAAATTGGGCTCATGGTACATATGAATTAGTAGGGCATGGGGTGAAAAGTGTGGTTATGTGCAAGAATGGATTTCATTCAATTCAATGGATAGGAAGCACAATACCTTGGTATATAGGGACAGAAGATCTTCTTTCCTTTCTACGAACAGGTATTGCACTAGAAGGAATGGAAGCTTTAGAAAAGAAGCATCTTGCTATATGTGTGGCACCATTTATGTGAATCAATGGTGACCTTTACAAGCTAGGTAGAGATGAAGTATTTCATCGTTGTGTATTAGACCATGAGCGTAAGGATATTATGGAAGAAGATCATGGTGGTATTGTAGGAGGCCATTATGCAGGTGATGCAACTACCTGGAAGATCCTACTTGCTGGATTATGGTGGGAGACATTATATTAGAAATGTAAATAATATTATAAGGTGTGTGATCATTATCAGCACCTAGTAAAACTAGGGCAAAGAGATGAGATGCCTTTGAGACCAATTACTAGTGCTGAACCATTTGAGAAATGGGCCATTGATTTTGTAGGGCCTATTTCAACAGCCACGCACAGAAATGGGTCGCGCTATATCATTACTTGCATAGATTATCTCACATGGTGTGTAGAAGTAACACCTACCAAGGAGTGTATGACATCTAGATTTATGTGGGAGAATGTTCTTAAAAGATATGGATGTCCTTTAAGCTTAACAAGTGATAGCGGTATGCACTTTTTGAATGAGTTTATGGTTGCACACCATAAAACTACACCTTATCATTGTCAGGAAAACAAAACTGCTAAGGCCTTCAAAAAATTTTTGATTCAGACTTTGACAAAAATATGTGATGTTTGAAGAAAGGATTGGGATGAAAAAGTGTCAGCTGTGCTTTGGGCATATTAGAAAAAATTACAAGATATTGAACAAAGCCACACCATTTCAGTTAGTGTTTGGCATGAAAGTTGTTCTCCCTATAGAATTTATGTTACCTTCTTTGTGCATTGTGCATGCTGGAGGTCTAGCTGATGAACAGGCTTTAGAAGAATGTATTGAAAATCTGATTCAATTGGATGAGTGCTGAGCCATAGCACGATGGATTCAGAAGTAGGAAAAGGCTAGGAAAAAGGTATGGCATGACATAAACATAAGGGATAAGAAGTTTAAGATTGGACAAATGGTACTTATTTACGACTCAAATTTCTTTTTCCATCCAGGAATACTTAAAGTACATTGGTTGGGGCTGTATGTTATCACCTCTATACTTGAATCAGGTGCTTTCTAGTTAGAAGCACTTGATGGAACATAGCTACACGGTTACTTTAATGGGAGTAGGCTGAAGCCCTATTATAAATAAGTCTTCTTGATTTTTGTAATAAGGCAGTATTTCCATTTAGTTTAGGTTTTTAATTATGTATTTCCTTCATTATCACTATGCTTTGTCAATTTAGTTGTTTTTCTTGTGTAATAAGTGCACTTGCGCATCTGAAGCTAATTACTGTATAAAGAATGTTTATGGGTAGAGGACTACACATACTTCTCATGTGGGGTGGTTGTAGTTGTCCAAGAAACAGACTGTGGGATTTGAAAGGTGAAAGAAATAAGATGCTATGGGTGTTCTTTAAGTCAAAAGAAGACTACTTCTCAAAAGAGACCAAGGATGGAGATAAATGAAAGAACAGTATAACACAAGGTAAGTGGAGGCCATGTTAGCTACTAGGCGAAGGTATAGTGATTAGGTACTTGGGCATAGGAGCGTGTGCTGAAGAGAAGTCTGTGACCAGAGGGTAGGAAGGCATGCTAAAAGGTTATAGTTAGAAAGGTTATAGTTGGGCATGAAGATGTAAAACGCAGAACAAATGGATTTGGTCAATGAATGAGGGGATATTTCGTAGGTGAAGGAGCAATAAATGCATCAAAATTTGAAAAAATTATATAAGGATGGGATGCCAATTCATTTTTATCATTGCGACTAAGAGTATTTGAGAGAAGAGCCAAGTGCAAAGAGCCGAGTGATCAAGTTTAGTGGTGAAGTGTGTGAAACCAAGAGTGACAACTGGATCTATGTAGCAAGAAGCTTGTGTCCCTAGTGGTGACGGGTTTGAGTAAAGTAGGGAGACAGAAAAGAGTTAGGCTATGAATTTTCCACCTAGGGCATAATTGAATCGAGCTAGGGTTTGATTTGTAGAGTTACATAATTGAAGAGGAGACAACTGCAGAAGGTGTTCAAGACATGGAGACGTAAGTCCCAAATTTGGAGGCTAAAGTTCCTAAGAAGCAAAGGTCTAGAAGTAAAAGTGGAGAGCACATTCCATTGGCCATGGGATATGCCGAGGATGCAAGAAAAATTGTTCATGCCCGCTTCCAGAGCACGATAGCGCAGAAGGATTTATTCGGCTAGGAGTTGATGGATGAGGATATGGTGACTATATGCACTAGGAAGCAACTATCATGGTCGATGCACACCCACATGGATGAGCCTGAATTTGATGTGTGTGAAGATTCATGTGTTTTGAGGTGACTGAAGAAGGTACCTTAGGATAGACACATGATAGTAAAGCCTATTGTCATGTTAGACGAGTAGGTCAGCAATGCACTAGTGAAAGTTTCTACTGAGGTGGCTAGAAGAAACATGGAAAAATCTGCCATGATCAAATCGCTACGTGAAGAGTTAAAGACAAAGGATGCAGAGATAGCACACATAACATAGGAAAGGGACTTCATGTAGAAGAAGAAAGAGGTGTTCATAAGCATCACAGAGGATATTATGGACAATGTAATCAAATCAAGGCCGCACTTGGATCCCAAGGTACCACAGACATTTACTTCAATGATACACTATGTGGAAAAGTTGGTGGAATTGGTTCTTGAAGATGAAACTCTGTGTATGCAAGTGCCAGAAAGATTAGAACAAGATGCTGAATAGGAAAGCATCAATGATGAGAAAAATTGCATCATATGAAGGACTGTTGCAGGCATTACAAGAAGTATTGAAGAAAGTGGACCAAGATTTAAACATGTGCACAGCTCCAGAGGTGCTTATCAACATTAATACCCTTAAAGAGAATAATGAGGTCCATAAGGTGATGAAAGATGAGACATTGGGCTGCATAGAAAGGTTGTCAATGGTTAAATAGAAGCACGAGGCCCTGGAAGTAGTACAAGAGGTGCACAACATTAGGATGAAAGAACTTAGAAAGCTGATTGCGTAAAAGATGGACCTTTTAGAGGGAATAATGACATCCATGTCTAGTGTTATGTTGGTTCTACAAAATTAGAAAGGAGAGATTGCAAGGGATGAGTTGGAATCCATTGCTATGGATATCCTTGAGAAGGCAGAACAACACTCACTGAATGGCAGGTTTTGGAGGCTGCAATAAAAGAGGAGTATCCAGAGTTGATACAAGAGACTAATACAGAGGAGGTTGCCTAATAACCTCATAAAAATTCTTTATTTATCAAAATTATTTCTTTTTAATTATTTCCTTCAAATTTTTGGAGATATCCATTGTCAGGATGACAATGTGTTTAGTGTGGGGTAATGTCGATCAAAGAATACTTGTCTAAGATCACACAAGGAGTATGCATGGGATAAAATTCCAGGATCAAATGCGCGGAAGGATAGGAAGGAACCCTGTGTGGAAGGAAAGTTTATATTTTAGAACTTAGTTGATTTTTAGCATGAAGATATATTTTTGGAAGATGGCATGCGGACCACATCAATGATGCAGAGACACGTGCACCATGCATTGTCTATATTTGGAGAAGTAGTTCAAATCATTTATGCATGGAGATAAGATGAGAATATAATTGACACTTCAGTTAACTGCAAGAGGAGTATAGATAGCACACTTGTATGTGTGGCTATGATTGTAAATGACATGGCTATTAATAGCATGCGACCTAATTCTGAAATAGATAAGTGGTGAAGGGAAAGTCCCCACCCTATATATATGATGTTAGGTACATAGTAGAGAGCATGGTGTATGTATGATTTTGGATGTATAAACGAGTGTAACAAAACCATACACACATTGGAATAGATTGACAATATTGTAAGGAGCTTCTATATTTACTAATAGATGAAAGATATTGGTTGAATCTGAGTGTCATTCTGTGTAATTGAGTAGTGCATGTTAATGGTTAAATCATGATTACTATTTAAATCTTTTTCTTTCATAGAACTATGGGTAGCATGCATTATAGAATGATGGATTAGTTATGAATCTATAAGTTTCTTCCTTCATCATGTTAACATCCTATTGCAGCAACCCTAAATAGGGACCTGGTACCTTTGCGCACTTCGGGTGAGTGCTTAGTCTAGGATGAGTGATGTGCCAACATGACTAGGGTGTACATTGCTAAACATCATTATAGTGTGTAAGAACCTATATAATGACCAAGAGAAAACCCATGTGTACATAGAATGATAATGACATAATAAGAATATGTCTATCATGGAAAACAAAGTGTAACATGTAAGTAGAATAAGCTAGCAAGAGTAGATATAAAAAATATATGTAAATGTTGTGGATGAGTGTGATGGTATGATGTGCAAAGTGTGGAGATGATAGGAACATCATGACCCCCAAAAGATATGTATGAGATGGGGTTCATTTATATAAACCCTCAACAATCAATAATTAGCCATAGAACAAGAGTGTGTCATCGGGTAATGTGTGTGAATAAATGCTAGAAATATGTACCGTGAAGCACAAACCGTGAAGTGTGAATGATGTGAGGTTCATTTCAGAATTAGATCCTTAGCACTCAAGTATGAATCATGGAACTAGAGTGTTTCATAGGGTAATGATGATACAAGGTGTGTATTAAAGGGTTTTAAAATGTGTAAGAATATTAGATATGATGCACAAAGCACAAAATTTAGTGGTAGGTGCTAAAGAAAACTGATAAGAATAGAAGGGGGGAGAAAGTGTGATGCCCCCAAGTGTGTGATGGAGATCTATGTGATGATATGAGAAGGAACATGCCATGGTGGTGGAGTTTAAAATGTGTCCTGGCCATCAATGTAAGGATTAACTTGTTTGACAAAAATAATTGGAATGTTAATCGCAGGAGCTTGTAGAGGTATGTTGAATGGTGGTGGCTTATTTGGGATTGATAAAACTGTAGATGACTTGAGATGAGGAGGGAATGACCTGATTTTTAGAGGATGTTACTTAGATGGAGTGGGTTGGATGGGCTTCTATTTACTTACCCAAGAAGGAACATTAGTGATTATGTATTGATACTCATTGGACATGGAAGGACTAAATTTAGGAGCCCATTGAGATTTAACAATTAGAGATGTAATAGGATGTTGTGAAGTAAATGAAATAAAACCATGGTACTCAAGGTGCTTAATTCTATGCTTTGAAACATAGTAATAATTTTCATGATGTCCATTAAGTTGGTGATAAATACAAAAGGGGAGACCTTGGTATTTGGAAAACCAATAAGGAGGGTAGTAATTAGTAGATGGAAATGTGATCAATTAGTGATTGACAAGCTTAGGAAGAATATCGCGTTGCTTAGAATTTGAATAAAACTTGAGAGGTAATGGTATTAGTATGATTTTGGGTTCACTTATATGAGCACATGTAAAATACATAGAAGTAGAATGAGATGTAGAAAGAGAACTAGCATGGGCTTGATAAACATCCTTGAGATGTTTGATTTTAGTTTTAAGAGACATAATCATTGTTTCCATAGCTTGAAATTTTTCTTGAGATAAAACAATGTAAAGCTTGAATTAACTCTAAGATGGGTTTATTGGATGAAGGATCAGGTCCTAAAGAGTCTTCATATAGATGATCAAAGATGGAACTTATTTGAGTGGGTTGCGTACTGTGTGGGAGATACATAGTGTCTAGGGATTTTTGGACAACATATTTGCACGATGGGTTCATATTTTTAGGAGCCATGGAAGAAGATTGGGTAGAATAGGTAGAATGAGGATCCAAATGTTTGATCATGAGTGGGGTTCACCAAATGATTTAATTTAATTTGAACTAATTAAATATAAGTATAAGAGATTAACTATAAATATAAATAATGTATAAATGCTGAAATACAGTAATGACACAAGAAAAATAAGATGTGAAGTATGAAAACCTAAGAAAGGGAGAGAGATAGAGGAACTTAGCTGATTTCAAAATGAACAAGAAGTGATATGGGTAGGTGTGACTAATAAAAATACTGAATATAGGGTCATCACTGGTCACTGTGAAATCTAGAACCAGATGATAATTCTGGATAGGGTTGCCCAGTGCTGGACATAGATGCCTAGGCGCTGGTGACTATGTAGAGGATTGGAATCTACTTTATGTCCTGTTATAAGGTTTTAAAAATTTATTTATTTTGATCACCTAATGTTTGCACTATGATCGCCAAAGGTGCCTGTAACATGTAAGAAATAAGTTCACCTGTGCATACCCATAAACCACATCAAACCTAAAAAGGAAAATGTAGAATGGGGAGTCATATTGACCCTGACAGTCACCCTAAGAGTTAAATTACAACCAAGTGCTGCAATATATCTCAGAATCCATGTATTTATTGTAAGTGTGTGTAGAAATTGTGCCCTAGGATGCCCTTGTGCAAGTTGCACTTGATAACGGGTTGTAGCTAGAATGTAGCAATGTAGTAAAATAATTAGATGAAATATAATGAAATTCTTATTCTTATGCTATGTATGAAGAAGTATGTATACCTTTTCCCTTGAATAGATGATATATGGATGCTTTTGAAGTGCTTTAGTGCCTTTAGAATGAAAGATTTGGTGTAATAGTATATTCTTAGTGCTTGGTCCCTCATTTTGAAAACATAACTATGTATTTATATGATTTCCTTGTTTGAATTTAATAATTGAAAGATTAAAGGCTGACCCAAGGTAATAAAATGAAATTAAGAAATGAAATGGGCATAAAAGGGGTAGGAAAAATATAAGGAGGGACAAGAGTGCCTACCCCTTCTTTCTAAACTAGATCGTAGTGTCTAAAACCATAGAAAATTAAATCTATCAAATTCCGACAAGAGTAATAGATGTATAAAGTCAATAAGAAAGTGAAAGATAAAGAAACTGGATAAGGATAGTTTTCAATTACTAGTTTTATGTCTTAAGAACAATGTAAATGTGAGCATGCTCTTAGGACCTAGAAATGTACCCAAGTGCATGATTTTTTTATCTAATCTTATATAATAGGTTAGAGCCTCAAGTAGTCCATATCCCATGGATTTTTATGGACATGGATAGGTACGTGGATAAGGACATGTTTAGATATAAGTACCACTAGAACCAAACTTGAAGGTACATGTTTAGATAGGCTAGGATGGGTTTGGAGGCTTAGACAGTGGAGGGGCTATACCCTCATACATGCATTCTATAAAGGATTTGGTATTGATTTCTAAATTATAGCGAGATATTAGTTTTCATACAGTGAATATTATGAGTTTATAATCCCAAAATGCATAAGATATAATGTATATAAACATAATCGATATTACAAGTACAAAAATTAGAAGTGTAAATCACCAAATGGATAGGAAGTGTGATCAGTTTGCACTAAGAGAGAATAGGAGGACCTTGAGAGAGATAAGGCCATTGTAGAGAGTGATCAAATGTACCCAGATATGGATCAATTAGCCAAAATTGCATCTTGTAGGGATGTTGTGATGATGGACTGTGAATTGGTTTGATCTGGGATAGAGATAGAGTACTGACATTGTCTATATGAGAAAGCTTAGAGTAATGGTGTTGTCTATATGAGTATGATTTCCTAGAGGATCAAGGGGAACATTTGTACACATAGAGTCATATGAGTAGATATTTGATGAGGTCATAACTTAAATCATCTACCCAAGGATGAATGCCACCACCAGGGCCACCACCTCCTGGAGATTATGGAAGTCACGTAGTCTAGGAGATTGTCTACAATATGACAATTTTGTGATGTAAATATGGTTTTTTCAGTGATATGGTATACATTGAGGCGCATTATTTTGTATATGTATTTGATCATTGTCTTGACATTTTTTATGTATATGCGATGGATACTTGAATTTATGGACATTGTGATATGGTTTATGATGTACTTATTGATGTTTATGGATATATGATGATGTTTACATTTTTTGTCGATGGAATTGGTTATAGATGTGATGTTTTTTTATTTGTGTATGTTTATGTATGATGAGTTATTTCATTTGTTAAGTTTAGATGATGATATGATGTTGAAAAATAAATATTTTTGATGCTTATTATTATAATGATGATGATGATGATGACGACGATGCTATTATTATATTATTATGATATATGAGATGATTTTATGTGATGCATGTTTCTGCTAATTTATATATGACAATGCACTTAGTCTTTGGATGATAGTACTGTTAGAACATGTTAGTAATGTGACAATGATTATATATGTTAGAAATTGCTATGATTGATGATGTTAGATAGAACAGATACACGATTTTATATAGATGATGATGAAGTTAGATAGATGATGATGTATGATGATGAGATGATGATGGGATAGCGTAGAATTTTCTGTGAGTTATGATTCCATTTTATGAGCCATATGTATAATCAAGTATGATTTTTATATAACATTATGTAGTAGATAACACGACTTATAGTTGACCATGATGTTTTTAATACCATAATACATGTTGGACTAGTTTAAAATCCTTCCTTATATCATTGGAGGATGACACTGCCTTCATATCCTTGAGAAAAGATAAAGATAAAAATAAATATATTTTCTGTCCCAAATAACTCCCCTAGTTATTTGGAAAACTTATATTTTATCTTGAATTTGATGTTCAATTATTGTAGGTTACACACGCTTTGGCGGTTCCCTTGGCACAATTTACTGGTTGTAGTTCTTCCGTGTAACCTCGTGTGCCCAACTTGCTACTTCCATATGCTTCCTTTTTCTCCGTTTCTTCTCACACTTTCTTCACGCACTTCCTTTTCCTTAATATTCTATCCCTTTTCATTTCCCTTTTTCACTTTTATTCTATGAACCCACTTTAATCCCCAATTTGCACACTCTTGGCACGCACACCCTTAAATTTCCTTCCAATTTGGCTAAGTCCCTTGCATGTCTTCACACGTGTGTGTTGCGCACTTCCTTCCTTCATGGCTTAGCCCACATGCCCTTTCCTTTCTTTTGCCACACATTCCTTAATAGATGCCCATGCCTCACTTGCATAATTTTCTCCTACAACTATATATCCATTTCTTCTGCACACGTTACGTTTCCGCACCTGTATTTTTCTTACCACTTACGTGCCTCCTGTTTCTATGTGAGCTTTATTCCTTATTCTGCATCAGTTACTGTGCCAAATGGAAACTTGGAAGACTTTAGTGTGTGACATGCAACCTATTAAAGTGTGCCAATAGGGTGCTGAATCCTGATGATGAACCAATGTGCACCATGTGTCTTGCATGTTCAGTTTACACTGTAGATCTTCTGACAACCATGAATTTTATTGCAATACTCAAATTTCAGCATGCTTGGGCTCATTTGGAAATTGATGACGTGGGCCACTATTGGAATTTTTAAATTCAGATTTTGGTGGGATTTGGTAGGTGGAAAATAGGGAAACATCTTTATGATAATTAATGCATACATCCAATCCACTCAACCACCAAATTTTATTCAGATTTGGCCTTCTTCCTTTTTCTATGCAATAAACTTGGGGAGGTGCATCTGACAACATTGCATGCTATTTTTCAGGTAGTTATTGCTGGTTTTTAGTGGTTGAATATTTGAATTTGAGTTTCCCTCCTCTTTCTCCTTCTCTTCTCTCCTTCTTCTGCTATAAATTGTAGAGCTTTGCTAATTAAAATGGATCCCTCTTTGTTGTAATGACATCATGCCAAAATGGTGGCTGACTTCCCATGAGTTTTAGACCTTGGAATTAGTATCTATAATGTATTCCCACCTCCTTCCATGAATGTAAAAAACTGTGCATATTTTAAGCAATAAAATTAGATTTTGTGGCACTTTTGAATGCCCTTATCTCATTTCTATTGCGTCTTGCCTCTCTGTTCACATTTTTTGGCATTCCATGTGCATTTCCTACTTACAAGTTCTAGTTTCATGTGTTATTAACGGGTGAAAATCTATCTGCATGGTTCTTATCTGTGGCGTGCACCTACCCGCCCTCTCTACCATGTTTTATCCATTTCCTCCCCTTCGTGGAGAGTGATCAATCCTCTTTCTAGTGCTATCACCTTCCCTTAGATTAGAATTTTCCCTCATGCATCTCCTTCTCACTCTGGTCTCTTAGAATCACAGAGTAGCATAGATAACTTCATTTCTAGCATTAGGAGTAGTGTTAGCGGTAGAAGTAGGTAGAGAAATTGACCTTCTCCAGAGGTCTATCTCAAGCACACAAGGTCCCACAACTTGGATATGGTCCCATTATTGCCTCAAAATTCTTGATCCATCACAACCATGTCATGGGTGTAATTTTGAGCTCTAACAATACCTAATAAAGATAAAATATAATAACACACACACACAAAACAATTAAAAAAGAAAAATAAACAATCAAACATTATGATGGATTGTATGATTGATAGGGAAAGAGGACGGGTGGTGGATAATCGATAAGGGAGGAATATGAAATAATGATTATGTACAAGGGAAGAGGATGCATGCTTACTAATGTTCTTGTGTGAATATCCTTGGATCATATGAGCAAGTCCCAATTCAATATAGCCTAGTTTTTGTTTAGTTGATGGGTTTTACCCTAGGTGGAAATCAATGTCCTTGAGTTAATTAGATATAATAGTCATTCTGAATTACTCCCATAATGAAAAAATTAGATTTTTGATTAATAGGGAAAGAGGATAGGTGGTGAATAACTGATAAGGAAAGAAGACATAATAATGATTATGTAAAAAGGGAAGAGGATGCGCATTTACTAATGTTCTAGTTGTGAATATCATTGGATTATGTGAGCAAGTCCCAATTCAACATAGCATAGTTTTTGTTTAGTTGATGGGTTTTACCCTAGGTGGAAATCAATTTCCTTGAGTTAATTAGATAGAATAGTCATGTTGAATTACTCCCATAATGAAAAGAATTGGATGTTTGGGTGGAAAAATAAAATAAAATTAAAGGATATGGAAAGGAGGTAGTAGGATGGATACAAGATTTTAATAACTTAGGAGGCTTGATAGGATTATAAACTATGGAAAATGAAGCTATTGACTATATGTGATGGATGATGAAAGATAACACTACATGGAGTGATGGTGGAAAAGAACGAAAAGATCAATTTTTTTTTCCAAGGATTACAATGACTTTTTTATACTATGCTAAATATGTTACATTTGTTTTTATTTAAATTGATTGTTATTTCTTTGGCATTCTCTCGATTTTTATGCTAACTCAAGAAATGTTCCCCAAAACAGAGCATGAGTGACAACTTGTCCAAAGTGAATAAATGATGGAGGGGAATAATGTAAATAGAGGGACGGAAAAAAAATATGGAATTTTTTTCTAACAAGTGTATGACGCACTCATTATTAGGAGTGATTTTAGGAAATGTTTTTCATCACCGTAATTTCTTATGGTTCCAGATGATTAGTTTTTACCATTGCATGAAGGATTTTTTTGTTGAATATTTTAATTTTTTATTTTCAATAGATAACAAGATTTATTTGAGATAGTAATCGAAAAAATAAAGTATAAAACTACTTCAGATGCATGATATTCATGGGTTCATCTAGTTCATATTTATCTTGTGTAACTATTTTTTAGGCTCCTAATCCATACTCGATGATTATGAAACATGGTCCAATCTAGTGAGGCTTGAACTTTTTTTCTCAACATTTTTATTTCTTTGAGGACTAGATCACCAATGTAAAATAATATTAGCAAAAAGTTGTTCTTGGTTTTCTTCCATAGCCTATTTTTATATGATTTGAGATGATCAATATCATTAAGTAATTGTTCAACTAGGTTTTCTAGATTAGTGTGGTAATATTCTTCATTAATGAGGCCTTAGAGTGATAAGAAAATGGATGACAATTAGATCTCAACCAACAAGATAACTTCAGATCCAAATAATATATTGGAAGAAAAATGGAATGAGAGGGTGAGTGGGCGGTTAATCAGTCCTATAATAATTTTTAATTCATTTACAAAACCATACATTCATCATTTGAGTTGTTTATACATCATTCATAACAATACATGTGTATACTAGATGTGCATTAACCATTCACAATAACACAAAACAAGATAAAGTAAACAAGAAACCAAATATAAGTGGGAAACCCTCAAGGGGAATAAAACCCATTAAAACTCTACTTATATTACATAAAGCAAAGAGATTTAGTGAAGCACCAACTTCACAAGGAGACCCAACCCCTAGTTTAATAGAGCACTAACCCTACAACAAGTACCAAACCCTACTTTAACCCACTTCAAAAGGAGGCTACAACCCCCTAATATGACTAAGAAACAAATCATCCACATGAAGATGATGATCTCTGATTTTTTTCTGCCACAACTGATGGAGATCACAATTTCAACTCACATAGACACAATCAAACCCTCATTCACATAGCTTGCTCTTTCTTCTTCTTTCACACCTTGAATTGGCTTAAAACCCTTGTAAACATTATCTTAATAAATCATCAACCTATCAAACACTTAATTATCTGTAAAATAATGCAATAAAATATCCTTCACACCCTTATGTAGGTCACACTTTTCCCTCTCACAAGACTAGTTCAAATTTGAACCACAACTTCACTTTTATACCATTCTCAACTCATAAAAACAATGAAGGCCACTAAATAATGAATAATTCGATAAAAAAACTTACCAAAATAACAAAAAACTTGTGTACATTCATAAAATGGACCCACATAGGTCGTCCATGCCCAAAAACACCAAACATGCACAAAACTAGCTCAAAACCCCATCACATAGATCATCTAAAACAAAATTCCAAAAACATGTTTATTCAAGCTCCAAAATTCATCACACATGTTTAATATGAAATAAAAACATCATCCATGGTCATAAATTTTCTTGAACCAATCAAATAATTCATAACACAATACAAAAGGCCCAAAACCTTCACTAAACAACTATTTCCAATACCCTTTCTTCACCTTTGGGCCTTAAGACCACCTAAGAACAAATTAAATATGGAATTTAACCACTCTATGTAATTATTAGGACCTTTGTATCACATCCATGCATATTAGAGCTCATGAAACATACATTTGTACAAACCACACCAATTTTTCTCTTTACCAAATCAAGCTTCCCAGAGAGTAGTTTTAAAAACTCAAATGGTTTGCACCATTTATATCACTTAAAATACCTAAAAAGGTCTTAAATAGGAACCAATTTCATTCCTATTTACTATCAAACTCATAGAAATCATAAAATAATCCAGATCATGCATCAATCACTTCAAATTTTCAGCCAAAGTAGTTATGTCCTGAAAATCAAACAACATTCTTACTCACAAACTGACTAAAATATACATAAAAATAATTCATCAAGAGACAATACATATACCAATAAAAATATTTGTGAATCCTCTTTCCAAAACATATTGGATTTCCTTCCAAATCTAAGTGGAAGGCCTTCAGCCAAGACCATCTCTGAAAAATGCTTGAAATAACCACACAATTTTCCTTTTGTTCAATCTTCACAAATAGGGCACAATTTTCAATTTAGAAGAATCATGAAGATCTGAAACCATAGTGGAAATCAAGAAAAAACACCATGATAAAAAATTCAATTTATTTTGTAACTCCCTTGGACAACCTTGTCCCAAACCAAACTTCTTCATAAACTTGCATGTTTGAGTGGGGTCCACTCATCACCACATGCTATACCATACCTTTCTAGAAACCTTGAGGAGTCATATACATAAAAAAATTATCATAATAGAACTAGAAGTCAATTGAAGGAACTTATAAATAAAATGTGTAATACCTCTTTCAAGCTAGGGGTTCAAGCACAAAAAAAGTTGTTTACCTTCTTAACATTCCTTTATAAAAATGTCACAATAAAACCACCTAATTATTTTTGTAAAACCTTAATGAATTAACTAAGAAGATATTCCAAATAGATCAGGTCCCCATGAAAATAACGCAATCCACACTGAGCATTAGAAGGTCAACCTTTGCTTCAAAATCACACTATAGAATATCCGGTTTCACCAAAATTGACGTATCTTAAAAAAGATTATTCACTTTGACCTGAAACTTGTCATGAAGCATCATGAAAAAATAATATAACTATCCATACTAACAATATATCTTAAATATATCTGAAAATCTCTAACCATTAATACTTACCTATGCCAATTTACATGTTTCCATCTTCTTGCTTCCCAAGGACCTCATACATTGACTATACCTATGATATCTGCCTTGAAACTCACCATACACCTCATATAAAATTTCACCATGCTTCTACAATGTTCCACCAACACTGATTATCTCCAAATCTCATACCTCCATCCCATTCTACATGCTCTAGGGCTAGGAATAGGCCTAGAATGACCTGACTCAAACATAACACCTCATGAACTAACCTTAGTGACCTCATGCAGACTCATATACACCTATAACACACCTCATGAATCATTAATGACCACATACAATTTTTTTCACAAGCTAGGATAGATCTAACCATGACCTAGCTCACTAGAACATGCACAAGGACTTCATATAACATCACCAAATTTGACACTACCAATCAACCTTCATGTTTAACATCTGATTAATATCCTATGGAGACTCATACAACACCATGACACACATTTCCATCAATGTACTTGAAATAAATGAAAACAAAAACACACAATGGCCAAAAATCTCCCCTTTTGTCATTGATGACAACCACCTACAGAAACATTGATGGCAACCAACAAGACTAACACACCTACTAGACCTCATTTCCATGTTTTTGATGCTTCTCCCCCCTTTGAAATATATGAAAAATGATAGAAAATGAAAAAAAAAACTAGACATAATGTACAAAACAACCTACTTGCTTGACATGGACCCCCCTTGAATTGTACTCCCTCTTAATTGACTTCAACAACTACAAAAATTGATCGATGGACCTGTAAAGGTCCTCAAAATAGATCCCCCTAAACCGATACTCCTCATTTTGACCTTGATTCATGCTTTACATCACTTTATAGGACTTGTTCAAGCTCAAACACATAACTTTGCCTCTAATAATAACATAGTAAACCTTAGAACCAAGAGCCCTGAATCTCATTTTTAGTGCAATTTTGACAACCTTATACTTGTCAAGTAATCAAATCAAACATTTAAACTGACCTCCAAATGCTCCCCTGGGTTTGTGGTACCCTAACATAGTAGAAAGTAAAAAATTTATACCACATACCTTATTTTTACTTACTTAATCATGGTCCTAGAACAATTTTATGGGTTAAATACAAGAACTCATTC
Source organism: Taxus chinensis (assembly GCA_019776745.2). Taxonomy (NCBI): domain Eukaryota; kingdom Viridiplantae; phylum Streptophyta; class Pinopsida; order Cupressales; family Taxaceae; genus Taxus; species Taxus chinensis. The sequence goes on from CM034155.1 coordinate 91,173,238, forward strand.
TTCAACATTGATTTTTCTCCTCATATACATGTACCCTCATAGTTGTAACCCTACAACACTGAATAAGCTTCATGAATGATCATATATTGTCTTTGTATAGCTAATGTCACTTGTACTTGCTCAAACCAATCCTATCATGTCTTGTTCTTAACTAGTGAAAATTTAACATTACAATCTTGATACAATCAAATGATTTTTCATATATCAAGATCTTAGCCTTTTATGTCCTTGAGACAACTGAAATCTCTTCAAATTAAAATTAAAACTATTAAAGTTTTCTTTGAGACCATGCCATGAGAAGCTTCTTAACAAAATAGGGTGCATACTATTTTGATCAACTCAAGCCTTGAAAATGAACTTTCACTTGACTGTACCAACATTATGTGTCCTGTAGACACCTATTCAGACCATCAACTTCAATCTATAAATGTAGGAATTTGTTTCATTGCTCATCAACCTACTGAATTCATGACACATACTGTACAAGCTTAAATGATTACTTGAAAACCTCATGTTTTTATCTTATACAATATTGTGATGTTATGCACATTTTGGGCCACCTGTAGCATGATTTAGAGGCTTTAAAAACCATCAAGATAACTCTTCTCAAACTTAACCAGTCAAAAATAGACTTGTAACATAGTTAGAACTACTGGGAACAGAAAATTTTATTTTGATAGTTATGAAAAGCTTTCATCTCTCTAAGAAATATCCATGATGTACATCTACCTTTAGACCCCTCAAAACACGTCTCAAGACTACTACTATAGTTATTAAGACAAGAAATTCACTCTTATACTTGTAACCTTGAGTATTCTTCAAGGAATGACCTAGGGAAACTCAATTTGGATTTGTACCAGCTAGACAAGGCATTATCATGATGCATATTTCCATCACAGTCAAGAATAGGCTAGTCAATATTCTCATACCAACTTCCAAGTGGTATAGTGAGCTTACTTATTACTAATAAGGAATATAATATTCCACATGTTAGAGTTCCATTCAAGTGACACAACAACCATGATTAATCATTTTTACCTATGTCCCTTTGATAATCAACAAGATTTATGTTTTGAATTCTAGACCTTCATATCATTTTTCATCTACATTAACTCTAGTGAGAACCTTCATTTTGAATTTTAAAATCTATGAAGCTCTTCACTTATTTCCTTACTAAGTACTCAAGTATCTTGTCAACAAATAACTATCCTCTTTGATTGACATGTTGTCTACTTGAAATCCCAACATTAGATCTCAACATAGTTAGCGTAGGCCATTTGTAAAATTTCTTCATTACCACTTGAATCCCCCTAGGAGTGTACATTATTCATATAAGAAAACACAAGTTGATAACAACTTAGACACAAAAGTGTAAGCATAAACTAAGATTCATGATAATATTCCTAGAGGAAACATAGATAAGATCAGAGACTCACTTTTATCATAGATACCTTTACTTATTTTATGAGTTTCTTCTTTGTGGAACACCAAATATTGACTGAGAAATCACATACTGACTTAACACCTTGATTGAATAACTTCGAAAAATCATCTCTTGATCTCCTTTTGGAGCAACAGAAGCTTGTCTTAGAATTTTGTGACTCTTTTAGACTTCACACTCATGACATCTATCATTTATATGGCCTAGAAAAAACTTGGAATGAAATTTAAAGTATCCACACATTGTTTCATACTTTCCATATTTCAGATATCATAAGTATTCTAGCTTCTCATAGCCATGATAGTACCGAAAGACCACTATTTGACTTGTAGCTTCAATTTTTTCACCATTTCACTATTTTATCCTTGAAACAACACTATATACATATTTTAATCACTTCTATGTCTTTGATAAATGACTAACTATACTTTGATGATAAAATTTACAACTTTCAAGCCTTACATTCACTCATCTTTGTCAATTCAAGGAAATGAGACTCACACATCCATTAACATATTATTTTAGGTTTTCACAAGCTTACTTAGACCTATGAGATTCATCATTCACCTTGTTTATACTATCTTTAAGACCTCTTATAACCAAATCAACCATACACGACTAAATAAATCCTCAAACATAGTTAAGATGATTTGATGCTTCATCTACTCATATACAAAGTATGATGACTGATGAATCAAATAAGAACTCAATATATATATTTTAGGACACATGATGAGGTTATGGAAGCATTTTAAACTCACATCTACATGTATAGGCAATAATACTTTTGATGGACCATCAATACCATGACTAGACCATACTCAGAACTATTTTGATGTAAACATGACAACTCTTGATATGACTGACATAGTAAGTATTGAATAATAGGCCATGAATTCACAGATCCTAGAAAAATTTCTTAATGCAATTCAAATAAGCTTCCCTATAATAACAATGCTCCACTTTTAGCCCAAGGACCAACTCAAACATCATTACTTCCACATAAAAATTTCCATGCAATGAACTACATACTAGGTCTTGACAGACCTTGAAATTCAATTTGACATGACCATAACATAGTGATATCATACTCTTGAAGGCACCACACTTGTACACAAACCTCATGACTTCAAAAACCACTCATACAACCTGTTTGATCCTCCTACTTATATGACATCACATACTAAGACCAAATTCCTTTGACAACCTAAGGAGATCATGAATGATCAAGAACAGTATCACAAAGCAATAAACAACATAAACATATCATAGATGACCATAAGACATAAAAATAAGACACCTACGAGTAATAAAGATCTTAAAAAATGCATGGAAAGGTAACAAATCATACGTTATCACCCTTGAAGTGGCCCACACACCTATTTTCTTCAATACTTAAGAATTGAGACACATATGATCTTATTCAACCAGAGAAAACATGTTTTCTTGACTTGTATTGGGTTTGAAGAGATTATCTTTCATAATGATGACACTAGAACCATCTATGACAAAATTTAATGGATTAGGATTCATGATGTGTAATTATGAATGAGAATAAGTTTTATTGACCATAGGAGTAGAGATGACATCCTTAGACTAATTCATGAGAGACTTCTTCTTGAAAAATCTTCCATTTTGAGCTTGAAATTTTCTAGTGTACCCTAAATATTGTATTTGGTGCAATATTCCATTGATTTTGGAAATTTTGACATAAAATTCTATTCTTATTTCCTTTTGGTTCAAAACATACTTAATTTCTAACCATAGTCCTTATCTCTACGGCCATACTCACACATGAATGAAATTCACCTTTGAAGAAGCCTAAACCATCTCTAGAAGACTTTATTTTGCAATCTCTAGCTCTGTGACCAAAATCATGAAAAATATAACAATAAAAATTAAATGAAGAACCATACATCATAGCATTAGGTTATCTAAAAAGTTTATAACTTCTCAAATCAGCCTTCTTGGTCACATTCTCATCATATTTAGAACTTGGATGAGCCTCACCATCATTCTTCACATGTTTTCTTTTGAATCCCAGGTCTGTTTTGTCACTAGTCACACTTTGGATCTCCAAGATTCCCTCAAGAGTTTCAAAACTCTTTTCTAACCTCTCATACTTCTTTATCCCTATGGATTTAGTCACAATATCTAATTAATATTCCAAACTGTTGATAGATTGACCATTCTCTATTTCCATACATTTGATCTGATCTTGCAAGCTATGAATCAATGAATGAGAAATTTCATACTTTATTCTTAATGTAACCTTAATATATGAAGACTTACCCATTTCTTGTGCTTCAAAAAGGATCTCCTCCAACTTGATAAACTTGCTTCACAAAGACCAGATCTGATACAATTTTTTGGAAGCACAATGAACTAAGATGTGGGGGTGAATCATTCCTATAATAATTTTTGCTTCATTTACAAAACCATATATTCATCATTTGAGTTGTCTATACATCATTCATAACCATACATGTGTATATTAGATGTGCATTAACCATTCACAATAACAAAACATAAGAAAAAGTACAAAAGACATCAAATACAAGTGGGAAACCATCAAGGGGAAGAAAAACCACTGAAACTCTTCTTCTATTACACAAATCAAAGAGATTTAGTGAAGAACCAACTTCACAAATAACACCAACCTCTAGTTTAGTAGAACACCAACCACTAATTTAGTGAAGTACCCACTCCACAAGGAGGACACAACCCTCTAAGATGAATAAGCACCAAATCATCCACCTGAAGATGATTATATATGTATTTTTTTTACTAGAACTGATGGAGATCATAATTCTAGCTTACATAGACAAAATCAAACCCTTATTCACCTAGCTTGCTCTTTATTCTTATTTCACACCTTATCTTGGCTTCAAACCCTTGTAAAAATTCTATCAATCAATTCTCAACCTGTCACAAACTTTATCAGATCTAAGATCATGTAATAAAATCTCCTTCAAAACCTTAGGAAGGTTGCATTTTTCTATCTCACAAGACTAGTTCAAATTTGAACCACAACTTCACTTTTCTACCCTTATCAACTCATAAACATAATTGAGGTTGTTCTTTCATGAATAATTCAACCATAAAACTAAAAAATTAACAAAAAACTCATGTACATTCATCAAATGGACCCATATAGGTCAGCCATGCCCAAAACCACCAAAAATGCACAAACTAGCTTTAAACCCCATCAATTGGATGAGATAAAACCATAAATACAAAAACCATGATTAATAAATCTCTAAAACTCATCACACATATGTAATATGACATAAAATCATCCATGGTCATATATTTTCTTGAAACAATCAAATAATTCATAACACAACTCAAAAGGCTCAAAACCTTCACCAAACAACTGTTTCTAACACCCTGTCTTAACCTTTGGGCCTTAGGACAACCAAAGAAAAACTGCACTAATAAATGTAACCACTATATGGACTCCTCAAGACATGTGGATCAAATCAATGTATGTTAGATCTCATGAAAAATCCATATGTACAAACCCCGCTAAATTTCCTCTTCACTAAATAAAGCTTCCTAGAAAGCAATTTTACAAACTCACCTAGTTTACACCTTTGATGTCACTTCTAAGACATCTACATGAGTTTAATAGGAACAAAAATCATTCATGTTCACTATCCAACTGATATAAAGCATCAAATAATCCATCTCATGCCTCAATCACTTCATTCTTTCAACTAAAAAAGTTTTGTCCTGAAAACCAAACAACCTTATTCCTCACAAACTAACCTAAAAGACTCATTAAAATAATTCATCAAGATACAATCCATATACCAATATAAATATTTCTGAATCCTATTTCTATAACATATTATATTTCATTCCAATTCCAAGTGGAAGGCCTTTAACCAAGACCAGCTTTGAAATCTACCTGAAACTACCCCAAAACTACCTTTTGACTAGTATTAAAAAATAGGGCACACTTTTCCATTTATAAGAATAACCATTATCTGAAACTACCATGGAAATCAAGAACAAACCCCATGTTAAAAACAATGTCAATTTATTTTGCAACTCCTTTAGACAACCTTGTCCCAAACTGAACTTCTTCAGAAAATTACCTATTTGAGTGGGGTCCACTCATCACCACATTCTCTACCATACATTTTTGGAAATGTGGACAAGTCCTCTACATCATATAATCATAATATTATTACTATAAATCAATTATAGGAACTTTTGAATCAAATATATCATACCACTTTCATGCTAGGGTTTCAAGCACACAAAAATTTGTTTACCTTCTTAATATTCGTTCATAAAATATGAAAATCAACCAACTAATTATTTTTTTAAAACCTTCATAACTTACATAAGAATATATTCCAAAGATCTCATGTCCCCATGCAAAGCACATAGTCCACAATGAGCATCAGAAGGTCAAATTTTGCTTCAAAATCACACTCTAGAATACCTAATTTTACCAAAACTAATATATCTTGCAAAATCTTCTTCAATTTGACATGAAACTTGTTATTAAGCATCATGAAAACATACTATAAATTTAAATACCATATATATTAAATATCTCTTAAAATCTCTATCCATTAAGACTTACCTATGCCAATTTTCTTGTTTCCACCTTGTTTCTTCCCAAGGACCTCATATATGCACTATACCTCTGAGTTATGACCTGAAACTCACAATAAACCTCATATACAATGTAATAATTATTATAAAATTCTCCACCATGACTTATTATCTCCAAATATCATACCTCCATCTCATTCCGCATGCTCAAGGGCTAGGAATATGCCTATAATGACTTGAGTCAACCATGACAACTCATGAACTGACCATGCTAACCTCATGTAGACTCATATACACCTCTAAAAAACATCATGACCCATAAATGACCACATACCAAAATTTTAACAACTTAGGAGAGCTCAAACCATGACATATCTCACTATACCATGCATCAGGACCTTATAGAACATTACCAAACTTGACACTACCAATCAACCTTCATGCCTGACATCTGATTGACACCTCATGGAGAATCATACAACACCATGACACCCTTTTCCATAAATAGAATTGAAATCAATAAAAACACAAAAACACAATGGCCAAGAGCCTATGGAATACATAGGGTCTTATATGGGAGTGCACATGTTAGTGTGATAGGCCCATAAGGTGGGATAAAGCTATAAATTCCAATTGTGGTAAACATCATTGACTATATTATTTAAAATTTTAGTGATGATTCTATTTTGAATTTTTCTTAACCATTTATTTGAGGGTAGTATGGTGTACACCAATAGTGATAGATATATAAATGTTCTGAGAGTGATATGAACTCTCTTTTTTATTACCCTCCATTTTCAGTGATAGTGATGGAAGGGATGCCATGACGAAAGATGATGTGATTAAGGATAAATTTAGATATTTGTGTACTGGTGACATATGTGAATGTCATGTCTTACAATGACTTGGTGAAATATTTTTTAGTGGTAATGTTGTGTTTCTGGTTGTTTGATGGTGTATGGTTTAACTTACTGATGATATTGAATCCCTATAGGAAGAAAGGCTATGAAAAGGTGATTGGCTGTAAAAATTCTGATGGAGCATAGATGGGGTCTACATGATTTTGATAGGATTTACGCTTCTTTACATATTTAAAATTAAATAATTTTCCATGGTTGGCCAATATTATCCCACACGTAGGAGCTAAGAGATTCTTAACTAATTCCATTCCACTAGTATGTTCCTTAAAAGTGCCAGCATGGACTTCCTTGATCACTAGGTTGGATTCATCTGAGGTTAAGCATCTTAACAAGGTTTTTTGTGCCCTCTATGATAAATTTTCCCACAAAGGATGGTAAAATGGGAAGATATTTGGATAAAGGATTTTAATTGGGATTTGGTGAGGTTAGGTGGTAAAGTGGCATCATAGAGGTATTTATATATGTCTTAATAGCAACAGAAGTTGGGACTAGTAATTTCATATACCATCTCTAACTTTGGGATGATATATGTAGGGATCATGAGTTGATCAACCAAAAAATGAAATTGATGTGTTTCTTAAGGAATCTCAAGAAATGATCCAATGGTGGCCATAATATTATGATTTTTTACTTCCTCTTAGAACATGTTCAAACTAAATGTCTTGAAAATACTTCTTAAAGCTATCAAAAAATAAATTGTAGGGGATTAACTTGTCATCCTATGTTTGATATTAATTTATAAATTTATTGATGAATAAATGAGAATCACCATAGACTTGAAGATGTTAGATGTTCCATTATATGACAATCCAAATATATAAGTAGATAGCTTCATATTCAACATTATTTTGGTAAATGGGAAGCCAAATTAGAAGGCATCGGGGATTAAATATCCTTGTGGTATGATAAAAATTATTCCCACCCTCAAGTTGTGATGAGTAAAAGAACCATCAAAATAGAGCTTCCATGTGGGTGATTCTTTAATTTTTATGATTGATTCATTAGGGAAACCAATGGTCAATGGTTGATTATCTAAAATGGGAGCTTCTTCTAGTTGATATATGAACACCTAATATTTGATGGATTTTTTATTGATGTATTAAATATTAAATTCACTTAGGAACATGATCCATTTTTCAATTCTACCCACTAAGGATAATTTAGAAGAACAACCTTGGCTATTAGCTTAACATTTTTTTTCAGCATGTGATGTCAAATTTTTTGAGAAGTAAACACCAAAACTAAACATGTTCATTCAATGGGACTATAGTTAAATTCATAGTATGTTAATGTGTGGCTGAGATAATAGATATATTTTTGTTTCTCATGAGCATCATGTTGTGCTATTAGAGCTCCTAATATGTATTGAGTCAATGATATATACAATATTAGTGGTTCTCCTAGTGGAGGTGGAACAAAAACTTGTGAATGTAGAAGATACTATTTTAAAGCATTAAATACCTGTTGAAAAACTTGATTCGAGTAAAATGTTATATGTTTCTTAGGTAGATGAGTGAATGGTTGATATTTATAAGCTAGATGAGAGATGGAATTGTGGATGGAATTTATTTTTCCTTGTAAACTTCTTAATTGCTTGAGATTTTGTAAAGGAAAAATTTTAGCATTGGATTGAACATTTTTTGGATCAATCTATATACCTCTCCTGGGTATGATGAATCCAAATAGTTTTCTTGATGTGACCCCAAAGCCAAAATTTTTAGGATTGAGTCTGCATTTACACTCTATTAATCTTTCAAAAATACTTCTCAGGATTATAGGATGATTGAATTGGGTTTTTTTATTTTCCTAAGATTTCATCAACATAATATTTGATGATGTCATGCATCCTATCTTGAAATATTACATTCATTCATCTTTGATAATGAACACCTACATTTATAAGTCCAAAGGACATCAATTGATAATAAAACATTCCCCATGGAGTAGTGAATGTGGTGTAATGATGATCTTTATGTGTGATTCTAATTTAATTATAACCATAAAATCCATCCATGAGTGACATAAGTTCATGTTTGACTGTAGAGTCTAAAATCATGTCGATTTTTAGAAAGGGAAAATCATCTTTTGAGCATGTTTTTTTGATATATCTTAAGTATGTGTAAATAAAAATTCATCTATAGGGTTTTATAATAGAGATGATATTAGAGATCCAATCAGAGTAATTAGTAGGGTTAATGAAACTCATTTATAAAATATTTAATAGTTGTTCTTTGACCAAAAAAATATCTTTAGATGTAATTATCTTAGTTTTTTATTCACTGGGTTTTCCTTGAGATTTACTAAATATTATTGACTACTATTGAAGGATTCATACCTATAATATCTACATAGGAACAAGCTAATATATCAATATATTCTTTGAGTAAGGTGGTGAATTTCTCATTTTATTATGGAGTGAGGTTATCCCCTAACTTTAGGATCTTTGGTTCTGTTTTAGTGCCACTATTAATATTAACTATATCTTTAAAAAAATATGATGACCATTCCTACATGTCTTTAGGAAACAATTAAAATAAATGATCAATGTTATCTATTCTTCTAAGCTAAGGGATTCCTCCTTTTGTGTCCTATAATTTATTTGTTTTTCATCTCCCGATTCATATAATACATAGATTTCCCCATCCATTGGTGCCTATGAAATATTTTCACCAATAGACATGTCTTTATGTTTTAATTTTTAATTTTCACCAACTAGTTCCTAAAGAGGTATTCACTATAAGGTTCTATATTTTGATTTTTTAGATTTTTTGGTTAATTAGGGAATTTCACTTGTTCTAAAAAGTAAGAAAAACTATCTAGGTTGATGTAAAATCCCTTATTATAATCACCTATGGGGATATGCTCTTTGAGCCCCATGAACTCTATAATTTCCTCATCATTTTGAAATTCGTCCAAGGAATGTGGATTTTTCATCTCCTAATGGATAATGTTAAGTTAGTAGTTAGGATGATGGTATCAACAAAAAATTTAGTGGTGGAAAGATCTTCATAAAAGATAAAGATAAATCCTGATTTATTGTCATCATTAGAGGAATATTCCATAGAGACAAATAAAATATCCATGACATTAGCTTATGGTTCATCAATTGGTGGTTTTTACCCTAAAATAAGATACAATGGGTTTTATTCAAGGGATATAGACTCTAATATTCCCTATTCATGTGGACTAAGTCCTTTTCCTAATAATTCATGATTTGGTACATGCAATTAGATTTTGGACATTTAATATGTTGATAGCAGGATGTTGTTTTATTGTCAGAAAACACAGAGTTGTTTAAGATTTCAATTTTTTCATAATCTAGCAATCCAAAGTGGTTGAAGGTAGATGAGTTGAGTTGATAGGTTATTTTTTTGGTATTCCTTATGGTGGGTTTCCTATGGTATCATGGAGATGTAGGGAGGTGACCATTATGGAAGGCATCTTGGAATTTGTACTCACCACATCCTTTTGGGATAACATTAATGTTGGATTCAAAAGTTAGAGCTTCAGAAGTGGATGTAATATTATTAGGATGTATATATGATGGAACTGATGTATCTATATTAGGTTAGTTAGAATGATCCATGGTACTCAAAATATAAACGGTACTATGTTAATGTCCTTCTAGAAACTTGCAATATTAAAAAGGTTATAGATCACCATGAATGATAGCCTTCATGTATGAGTGAGTAAAATTTATGTATTGATGAAGGGTAAATGAAAAAAATTACATTTCATGGATCCACAGTCATCCCAAAAGGATGTTGTATGTGAGATCAAGATATACTATATGAATAAATGTTTTATGTGTAATTTGACTCACCATGATATGAAGAGGAATTGTTCTAGGTGAGTGTCTCTCAGTATCATCATATGTCATGGTAGTAATGATATTTACTGATAGTGTTTTCGCTAAATAGAAAAATATTTTGATAAGAGAGGGTGCATAAATTTACACATGAACCATTATCTATAAGCACATGTATGATCTTGTTCTTGGTCATGAGAAACTATATATAAGGGGAAATTTTGAGATGGACCACTAGGTGGTTAGTTGATCTAATCAAATGTGAGTTGTTAAATCAACAAGAGGTGACCCAAAAGAGATTGAAATTTGTTAGGATAATTTTTTGTAGGAATTGTGGAGTCCTCTAGTGATTTGTAAATTATATCTTTGTAGATAGTACTTAATTTAAAAATATCCATAATGGATATTTGGGATAAGGTCTTCTGAAGTTGTTGATGATATCATATTGGACCTTAGGAGTAGGTGAAGGAACCTTTGAGACAGTGACCTTAGGAAGAGATATTATGATCATGACATTGTTACTTCAAGTGGTATCATTGCATTTAAGTGATGGTGGTTTGATTAAAATTAAATGTTAAATATGATGTGCATGGTTCAAAGAAGACTTACCTTTAACTTTGTCAATGACTATGTGGTGTTTAATGTAACCGACCATTGATTCATAGTCATAGGGTGTTTTCTTGTAGTTGATATGATTGGTTTGGGAAGCCTAATACTAGAATTGTTGCTTAGGTTTTTATTTTATGATGTTTTTGGAATGGGTCTTGATAGATACCCAACTATTGGTTTTTGGATGGGGAGGATTCTTCATCTATTTTAATGTTTCCCTTATCAATAAGGTTTTAAACATAATTTTTGAAGTGCATATATTGATTTATATTGTGACCTTCGGTTCCATGGAATTCAAAATATTCTAATTCCCAATACCATGAGGGTTTGGGTGAATTATCATCAAAAGGTTTGGTGTATGAGAATTTGATCATGTTCACCACCAAGAGAATATAAAATATGGATTCCAATGGCTTTCCAAGATGGGTATAGGTCTCATTATTACATTTTTTTCTCTATCTTCCTCTTGTGATAGAGATGTTGTATGGAATGGATGGATTTGGATAGATTTGGATGGATGGTTTAGTAGTATTAGGGATAATTCAAATTTGTTTGGAGTCAACCACTCCATCACTAACTATATTCTTATTTTTGTTCACAAACTTAGGATTTTTGGGTATAGATGCGGGAAGTGATTGATCCTAATTTTAATCAATATTGATTAGGACCTTAGTAATAAGAGCCTTTTTAATTTGGGTACCTTTTTCAAATTTCATTGAAGGTGTTAGCATAGTGCACTTATAGGTTGAATAAAAATTATCAATTAAGGTTAGTAATAAAGATGCTGACTAATTATTTCTTTGTAATAGTACAAGGGAATCATGTAACAAGACTTAATCATATTTTTAGGAATTGTAACATCCCAAAATTTCTTGTAAGTTAAATTAACTATGGTTAAGTCTACACAGGATTAGACGAGATCGTCATTGGGTGTAAAATTCATTTGGTTCATCGTATCATGACCCACAACTTCTGCTGCGGGGCATGAAATTGTGGAACGAATAACCCCGCACCCACCTTGATATTGTAGACACCAAAAATATGCTTACACTTAGCATTTCATCCAATTCAACCAATTGACGACACTTCGTTAATTCCCCCTTCTTCGCTCCATTCTCGGATGCCCATGTATGACACCTTCTCAGTCATATTCCTCCTATAATCATCTTATTTGGCTAATATCTCTCTTATTAGCTAAACATTCCTCCTTTCGACCATTCAGAACCTCCCTAGTTCTCTCTAGACCACTTCTATTGGCTTCGTAGGCTATCTATCAGTCACAATTGGTTATCCAGACCCCTCCCAACTCTCAATGAGTCTCTAATCACTTGCTAATCAAGTTTAACTAGCCTAAACCCTAGTTAACTAGCCTAAACCAAGCTTAACTAAGCCTAAAGCATGTTTATCCTAATCTAATCCTAAAAGTGATTTTTGAGCTTTAGTCCCACATGCACCCAAATTCCAAACTCTCCCAAGTGGAAAACTATAAATACAAGGCTAAGCCTACCCATTCAAAAACTTACAACTTTACATAAGCTAAAGCCAAAACAAGCCTAAGAAAGCTTAAGAGCTCATTTGCATTAGCCAAGCTAATAAGGCATTTGATCTTGGGTCATCCACCATTAAAATAGCTTCATCTTGCACCCATGTTAGGTTAGTAATGGAATAGCTAAACTTGGCCATGTAGCCATTTAGTGAGATTCATTCACCCTCATGGAGTAAAACAAAAAAACAGATTGCTTAAGTCTTTAGTAGGCTCATTTTATTAAGCTTTCAAGAATAGAGGTTAATGCTATTTGTTAGATTTCTTGTTTATTTCAAGTTTGAATACATGGAAATAGGTTTCCTTGCTCATTTCTTATCATATGGTCCATTGAGGGACTTTGCACAAAGCTTTGGGGTCTTTCCCCATCTCCATAGCTCTTTGTAAAATCTTTCATTGAACACATTTGGCATGCCTAGTGGGACACTTATGTCCATCCTCCATTAATGGAGGTCTTTTAGGTTTTTCAAAGTTCATTTTCAAGTTTTTGGGTCAAATCACTTGTTATTTCCTCATTTTTATTTCTAACACTAGATAAATGACCTTCATTTACATGTATTTTGTGGGTTTGATATAGAAATAGGACACTTTGACTAACAACTAACCTGTTTGCTCTTGAAAATTTGAAAATCCGTGAGTTTTGCAGGTTTTTCACAGGGTGCGCATAGGTGTTAACAAGGGGTGCGTACACGTTGAAACCCCAGCGTCCCCATTGGAATAGGCACGTACCTATCTGGTAGTCCTCATCATTTGCAAATTTTACCTCTACAGGGATGCACACGTGTCTCCGTCATCTGGGTCACGTATCCACCTCTCTGGCCGTACACGTGTAAATAGACTTGTGTAAAAAATTATGTAAATTTTGTTTTACCAGGATGCTTACACATGTCTCTGTTGAACCCATGCATCCACCTGTCTGAGTTGTAAGCAAATCTTTCTGGATTGTCTGTTTTTTGCCTAGGGATTTCACTAATCTTTGTGTTTGCAGTTGCGTATCCATTGAGTTAGGCGCACGTCCGCTATCTGAACCCTAACATAGCATGTACTTGTTTGAAAAGCCCGCGTAGGTGTTATGTGTCCTTTTTACTTTTATTGTTGACTTTGCATTTTTTACCTTTCCATGTACCTGTCTCCATTGGGTGCATGTCTGTTGGCTGGGGTGCGTATGTGTCATTCTGGGTGTGCAGGTGTCTCTGTGTAGTCCGGATTTATCCATTTTATTTTTAGTGCTCCTTGTTTTGACCATATATTTTGACTCGTTAACCCATTTTCAGAGTTTGAATAGGCGTCGGAAAGATAACGAAGCGTACTTTGCGAGGGAACTTCCAAAATTTAGATACCTTTGGTATACTAACTTCTATCACAAAACTCCCAAAGTGCTCCGGAGACCTCCAAAAATGCAAATTACTAAAAACTGTTAAAAAAGTGCAAAAATTGGATTTCTAGAATTTTTCGATTTTCTTGGTTTTCTAACTCTTGCAGGGTTCTAACAGTGGTTTACAGGTTTCCTTTGCATTAATTTTTTTATACTAACTTAATCAAAAACATTTGCATCTTTATTTTTGAATGCGTATGCTCTTCCCTCGCGCCTTTCTAGGTGATCTTGGGAATCAAAAATGTTTCACCACTTTCTTCATACTTGAAAAATGATTTATTTAGCTTTCAAAATTAGTTAAAAGGAACTCCTTTTCACATTGTACTTAGGAATTTTCCATTTATTACAAATTTGAGTGAGATACCTTGTTGCGTATGCTCTTTCCTTGCGTCTTAGGACGATCTGGGAAATCAAAAACAACATCTTATCTCCTTTATATGACATTTTGGAAAATTACTAACCTTGGTATGTAGGACCAAAATCACTTGTCAAAGAAAGGAGACAAAAAAAACAAAACAACACAAAACTTCTAATACATGTGTTCTTGCAGGTTGCCAAATGGTGTGCTACTTAAAACCACATTAAGTTAAACAAGATAAAAAACACACCATATTCAAAACATTGTATTGCAGGTTTCAGAAAAGGGTACATCCCTATCCACTCAACTGGAACATAACCCCTTTGGCATAATGCCTTAAGCTATAACAATGGGGGTGGTTCCAGGAACCCTAAAGTAATCCACCACTGTGTAACCTTGTGGATGAAAAAGGAAGCGCCTCGCTTACCCACTTGACTAGTTTTCCTTGTGAGTTAGAGTTACAAAGTTGTCCGTATGTGACCCTAAAAGAGTACATGATGGATGCATTTAGTTATCCCACTGTGCTTGAAGGGGGAAAAGCTGAGATACTCCCAAACTAGTCATTGTGAACTTTTTGGGTAAATCATGCCCGCTCTTAGACAACTTTGTAACACCTAGTTGAGAGAACTTATTAAGGAGGCCATTTTGTCTTGAGCCCACTTTACTAGTCCTTGTCACGTCTTGAGCCATCACAAAGTGATAACTTATTTGGATTCAGAACCTTGTTTTTCGAACAAGGAAAAGAATCCACTTAAGTTGGATCTAAGTGCCTTTCATCATGGAAATTAGATGACGTTTCACTTAGCTTAGCTTCTTTCTCACCTTCAGATGAGGTGAAAGCTCTACCCAAGTGGCACTTAGTTTATTTTTCATATTTTGATCTATACCTTTGCATTCTTGTTTCCCATTTGGGACAACAAAAGGCATCTTTTGGGAGTGTTGTCATAGATAGTGTTCACCACTTTTTTGTCTGTTTACACTCATCCATGTTTGCGGCTGAGTTGTTAAACATCTAAAGTGTGTGGATGCGTCCTTATATCTTTGATGGCCACTTGATCTTGATTTCAAGATCATCATCATAGTTTGGATTGATTCATCATTTGATCTCCCTTTGACGTGTTACCTTGTTTGCATTGTCTCGACACAATTAAGATACTTATGTCATGTTTTTCGTAAACGTGATCTAAGTATCCACATTGTGGTGTTATGCTGCGCACATTTTAACACATCCTTAGTATACCTTGACTTGGTTTTACTTCAAACATTGTCCAAAATCTTGAAGAGTGTCACTTACTTTGTTTGTGTCATTTTGATACCACTTTGGCACTAATATCTCACTTCTCCGCGAAGCTTGATAGACGTGTCCAATTGGTGTGGTTACATGGCTTACATTTGTAATCCTCACCCTTTAACATTTTGGCCTTGTTGGTTGTTGAACGTGTCATTGTATCCTTTGATTGGGAGTCACATCTACCCTTTGTTAATATTTATGCCTTGTTCATTTCGAGCTTGACGTAAGTATTGACATTGTGTTGATCATATTGCATTGAACTATCACTTTGCACACACATTTATCATAGGGTGTATTTCCTTGTTGATTGGATTTGTGTTTCACACTTGCATGATTGTTCCTTGTGATTATTCATCTGGAAAAATTATTTTCTAGGACAATCATTTTTGATCTCATCGAGATTACGTCATCACAATGTCTATTTTCCTTAGACCTTCTTCAGAAAATCACGCACGCATCTCCATACTTACCAAATGTCTAGTTGGTTTTCATTATGCTACTCGAATCGACATGTCACTTCCTTCCCTTTGAAGGAGTTCCATCACACTATCTAGATCTAGACATTTGTGCTTAAATGATGCCAACAATGACTGACTATCACGTGGTTTCTCACACTTACAACAATACAGAACCTAGGTTTAGCAATTCAAATCAAAAGATTCCCATTATGACTAAACCTCGTTTGGTTCTTCATGCTAGAAGGCCCATTCAGGTACCCTGTTCCCCACCTTCAGCTCATAGTCAGTGGTATGGTTTGGATGCTTCTGATCCAAATTATTATTCAGGTTCCCCCACTCTTCTTCTTCTGATTCAGATCCAAACTACCATTCAGACTCCCACTCTTCTTCTGAAGACTTGGATCCCAACTATTTTTTGGATACCCCTAGATCAAATCTTGAATCACGTCCTCCCTTCCTTCATAGGACCTTTATTCCAAATCACCTCAATGAAGTCTTCCTCTTTTGAAGACTCGCATGACTCCAAGTTCCATTGATCAAACATCTAATTTGGTTCTTGAGTCATGGTCCTCCCTTTCTTCGCAGGACCTCCTTCATCAGTCATCTCAACAACCTCTTCCTCCGTCGAAGAGTTCCATGACTTGGATTCCCTCTAGTCAATCATCTAATTCGACTCCTACATCGCAACTTAACAAATGGCTATGTGATCCTACTTTCCAACCTACATTATGTCATCTTCTAGAAAAATGACATAGGTCCAAATCCAAATCGTCCATTCATGAGATGCCTACCACCAATCCTACTTCCTCTCTTGAGTCATCTTCTTCTATCAATCAATCTTCCCCACTTATCGGACATGTTTCTTCTATTCAACCTTCTATGAATAAAGAAAACAACCTCTACTGATTGATTTCTCTCAGAATGAAGAAACAATCAGAGTACATGAAGATATCCCTCTAGAGGATTGCAAACAAGGATTCGTTCTAGAACTCGATACACTTGTGTATTGGGGAAAAGAAATTGATCCTTTTCTACAGAACATAGAGAAAAATCCTAAGGTCATGGAACTTGATTCTTCTTCTATTCCATCTTCACCTTCTTCTGAGCATGATGAGATGTCAAGGTCTAGCATTGATCCATGGCCTATCTTCTCATTACCCAATCATTCCTTATCTATCACCATTCCTCAATCAAAATCTCTCCTTGGGTCATCATGCTGAGTAGCCCATCAGTCTTCTTCTATCCTGGGGCCACATCCTAGTAGCCCTCCATTTTCTACTTGTGGGTCACCTCTTGGTAGCCCATTACCTTCTATTCTTGGGCCACGTCCTAGTAGCCCTTCATCCTCTTCTATCTATGGGATGCCTCTGAGTAGTCCCTCCTCATCTATACTTGGGCATCGCCCTAGTAGCCCTTTCATCTTCTTCTATTCTTGGGCCATGTCCTTATAGCCCAATTTCTTCCATCTTAGGGTCATATTCTAGCAGCCCTTCATCATCTTCTATCAGTGTCTCACCTCTTGGTAGCCCATCCTCTTCAATTCTTGGACCGTATCCTTTTCATCCATCACATATTTCTTCTATCAATGGTTGTGGCAAGCCCGTGGTCATTTCTCACATTCCTTTCTAAACATCAACATTCACTTTCTTCTCCTTCTTGGGATCAAAAAGTCACACACCAGCTTATAAGAAACCCAAACATGTTCGTTATCAAGCTCAGTTCAAAACTTCCAAGAGCTCTATAGCTCCCAACAAATCCAAGGATCTTAGGGTTCAAAATCAATCATGATTCAAGAACACACATCAACGTAACCATCAAGTATGGCACAAAGTGCATAAACCTATGGATAGGGAATTAAATATCCCACATACAAAATCCATGTTTTAGGATAAATCATAGTCATTTGTTGAGTACGAGCTCACCTCGATCATTAAGATTGGAGAAAACATTACTCTTGATAAACAAACACGCCTAGTCTCCCTTATCAAGGAAGTCACAGACATCGTTGTTGGATCTTATCACGTAGAATGAATTTTTGGTCCCAACCTATTCCAAAAACTATCAAAAATATATAAAAAAAAACAATTCAAAAATACAAAAAAACATGAGAAAACACAACAAAAATAAAAGTTATAAAGGTCCGGAATTACAATCAAGTACTGCGTACACATGGATGTTTCTTTCTTCCCTTCCTTACTATTCTTCTGAAAGTCTTCCTACCATTTTCATCCCTTCGGTGATATTTTGGTTAGCCTATTTCACACGCATTTTGTGACATTTATCTCTATGGTATCTGTTTGACCCTGGTCTTTTATCACCTTGGTAAATTAAAGAACGACTGACCTCTTAGAGATCCTATCACATTCAACATCTAATAAACTTGTTGTGAAGAACTTTTGGACATATTTGTTGACACTAGCCAATGTCATCATCACAATCACTTCCACCTCCTTTCATCAAGCCATCAGTGGTTCTTAACCCCTTGTCAAACAAGAGAGCTGAAATAAGTTTTCAAAAAGAAAAAGAATCAAAATCAATCAAAAAATCAAAAGCTAAAAGCTAAAAGTAAAAGCAAATTGATATATAACTCTCTCTTGGGGTATTTCCAATAATCTCTATCGGGGCTATGGATGTATGATTGGAAGTAGAGAAATGTTGTGATTAGAATCAAATGCATCTCCATCAGGGCTATGGACACCTGGATGGTAGCAGAGCAATGTATGACTATCCTTCCACCATCCATTCAGAAAATCACCTATCACCTATCAAAATAAATCATTCCTACACATTGGCTAGGGTGTCTTAACTTTCTTATCTATTAAATCTTCCCTTCAAGAGGTAATAAATTCCACATGCACACACTGGATCTCTATGAGTAGGTAGGATTAGTATGTTACCAAGTGTCTTTTTTGGACCTTGTTTAGACTCTTACTTTAGTCCTTATCTCGTCTCACAATTTGTGCCTTTGGCTAATCACTTCTTCATCACAAGGCTTCTAAGCTACATTCATATCATTCACATCATTCTTCTACTTCGTTCAGAACATCCATGTGTATAGGATTACTTTTTTTCCATGTTTTCAGGAACCTTTGTCCCCTTTCACAAAAACAATAATCTTCTCCTTCCTTTCTATCATGTGCTTTTAGGCCAAATTACGCTGAGGGCATCCTTGCTTCTTCCCAGCACTTCATTGGTTTACGTTCATCATCATGTTGAACCTATCCATAATGACCTTGGGTCCCACTTCTACCTGTGAAGAGTTTGCCTTTGAATACTCCCACCTAATCACTATGGGGCATTTTTGCATCTTCACCTTTCTCATATGCACATGGCCTTATGCCCTTGTACATCCCATCTATCACTAGGGGCATCCATGCTTCCTCGTCTTCCTGTACATAGTTTCAGAAAACTTTCAAAATCACAAAAACATTCAAATATGTTAAAAAAATAAAAAACATTCAAATATGTTAGAAAAATCATAAAAAAACATTCAAATATGTTAGAAAAATCATAAAAAACATTCAAATATGTTAGAAAAATAAAAAACATTCAAATATGTTTCAGAAAACTTCTAAAAATTGAAAATCATCCTACAAAATGTTGCTCTTTAGTTCTCACTTGTTCATGTGCACGACTCATGGATCATCTTGATCTACCTCCATCAACCAAAGCTAGGCTTCTTACTTTGTCTGTACTCTGGGGCACAATGAGTTGCCTGGTACTATTTTGTAGTGCACATTGATTTTTCATAGGACCAAAGTGTCCTCCATTATTCCCCTTACATGTATCCTTGCTTGGGGCACCATCATTAACCCTTGTCGTTAATTCACACAGGTCAGAACTGAAGCTTGATAACAAAAACATGGTTTATCTTGTTTACTTTCTCATATTGTATTCATTTTTGTATGTTGCATGGTTTAGGAATTTTTTACTTTTTCGTATTGCATTGCATTTTGTATATTGCATGGAGTTAGGAATCTTTTACTTTCTCGTATTGCATTTCATTTTTGTATGTTACATGGAGTTGGTTATTTTAGCAATGGACATTTGTTCGTATATGGCTTTTCATGTCAGACTACACTTTTTTTCATTCTTTTTAATAAGGACCGATGATGAAGATCACTTAGCAATATGATGAAAAATAAAGTTGTTTAAAAGGCATTGGATGGATGTTAGCTCATTCCCCCTTCCTCACACTCCTTTTTCTTCTATATCCCTTTCTTTATTCTTCACACTATTCTTTCTTCTATTCTCTTTCTATCATCTTTTCGATTGTCGATCAACCTCTTTCATCACCCCATCAAAAATCGAGGGGGTATCCTCCATTCTACTCATTTTTCTACTTGTTTATGCTTGTCTACTTTATTTGAAGTGACGTCACTTATGCCGCCTCAAAGAGGGGAAAATGTAGACTACCTAAAATATGCTTACACTTAGCACTTCATCCCATTCAACCAATTGACGACACTTCATTAATTCCTCGTTCATTTGCTCACTCTATCAGATTCCCATTTACGACACCTTCTCGGTCATATTCTTCCTATAATCAACTTATTTGGCTAATATCTCTCTTATTAGCTAAACATTCCTCCTTTCAGCCATTCATAACCTCCCTAGTTCTCTCTAGACCACTTCTATTGGCTTTGTAGGCTATCTATCAGTCACAATTGATTAACCAGACCCCTCCCAACACTTAATGAATCTCCAATCACTTGCTAATCATGTTTAATAAACCCTAGTTAACTAGCCTAAAACAAGCTTAACTAAGCCTAAAGCATGTTTATCTCTAATCTAATCCTAAAAGTGATTTTTAGAGCTTTAGTCCCACGTGCACCCAAATTCCAAAATCTCCCAAGTGAAAAACTATAAATAGAAGGGTCAGCCTACCTCACTCTCAAACACTTACACCTTTTTCATAAGCAAAAATCTCAAAACATAGCCTAGAGATATTGGCATTAAGACCTCATTTGCATTAGCTAAGCTAATAAGGCATTTGATCTTGGCTCATCCTCCATTAAAAGAGCTTCATCTTGCACCCATGATAGGTTAGTAATGGAATAGCTAAACTTTGCCATGTGGCCATTTAGTGAGATTCATTCACCCTCATGGAGTAAACAACAAAAATGATTTCTTAGATCCTTATTAGGCTCATTTTATTAAGCTTTCAAGAATAGAGATTAGTTATATTTTCTAGATTTATTGTTTATTTTAAGTTTGAATACATGCAAGGAAGGTTTCCTTGCTCATTTCTTATCATATGGTCCATTGAGTGTCTTTTGCACAAAGCTTTGGGGTCTTGTCCCATATTCATAGCTCTTTGCAAAATATTTCATTGAACACATAAATCAAAAGTTAAAAAGAATAATAATAATAATAATATTTTAATATTTAAAATTTGAGAGTTTTGAAAGGGACACGCCTTCATTTGACACCAAGTATGTGGCATGCATTGACGCAAGAAGCAACATTGGGAAGCCCAAAAATTCTCCATTATAGTATAATTTCTTCATTATATTTTATTTTATTTTTCCTTTATCTGTATTCATTCTTCTCTTCTGGGATACCTACGTGAGTTTTGGGAGGAAGGAAGGATTCAACTTGTTGGAGCTGAAAGAGTAAGTGGTTGGTGATTCTAGGTTTACTTCAGACATGAATATCTTCTCCTTTCTCTGCAACATTATTTGTAAATAATGAGGAAATACACATTTTGTTTTAAATGGCAATTAAATGAATTTGTGGACATCTTCCGATTTAATTGCTTGGAAATGAAATCTAAAAAGGAAATTGATGGATTCTGTATTCTCTTAAGCTTCTTTTGTGTGGTTTTAGCTAAACCTACAAATAAAAAACACAGATGGGTGTTCCTAATCAAAAAATATATGTTTTATTTTATTTTCTATTTAAATTTGATTTCTAGAAACCCAAATCAATTTCCGCCTCTAGGTTTTATTACAGTCAAACAATAATTTATTTGTATGAGCAAAGCGATTTCTAGGTAGTGTGAAAGATGTTTTTACCAGGTATTTCATCATTTTTCCTGATATATTTGCTTCCGGATTCTAATAATTTCTAAACAGAAAAGAAATTAATGCTGGAGCGAACTGATTTGGATATGTACAAGTTGATTTGCCTGTAAGTATAATTTTATTACCTGAGTGAAAAATAAATTAGTGTTAACAATCTATGTAAGATGACTTAGTTTTTCTTAAAGGATTTTGTTACTGGAAGTGTTAGAAACTTATTGTTGTTATTCTATGCAAATAGAATTCAAAATTATCATCCTGTGGTATGTGGGTCAATTTGTTTTGTTGATCTATCAGTTACCTGAAAGAACATGTTAAAATGATTTAATAGAGGTGTTTTTACACTGTTTAGTTGGACTGTTCCTATAAATATATATAAATGTATTTTGATTGTTTGAAATAAAGTTATTGTGCGTTTTATAGAGCTGCTCATTACCTAGAGGGAATATGTCTAATTGGTATTTGGAAATGATGATTTCAGACAATTTTGTTAAGTTGTTTGTTGATTGGAAGGTAAGAAAAATAATAGTTGAATCTGTACCATGTGAAGCATGATTTGCTTGTGGTTTAATCAGAATTCGGATGTTGAATGATTATGGTTTGATTATGTCTTGATCCTTGTGATTAGAGTGAAACATGATTGCTGAAATAGAAATTGGTTGTTCTATTTGTGTACATTCATAGTTGTATCTTGATGAAAAACATGTAATAATACATTCTCTACTGTATTACCATACGTTTGTTGATAAAATAACATGTATATCATTTCATATTTTATTAAATAATTGCATCAGAAAATGGAAGCAATATTCATGTCAGTTCATTTTGAACTGACAACATACCACTACTCCAATCTTATAGGACAATTAGCCGTCACGTTTGGATATGCGGAAACTCATGTCTTGTGAAGTTTTATTGTAGCATGGATCTAAATGAGATACTTGGATTTCAATTTGTAGAAGGATGATATCCCAGAATTTTGACTAAATTTATTGGGATCTTGGACCCATTGTTAATATTCAAACCTCACTATGTGAGAGTTACCGTAATAGTTATATATTTCACCTTAACGACATATGTAATTTATGATTTTAATAAAGAGATGATTACCTTGTATGTAATAATATCTCAATATGAGTAAATGATAAATACTAGAAGTAAGAAATCTTACTTATCATAAATTGTTAAATTTATTTATTTGATATTTGTCAATGTATGAAGCCAATAATTGGGCAATTATTGTAACAATCAATTGTCTTTAATTTCTAAATTAAATAAGCTATTTAGTGGCATAGCTAATCGAAGGAATAATTAAATATACATGTTTTAATATATATTTAATTCAGCCTTTCGGTAAACTTGGTATTAATATGATAAGATTGTAAATCCTGTTGTATAGAGAATGGAAGAGTATCGTTGTAAAAGGTAATTTAAGGTTAAAAAACCAAACATCAGGAAAAGAGAGACTAAATGGGAAGGTAAATAGATGAAAAGATCCATTAGGCATATTAAGGGATAAGTACATGCGAGAATGCCGAAATAGATACATTTCAACATAATGAATGTACTTATCTCATGATGATCCTAGTTGGCCTTTGGCATTTATCTCAATATAAACTCTTGCAAGATAGGTTAAATTGGAAATAAAGTAAATACAAACTATAAGATCTAGATAACTATGAAAGGGATAGTTGTGAGGTGGCGGAAGACTTAAACTCATAAGACTAGTGTGTTGTCTTGAGTTTAGCCGTAACCTACACAGTGGAAAACTTTGGCCAAAGTAATGCATTGATGGTTGTGCATTGTCTGATCACCTAGTCCTCCAATTAAATTAAAATTGCTAGTAACCTGATCATGGGAATTTGAACACTAAACATGAGGTAGGCAATGGTCAGATACCGGAATACGAATTTGAAAAACTAGCTTCGTGGTAGACCCAAGGACTTTCACATGGTTCCCATGACCTGAAAAAGGTTGAGCCAAAATGCTAGTAAGCATTGTCACTCGAAGTAGTGGCGAAGGGAGATAGTGGAGATCTGGATACACCCTTCTCAGCCACACATGGCTTACACAGATGTTATCAGATAGATCAAAAGAATAAATTTGATTTAAAGAATTTGATTAAATAAATCTATACGATTGCAGCTGTGTAATCTATTTTTATGTATGTTTAAAAAAAAAATCCTCATTTTCCAGTTCTAGTAATTTTGAGCGTTACATTTTGGTATCAAAGCCAGAGGCTCAGACACTTGGACATTAATGGGACACACGTTCTAATAAAAAGTATCCTCTTTTATAAAAATAAGAAACTTTGGCTAGGCCGACAACAAGAGCTAATATGGGGAGTGACAGTGGGGTAAATATTGATGACATGCTGGATAATACAACTTCTAAGTTAGAAGAAATCCTCAACCTTTTGAATGACACCCAGAAACTGAGTTGCTGCCATAGAACAACAAGGTCAGGGTGGTGAAGAAGATGAGGATCATAGGGGAGGTGATGAGCAACATGATGATGAACCTGAGCACCTGAATGAAAGGGAAAATAAGAAAGCAAGGCTGACTGCTGAGTTAGCGAGGGACATTAAAAGAATATCCCCACCTAAATTTTATGGTACAACTCTTGGGGATGGTGCCAAAAATTGGCTATCCAAAATGGAAAAGTATTTTGAGATTAGGGACTTTTCAGAGGAGACAAAAGTAGTATGGGGAGCCTACCAATTGTCTCATGAAGCATCTTCCTGGTGGGATAACCGGAAAATGGAACTAGGAATTGATTCTTGTATGATCACGTGGGAGAAGTTCAAGGCCTACTTCCATCAAAGATGGCTACCTCAGCTATACTTTGACCAAAAGATGGCAGAATTCCAAAATCTGACTCAAGGAAAGTACTCAGTTACAAAATATTGGGAAATGTTTCACTCGATTGCTGAAATATGTTCCTATGTATCAAAAGGATGAGAAGTTTAGAGTGAGAAAATTTATAATGGGATTGAATCCTAGCATTGGTGGTGAGGTAGATGTTCATGGACCTACCTCGATGGAAATAGTGTTTGAAAAAGCTATCAAGCAAGAACAAAAGTTGCGAAGTATTTATGCCTCTAAAGAGGAAAATAGAAGGAAAAATAGCAATTTCCAAACATCAACTACAAGTAAACCAACATGGAAAAAGGGAAACAACAAGTTCAGGCCTGTCAATAAAAGAGGAATAGTGGGTAGAACTGTTGTGAATAATAAAAATAATGGGCAACAAGGAACAAGTTTCAGCCAGAATAAGATTGAGAGAAAAGGACCTCTGGGTGGATGTTTTAAGTGTGGTGGTGATCATTTCGCTAACAATTGTCCGCAAAGAGGACAATGGAATAACCAGCAGAAGGGATCTACTACAGTAAATAAAGAGGGGCAACAACATAAGATTTATGCTGCAGTCCATAATAAGCAAGCATAAAAGCAAGCGACTCCCATTGAAACCTCAGGTAAGCTTTTTGGAGAACCTGTTTCTGTTTTATTTGATTCCAGTTCAACAGAATGTTTTGTTTCATCTAAAGTAGCTGATAAACTCAAAATAAGAGTTGGGTACATGGAACACACTTGGACTGTATAGTATGGAAATAATGTTGTACATAGAGTGAAGCAGTGTTTGTTTGAGGCACCACTAGAATTACCTGAGTTCACAACAAGATTAAACTTGTATGTGGCACCTCTTGGATCCTATGATGTTGTCATAGGTATAAATTGGTTAAGTCAACATAATGCAACCTTGGATTACTTAGGAAAATGTGTAACCTGCTGCGATGATCAACAAAAAATAGTGAGTGTTCAGGGTGTTAAAAGAGAGTTTGTCACTAGGAAGATTTCCGCCATGCAGCTGAAAAAGGCAAAGCAAAAGGGCTGCCATCTATATGCTGTAAAAATATCAAATTCAGGACAGGAAATTGAGCCTGAAATTGAAGCATTTCCCATCCTAAGGGAATTTAGAGATGTGTTTCCAAATGAGTTTCCTGGACTTCCACCTAAGCGTGAATTTGACTTCACAATAGAGGTCAAACCAACAACGAAACCAATTTCCAAGGCACCATACAAAATGAAAACAACTAAATTAGTTGAATTGAAAGCTCAATTACATGAGTTATTGTCCTTGGGTTTGATTAGACCAAGTATATCACCATGGGGTGCACCGGTTATCTTCGTAAAAAAGAAGGATGGGACCCTCAGACTTTGTATTGATTACCGAATGCTCAACAAGGTAACAGTGAAGAATCGGTACCCACTGCCCCGAATTGATGATCTATTTGATCAAATGGGGGGCACAAAAGTGTTTTCCAAGATAGATCTCAGATCCAGTTATCATCAACTACGAATCAAGGATGAAGATATCCATAAAACCTGCTTTTAGAACAAGGTATGGGCATTACGAGTTTACAGTTTTGCCCTTTGGTCTAACAAATGCACCTGCCGCTTTCATGAACTTGATGAACAACGTGTTTAGGGAATACTTAGACCAATTTGTACTTATCTTTCTTGATGATATATTAATATACTCCAAGAATGAGGAAGAACATGATGAACATTTAAAGATTGTGCTAGGAATTCTCAGAAAACATAAATTATATGGAAAATTATCTAAGTGTGATTTCTATCAATACGAAGTACAATACTTAGGCCACATAATAAATAAAGAGGGAATCTCGGTGGACCCTTCAAAGATCAGTGCCATCATGGAATTTCCAGCACCGAAGGATGTGCATGAAGTGAGAAGTTTTATGGGTCTAGCAAGCTACTATCGGAAGTTCGTAAAAGACTTTTCTATGTTAGCGGGACCTATCACTTCTTTGCAAAAGAAGGGTAAGAAATTCATTTGGGACATCAAGTGTGAAGAATCCTTTAAGGAGTTAAAAGGTAGACTCATAAGTGCTCTGGTGTTGAAGATTCTGGATCCAAATGGGAACTTCTCGGTGGTAACCGATGCTTCAGGGGAAGGTTTGGGTGGAGTACTACTACAAGATGGGCATGTGGTAGCTTTTGAAAGTAGGAAGTTGAGGGTGCATGAAGTAAATTATGCACCACATGATCTTGAGCTTGCTGCGATTGTTCATGCGCTGCAGGTATGGAGGCACTATTTGCTTGGGAAACCTTTTGAACTCAAAACAGATCATCTTGGGCTCAAGTACATCTTTACACAGCCAAATCTAAATGCAAGGCAATGAAGATGGCTGGAGTTCCTAGAAAATTATGACTTTGATATAAATTACATTAAAGGAAAAGAGAATAGGGTGGCTGATGCCTTAAGTCGCAGAAAGTATATTGCTGCTATAATTACATTAAGAACCCAGTTCAAAGATGAAGTCAAAAATGAGTTAACCAATGACCCCTACTACAATCATGTTAAAATAAACTTTAGAAAAAGATCTGAGAGACAAAAGGTATGATGGTTTCAAGTTGGAAACAGATGGGATTCTGCGTTATAACAGCAGAATATATGTACCAGAGGGTAAAGAGCTCAGAAATAAAGTTATGAGAGAATTTCATGATGTTCCCTACTCGGGACATCCAGGAGTAACAAAAATGATGGCGGACATCAAAAAGAAATACTTCTGGAAAAAGATGAAAAGTGATGTGATTCTTTATGTCTCACAATGCCTAGAATGTCAGCAAGTAAAGGCTGAACATTCACATCCAGCAGGATTATTATATCCTCACAACGTGCCAGAATATAAGTGGCAAGTTATAAGTATGGATTTTTTCCAAGGTCTACCTATGTCCCAAAATAAACATGATGTTATACTTGTAGTTGTAGACAAGTTAACTAAAGTGGCACATTTTATAGCAAGTAATTTAAAGGATAATTCACCCATACTGGAAAAAAGGTTTGTGCAAGAAGTTTTCCGATTACATGGAGTTCCAGAAATAATAATTTCAGACAGGGACTCAAGGATGACTTCCAGATTTTGGCAGACTTTGTATGCTGCCTTAGGGACAAAACTAAACATAAGTTCTGCCTACCATCCTGAAACTGATGGTCAAACTGAAAGAGTAAATCAAGTGCTGGAAGATTTACTAAGAATGTATTGCATGGATCAGCAATACAAATGGGAAGAGTATCTTCCCTTGGTTGAATTTGCCTATAATAACACCTACCATTCTTCCATTCAGATGGCTCCTTTTGAGGCCTTATATGGTCGTAGGTGTAGAACACCAATAAGTTGGGATAATCCTGAAGATAGAGTACTAATTGGACCTGAAATGCTGTCGGAAATGGAAAAATAGGTTAAATTAATCCAAGAAAGATTGAAAGAGGCCGCAAATAGACAGAAAAGTTATGCAGATTTAAAAAGAATTGACAGAAAATTTAACGTGGGAGATAAAGTTTTTCTTAGGGTCAAACCTAAAAAGAGTTCCATTTTGTTTGGCAGGTCAGCCAAACTATCTCCTAGGTTTGTAGGACCATTTGAAGTCCTAGAGGTCATTGGACCAGTAGCCTACAAGCTAGCACTACCTCCCGCTCTATCCAGGATGCACAATGTATTTCATGTTTCCTTGCTTAAGAAATATGTACCTAATTTAACACATGTACTTAATTGGGATTCATTGCAGGTTCTAGATCCAGGGGTAATCGCGGTTGAGCCTATAAGGATACTAGAAACCCGCAAGTTGCACTTGAAAAACCATGAGGTTTCACAATGTAAGGTCCAGTGGGACCAATATTCTGAAGAAAGTGCCACTTGGGAGAATCTGGAAGATATCCAGACTACTTTTCTGCATCTGTTTGACTGATTTTTAAGAATATATTTTTGTTATAGTGCTAAATTCAGTTTTTCTGTAAAGAGGTAGATAAGAAAATCCTGTAGATAAGCTTACAACTGAATATTGGAACTAAGGTACTTTTTGATGAGTAGTTACTGTTGAAGATTTTGTAATGAACCTAGAAAATATGTCGTTTAAGCAGTAATGTGTTATGTCTATAGATTATGTGACTGATTTTCTAGATATATAAGGGATGTTGTGACCTTTATGATTCAGCTGAAATGATATTGATACAAATTTTAAGCTGATTTGAAATATATTAATGCAACAAATGAATGATGGGTTTAGTTTATCTATTTATCCTGAAATCATCGAGACGATGATTATTCTAAGGGGTGGAGTATGTAACATCCCAAAATTTCTTGTAAGTTAAATTAACTACAGTTAAGTCTAAACAGGATTAGATGAGATCATCATTGGGTGTAAAATTCATTTGGTTCATCGTATCATGACCCACAACTTTTGCTGCGGGGCATGACATTGCGGAATGAATAACCCTGCACCCACCTTGATGATCCTTCCTAAAACATGATTAGGCCTTAATCATAGGTAAAACGGTTCATAAATGATAGTGAATCTTTTGGTTATTTGTATTCTGGTTACTTTATTTTAATCGGTTTGGTCGTCTTTTGTTTTGTTCGACTTTTGCAATGACCGTGATGAATACTGCCTCTATTTTATTTGACAATGCTATATCAAACCAGCTTTATGAGAATATTCGAATTATTATTTACGGACTTGGTGATTTTCATTTGTTTGAATGTTTTATATGGAACATGGGAATTCGAATAATTATTACGATAACATATTGTTGGCAATATGTGGACTTATATTATGATGATTAATTTTACCATTAAAGTTAGGTATTAATTAAAATAAAAATTAAAAAAAATGCATTATTAATTTGTGAAATTATATATTTAAATCCTAAAAGGATTTGGCATGTAAATCAAAAGTTAAAAAGAATAATAATAATAATATTTTAATATTTAAAATTTGAGAGTTTTGAAAGGGACACGCCTTCATCTGACACCAAGTATGTGGCATGCATTGACGCATGAAGCAACATTGGGAAGCCAAAAATTCTCCATTATAGTATAGTTTCTTCATTATATTTTATTTTATTTCTCCTTTGTCTGTTTTCATTCTTCTCTTCTAGGATACCTGCATGAGTTTTGGGAGGAAGGAAGGATTCAACTTGTTGGAGCTGGAAGAGTAAGAGGTTGTTGATTCTGGGTTTACTTCAGGCATGAATATCTTCTCCCTTCTCTGCAGCATTATTTGTAAATAATGAGGAAATACACATTCTGTTTTAAATGGCAATTAAATGAATTTGTGGACAGCTTCTGATTTAATTGCTTGGAAATGAAATCTAAAAAGGAAATTGATGGATTATGTATTCTCTTAAGTTTCCTTTGTGTGGTTTTAGCTAAACCTAGAAAAAACGTAGATGGGTGTTCCTAATCAATTTTTATTTTATTTTATTTTCTATTTAAATTTGATTTCTGGAAACCCAAATCGATTTCTGCCTCTGGGTTTTATTACAGTCAAACAATAATTTATTTGTATGAGCAAAGTGATTTCTGGGTAGTGTGAAAAATGTTTTTACCAGGTATTTCATCATTTTTCCTGATATATTTGCTTCCGGATTCTAATAATTTCTAAACAGAAAAGAAATTAATGCTGGAACGAACTGATTTGGATATGTACAAGTTGATTTGCCTGTAGGTATAATTTTATTACCTGATTGAAAAATAAATTAGTGTTAACAGTCTATGTAAGATGACTTAGTTTTTCTTAAAGGATTTCGTTACTGGAAGTGTTAGAAACTTATTGTTGTTATTCTATGCAAATAGACTTCAAAATTATCATCCTGTGGTATGTGGGTCAATTTGTTTTGTTGATCTGTCGGTTACCTGAAAGAACATGTTAAAATGATTTAATAGAGGTGTTTTTACACTGTTTAGTTGGACTGTTCCTATAAATATATATAAATGTATTTTGATTGTTTGAAATAAAGTTATTTGTGCATTTTATAGAGCTGCTCATTACCTAGAGGGAATATGTCTAATTGGTATTTGGAAATGATGATTTCAGACAGTTTTGTTAAGTTGTTTGTTGATTGGAAGGTAAGAAAAATAATAGTTGAATTTGTACCATGTGAAGCATGATTTGCTTGTGGTTTAATCAGAATTTGGATGTTGAATGATTATGGTTTGATTATGTCTTGATCCTTGTGATTAGAGTGAAACATGATTGCTGAAATAGAAATTGGTTGTTCTATTTGTGTACATTCATAGTTGTATCTTGATGAAAAACATGTAATAATACATTCTCCGTTGTATTACCATACGTTTGTTGATAAAATAACATGTATATCGTTTCATATTTTATTAAATAATTGCATCAGAAAATGGAGGCAATATTCATGCCAGTTCATTTTGAACTGACAACATACCACTACTCCAGTCTTGCAGGACAATTAGCCGTCACATTCGGATATGCGGAAACTCATGTCTTGTGAAGTTTTATCGTAGCATGGATCTAAATGAGATACTTGGATTTCAATTTGTAGAAGGATGATATCCCATAATTTTGACTAAATTTATTGGGATCTTGGACCCATTGTTAATATTCAAACCTCACTATGTGAGAGTTACCGTAATAGTTATATATTTCACCTTAACGGCATATGTAATTTATGATTTTAATAAAGAGATGATTACCTTGTATGTAATAATATCTCAATATGAGTAAATGATAAATACTAGAAGTAAGAAATCTTACTTATCATAAATTGTTAAATTTATTTATTTGATATTTGTCAATGTATGAAGCCGATAATTGGGCAATTATTGTAACAATCAATTGTCTTTAATTTCTAAATTAAATAAGCTATTTAGTGGCGTAGCTAATCGAAGGAATAATTAAATATACTCGTTTTAATATATATTTAATTCGGCCTTTCGGTAAACTTGGTATTAATATGATAAGATTGTAAATCCTGTTGTATAGAGAATGGAAGAGTATTGTTGTAAAAGGTAATTTAAGGTTAAAAAAAACATCAAGCATCAGGAAAAGATCCATTAGGCATATTAAGGGATAAGTACATGTGAAATGCTGAAATAATACATTTCCATAACGAATGTACTTATCTCATGATGATCCTAGTTGGCCTTTGGCATTTATCTCGATATAAACTCTTGCAAGATAGGTTAAATTGGAAATAAAGTAAATACAAACTATAAGATCTAGATAACTGTGAAAGGGATAGTTGTGAGGTGGCAGAAGACTTAAACTCATAAGACTAGTGTGTTGTCTTGAGTTTAGCCATAACCTGCATGGCGGAAAACTTTGGCCAAAGTAATGCATTGATGGTTGTGCATTGTCTGATCACCTAGTCCTCCAATTAAATTAAAATTGCCAGTAACCTGATCATGGGAAGTTGAACACTGAACATGAGGTAGGAAATGGTCAGATACCAGAATACGAAGTCAGAAAACTAGCTTCGTGGTAGACCCAAGGACTTTCACATGGTTCCCATGACCTGAAAAAGGTTGAGCCAAAATGCTAGTAAGCATTGTCACTCGAAGTAGTGGCGAAGGGAGATCATGGAGATCTGGATACACCCTTCTCAGCTGCACATGGCTTACACAGATGTTATCAGATAGATCAAAAGAACAAATTTGATTTAAATAATTTGATTAAATAAATTTGTACGATTGCAGCTGTGTAATCTATTTTTTATGTATGTTTAAAAAAATCCTCATTTTCTAGTTCTAGTAATTTTGTGCGTTACAGGAATGATGAGAATCTTTCACCATTTCTTTTTTTGGTGTCACATAAGTCCTTCATGATGATATTATGTTAAATTCTATAGGATAAATGTCATACATACTTCTCATATAGGTTAGAAAAGGTAGTAATGGATCCCTTGGATAGATGCATAAACCAATCAAGGGCATGTTTACCTATGTTATGTGGAAATAATCTCAATAGATAAACACATCCATATGCCACCTCTTGGTAAGCCATATATAATTATTTGACATGATATGTTGGATTACCTATGCATTTATATTTTTCAAACTTTGGCTATTCAAAATAAGGTGGGAAGGACACTTGGATTAGCTTAGTGTCCAATGGATAAGGGTTTTTTTTTAATATGTACCTCCTATCATGTGTACAATATTGTAACCCTAGTTGAGTGTCATTTATTTCATTCCATTCTTGGGTGAATGGGGATCTAAAAATGGGAGTGGATAGAAAGATGAACTTGGCTTCATGATGGTTTTTCAATAGGTTAATGTGGGTTTTTAGTTGTTCTGATGGATTTCATTGGTAAGGTTATTTGTTGCTATCAATATTTATTTGGGAGGATAAATTGGAAACATGATGGGATATTGTAGTCATTTCTTCATATGCATTCTTTCTACCCCAAGCGTGTTGACCTATCACCCAACATGTGTTGGGAGGTCACCTAAGGCATGCACGGGTGTCGAGTCCCTCCTTTATGTGAGCCTCATAAGAATGATCCGCCATTGATGGAGATTGAATTGCAAGAATGGAAATATAAACATTCACAAAAATAGAAGATACAGACAACCAATCTGTGCACAAATGCATCATAAATGGGAATGAACATTGTAAATAAGCATAATGAAACTAGATATGACTCAAAATAATATGAAAAACACAATGGTTTACACTTAATAACATGAATAACCAGAATCACACACATATATTGATTTATAAACATTTACAGTGGCTCCATCACATCGTAAGGGTCATATAGACCGAATACATCAAGGAATATTATCTTAAACCCTCTAAAAATAATTTGTAGAGAGATATCCAAGCTATTCTACCCATTACAACCCTTTTTCATACCAAAACCCATGCATATATGCTCAATAACATCCTTTCAAGTATTTTTGCAACACCTTGTTACCATTTAAAACCATCTTTAACCCTTCATTTCCCTAACACTTCATTGTTACGCTCCTCTTCCTATTTCAGACCCAATCACTCCTTTAAATAGGATCTAGATGCACCACCTTGGTTTCCTTAATGAATAGATCACATGCCAAGTGGAAGTGTGGTTCTCCATGGTCGAATGCCTATGCCAGCTTGGAAATGCCTCCATTACCTGTAATGACCATCCTAGGAATATTTCTTACATGGAATATTATTTTCTTGACCTCCAAGGCTCCATGATGGTACTTTATCCATTCAACATGCCTACTTGGGATTTTCATGTGTTTCTCTTGTGATAACTCCTTCAAAATATGGATGAGTACCTAAACCTTCCTACTCCCCTGCGCGCCAATCTCTTCTCCCATGCACCGTTACCTTGTGTGATTTTTCCTAAGCGCCTTCCTTCTTTACTTCCTCTTATGCACACTGACTTCTTCATTGGGAATTAGTCAATTCAGGGCCCAAAATTACCCCATAATAGGTGTGTTGTCCATCCTCAAAAAAACTCTGCCCTTTCATCAAAGAATCAATAATAGAGGAAATGAAAGAATACATAATGGAAGAATGGAAGAATCCTGCTACTGTTGCATGAGAAGTGGGAACTATTTCTTCATAGGGGCTTCAATATTAACCCAAGTATCCACCTCATGCTATGCCTACTGAAGTAAGTTACCCACCATCATGCTAACCTCATCAAAAGTCATCTCATCCCCCTTAGCCTTCATCATATCTTAAATGCTTTCCATATGCTTGCTAAGGTCTCCCAATGCGTCCATCATGTAAGTAACTTGGGGGTACAACTATTTCAGTTTATTTTAAATCTGAACCCTTAAGGTTTCAATTACCTCTGATTACTTCTCTACCTCATCTATGATCTTGTCGCACTCTACCCTATTACCCTTATTTTTTTCTTTAAATTCTTTTAGATCCGCTTCATGGCTAGAAACTAATATGCTTGCTACTCTGTCCCTATCGCCATAGTTGTCATATACAACTTCTACCATTTGCATCATGGTCTTTACTAAGGAAAGGAACTTAGAGTACCGAGTTAGTATCTCCCCAGTCTTTAGATTCTATTCCTTATTTTGGCATACCATTACTTCTTCCACTAATTCTAATGTAAGTGGATGCCCTTCCATGGTGAGTATGTGCACTAAGTCTTCCAAGAAATGCATGGTTGACTCATACTTCTGCTCAGGAGGGGATAGGTTCAGGTGTTTCAAGATAACGACATCTGAAATGGCCTCTACCTTCTTGTGGAATTCACACACCTTCACCTTTTCATACCTTATTTAACGCCTTAACTGCGCACTGATCAATTCCTTTTGTTTTATCTCCCTGTCCCTCTCAATGATATCCTCATTCTTTTTCTCAAGATCCTCTTCCAAGACCTTTATTCTATTATTTCTACTGAAGAGTATTGCTTCCACCTCCACCGATACTTTGTTGAGCATGTTAAAAAAATGCTCATCCTATAGTTTTTGGGCATTTACAAGATGATTTATTCCCTTGGCATCTGTTGTCTTCATCAATGCATCACAATTTACCTCAAACTCGGGCTCATCAACGTGGGACTCAAAATCCTAGGATAATATTTTCCTCATGTGCGGGTACATACCCTCTTCATCGAAAGAAGACCAAGTGAGGATTTGGTCTATGGGTACTATAATTTGGAACCATGTGCACAATACCTTGCTTAGATAGTTTATATAAGTCATATCATGTTCCTGGGCCACTACTGTGCCCTTCCAACATGTGCACGCTACCGTTGGGAAGCTTACTAATATGTTGGGGTATCCACCCATACTCCCATACTCCTTTCCTACACTTACACTCTCTTTAGTTTCCTTCAGCACTTTTTCATCGCTTCACTCTACCTCATGCTCTACTAACTATTGGATAATACCCACCATCTCCCTTTCTACAATGTTATCTATTTTCTCCTTGGTCAGGGTTAGGGTCTTCCAATTTTGCATGTTTACCTCCTCACTTCCTCCTTTGGTATGGGCACCCTCCTCATACTCCTACTCTTTATCCTCTTCTTCTCTAGACTCATGTACATTATACACAGGAGGATTTTGAGTTTCCCTGCACTCTTCATTGTCTTCAGTTTCATCTCCTTTCATGCTCTCCCTCTGCTTTTTCTTCATTGATGACTCTAACATAGGGGAATCCTTCTTCTCGGTTGACTATTATCTCCTAGGATACTTTTCTTTATTAGACAACTCCTTCTTGATGGGAGACTTCTTCCATCGAATGTAGGTGTTTGTATCTATGCCTGACTCCTGTGCCCCAACTGTTTGCACTGTATGCGCACTTGGCAATTTCTCTGCAGGAGTATCTTTTCATTCTCTCTTCTTAATTACTACCTTCTTCCTCCCGATGGGGTCCTTAGGGATTGATGCATCATCTTCAACGTAAGCACCCTTCTAAAAATTGGGCCTTAGCCACACATACACCCTTTCCGCCGTCGTAACTGCAATAGGAAATGACACCGATTTTACCATGTGTACATCATAAGATACTTACTTTTCTACATAGGCATGCTTTTTGGGATACACCAAGGTTTGAAACATCTTGTGATGATCTTAATCTACAACACTTAGATCAAATCTCAGTTTCTTCATCTCTTTAAACCTGTTTACCGCACCTTGAAAATACTGCACTGCGAAGGACAAGGGTAACTTACACCAAGGACCCTTTGTGCCATCTACCAAGGTAAACCCACCGATACAAAAATGATGGTATACGGTGAATTTAGTTTCTCCATCCAATAGTTCAAGAAGCTATTATGGTATCCTCTATTCAGCTCCGAATGCATCGTACATCCGTTTATACCATTTCTCCAAGAGCGCCTTGTGAGCGGTCTTCATGGTGTCAAAAGTGTAAGCTTCAAAAATCTTCGTGGGGGAGTGGTTCTCATCTGGGTACTCCCAAACAAACTTATTTGGCCCATCAAACACTCCAATCTCTGAAAAGATAATGGTAACATGGACATTACCGAACATGATCTTCTCCCTGTCGCACACAACATTAATAATCTCCTCTGTAATGAAAGCTGAGAGGTTGTAAATGGTGCCCTTTGAGATCTTACAACAGACATTCAATGAACCTTTATTTATATGCTTCCATCTCTCCTACCCATTCAACATTGTCACCAAACATGTGGCCATCCTCATAACAAGATCGGTGATTATAGTGATGTTAAAGTACCACAAACCCTTCTTATAGTCATAGACCTCAAAACTCTTCTTAATGACCTCTTTGTCGCTTAAATCATCATCCAATGACTCCCCTTCATAGATCAGGCTAGTGAACTTAGAAATCAAATATGGGGTTATGTGCATCCACATTTCTACAAAATAGAAGTAGTCCTCATGCACATGTGATATTAACCACTAGTATAGTCCCTCAGGTTTTCCAAAATAGGGAAACTCATAATGTTGTAGAAGCCCAAACATTTATAACTTCACTTTTACTTCATCATCATAGATGGGTTTCCCATCTTCCATCCTCTTCTCCATTGGGTGAACCAACTCTAGGGTCATCTCCTTTTCTATGGTGCTCGTGTGATGATTGTAATCACTCATAACCATCTTCCTTATATACGACACCCATTATTTCCCTAGTAGCACACCATCTGGTTACTACATATTTGCATACCATTCTTCGTTGAATTTTACCACGGGTTTGAATTTTTCCTTTTCCATGCCCTTCTCTGATGAAACATTAGATCCTTTTCTTGGTTCCATTTTTCTCTTCCTTGGTCCTCTGTAGTTTCTCCCTTGCATCAAGTTCTATTACTTCTCAAACCCTTGGCTCTACTTATGTGAAATTTCCACAAAAACTCATGCCCTAGATTTTAAACCTTGATCTGGAGCACTTCCTTTCCATAAGACAATGTATCCTCCTTCAGGAACCCAAAAAAAACTCCTCCATATACACCTTTGCACTTTTCTTCCACACTGGTTCACAAGTCCTTCAATTTCTTCGACTTTTCACACTCCTCTTTGTACTTCTTCGTAAGAATATCCTTAGATTGCAATAACTTCTTTGATAAAAAAACTGCAAGGTGAAAGAATACTTCTCTCCCGGCCTTCTATTTATAGCTTTTTGATTTTTTAGCATAAACCCCGATGTCACCTACCAATGTAAAAACACATTAAATTAGGATTTTTCCAATTCCATCCTTCCACGTATTCTATCCAACACTTTTCCTCCACACACAAACCTACATGAACACTTCTACAACCTTCTGGCGTGTAACTACCTCAACCATAGAACTCTTCACGCTTTCTCCCGCATTGAAATCAATCCTCCTCTATGTCTTGGACCGAGTTCTTTCCACTTCCTACCTCATGTTTCTCCTATGCTTCCTACCCTTTTACGTGGTTTCTCAAAGCCTTTTGACACCAATATTCTCTAATGATCACCTCTTCTACATGCACTTTTATGATCCCATGCACCTTTGACTTCACGACCCGAGCCACCACATCAAAATTGCTCCAAGCACTTCCTATGACTCTTACCACGTCCTACTTGCTTCCCCTTTATGTTCCACCCCACACTAAAAACATGTGTGATCCTCTACACATAACACCTTGATGATGTAATTATCCACCGACACACTCATGCACCTAAAACAACCCAAAAGGAACAAAG
The DNA here is from genome assembly GCA_019776745.2 of Taxus chinensis. Taxonomy (NCBI): domain Eukaryota; kingdom Viridiplantae; phylum Streptophyta; class Pinopsida; order Cupressales; family Taxaceae; genus Taxus; species Taxus chinensis. The sequence continues at coordinate 91,212,078 of CM034155.1, forward strand.
CAATGAGAAATGGAAACATCAAAGAAAATAGAATGCATTAAGAGAAATCCTAATGTAACTAGAAATACTTCCTTATTTACGAACACCTAGAAGCCTTATTTATAGTAGGGCTTTAGCCTACTTCCATTGAAATACCCGGGAAGTCATGTTCTATTCAACACTTGTAACTAGAAAGTACCTGAATCAAGTATATGGGTAATATAATATGGTCCCAACCAATGGACCTTGAGCTTCCCAGGATGGTGTAGAAACTTAGAATCATAAAGTAAAACCATCTACCCAACCTTAAATTGTTTATTCTTTATGTGACAATCATGTCACACCTTTTGTCTCACCTTCTCAGTCTTCTGACTCCACCTATCAAGGGATCATCATTCATCCAACTGCATTAACTTATTAGTGTGCTCTTGCAATTCCTATTCCTCAGCTAATCCCTCTACACGTGCAATACATAGAGAGAGTAGCATAAATTATATTGAAAAATAGCTTCCATGCCAAACACCAATTGAAATGGCGTGGCTTTGTTCAATCTCTTGTAAATTGTTCTATACACCCATAACATGACTGAGACTTTTTCATCCCAATCCTTCCTCCCAACATCACAAATCTTGGTAAGTGTATGACTCAATATCTTGTTAAATGCCTCAGTAGTCCCATTAGCCTGAGGGTGATAAGGAGTAGTCTTGTGATGAGCCACCATGAACTCTACCAACAAAATCCTGATGGTCTCATTCAAAAAATGAGTAGCCCAGTCACTAGTCAAAATCAGAGGGCACCCATACCTTTTGATTATATTTTCCCATAAGAATCTTACTATTGTGGCTGCTCATGTAATCCCTCATAAGTGCTACCTCTCTCCACCATCGTGTTAGATAATCAGTGCAAGTAATGATATATCGTGAACTCATCCTTCGTTCAACAGGTGAAATAGGGCCTACAAATCAATTTCCCATTTCTCGAATGGTTCAATACTAGCTATTGGTCTCAATGGAATTTCATCCCTTTTTCCTAGAAAACCAAGGTGATGGCAATGATCACAGGCCTTGTAATATTCAATAAAATCCTCATAAACCGTCTCCCACCAAAGGTTAACTAAGAGGATCTTACATGTAGTTGCATTCCCTGCATAGTGTCCTCTTATAATTCCACCATGAGCCTCTTCCATGATTGCAGTGTGCTCATGCTCTAGCACACACCGACACAAAAACTCATCAGGGCCCAACCTGTATAAGTCTCCACCAATTAACATATAGGGCATGGAATGTATGGCTAACTGCTTCCTTTATAATGCCTTCATCCCTTCTGGTGCCACACCCATTCTTAAGAACACAACGATATCTTCCAAATCAGAGGGCACATGTTGTAATCTAAACAATTGTGCATCTGACATTGTATCCTCAATTATTTTGCACATCCTCTCCTGAGTCAATCCTTGATAAATGGTTAGGCCCCAGATTACTCTTACCTAATTTTACAACAACCGTAAAATCACACTCCTGAAACAATAGGACCCTCTTACATATGCGACCCTTACAAGATGGGCTTGTTCACCAAGTAATTTAATGCCATGTGGTACGTATAAAAGATAAAAGGCATTGCTAACAAATATTGCCTAAATTTGTGTAACGTGTAAATCATTGGTAGTGCGTTGCACTCCGTGGTATTATAATTATGTTCTACTGAACTTAGCTTCTATACTAGGAAAGCACAAGGGATGGTCAAAAATTCCCTCTTTAGCTTATGCTAAGAATGCTCCAATTTCCATCCTTGGATGTATCAACATGTACATGTGAAAAGGCTTATCCCAAGAGGGAAAGCATAATATGGGCACTATAATGAGTCCTATTCTTCAATGTGTCTAACTCCATATTGTTGGCCTCTCCCAAATGAAATGTACTTTTTTTTCCTTAGCAACTCCTCCAATGGATGTGAAGATCTTAGCATACCCCTTAATAAATTTCTAGTAATACCCCATAGTCCTCAAGGAATTTGTGTACCATGCTCTGGCTAGTAGGTTCCCCCAAACCCAAAATAATGACAACTTTGGTAGTATCCACTAACAATCCTTCTTTACATATGATATGTCCCAACAGGGTGCCAAATGGAGTAGTGAAGACACATTTCTTAATGTTGAAGAGATATACTTAACTACCTGCATCTCTCAAACATCATCCTTAGATTGTCACAATGGTCCTTTACTCAATCCAAAAACCATCTAATCATCTAGGTAGACTTGTAAATTTTTTTGGATGAAGTCCTAAAACGTATGAACCACAATGTACGAAAACCTTACAGGTGCATTCTTAAAGTCCAAAAGGCATGACTGTATAGGTAAAAATTCCCCATTCAGTGGAAAAAGTTGTCTTTTCTTATTCCTCTTTCATAATTATAAACTGATGATATCCTTAGAATCCATCTGTGAAAGAATATATCTTGTGCCCCGATACTCCTTCTAGGATCTCCTCAGTGAAGGGGGCTAGAAAAGGATCAATGACACACACAGCATTCAAATCCATATAGTCAACACAAATCCTTATCCTCCCATCCTTCTTAATGTTGATGACCATTGGACTTATCTAGTTTGATTCCTTAACAACCTCAATGATGCATGGTGCAAGTCATCTTATCAATCTCCTCTTTGAATTTGATGCGTATATTTAGATTCATTCAATAAGGTCTCTTTCCAAATTAGGCACGAACCTTCCTTTAGCTTGATCTTCATTTCTCCTAAGGAGTGGTTAAGTCCTTTAATCTCATGGTAACCATGCGGGAATAAATCCTGGAACTCACAGAATTGATCAATAATATTTGAAACATCCCTTTCTATCCAGTAATCTCCAATAGTAGCTTCCTTAGGATCTACGCTTCCAGGCTAATGTTAACCTTCTTGGTTTTTCATGGGGTTCATGGTAGGCGCATGCTTTCTCATCAGCACTATTCATAACCTCATGCATACTGATAATATAGTTAACATCCACATTTTCCACCTCTTCACCATCTATCACGTAGACCAACTTTCCTTTCTCTTTTTCCATGCAAGCACGCTCAAGCTATACTTCCTCTGATTCTTCCTCATTGAAGTGTGCTTCCAAGTCAGGTTCTCCCAACAAATCTAGTATTCTATCCTCTACCATGGCACTACCTCCCATAGTTAGGCACTTAAAAACCTACAATGCCTTATCCACTGATGGCTTACTACATCGATTCTCAAAATATTGAATGAGATCAACCTTTAACTCTTGCTAGTTGCATGTTTGACAGCACAACTCTGAATGAATTTACCATGTTCTCGCAACCTTGTAAGGTGGAGTAAAGCTTATACACCCATAGTGATGGTGGCAGGAGTTTATTTTTCTTCCATCCAGGCCTTCTCACATGCCTAGATGTGAAACGAGGTGGGTTTGTCCCCATTATAGTCTTGTATAGAATTAGGTGCATTGCTTTAGAGAAACCTAATAGATAATGTGATTATCACCTCACACCAGTCTAGAAGGTTATCTCAATGGGTAGCCCACAAATGTGTTGTGGTCCTGAGAAAAGTATAGCTAAGAATAATTCCCCTTTTGATTTCACATCTCCACTAGGTATCTATTGCTCATAGGAAAACATCAGGGTTGGCTCCCCCAATGTAACTCGGAAACTATTTTCCTCCCAAGAACCTGACTAAGGGCGCATTTTTTACTCTTGTCATAGATCCTCTTAACTACATTCTGATTAACTCATATGTCTCGTGTGCCCAATTGTCACATGCCACACTAGTTATATCACTTATATATTGAGCGCATTCCCACTAAATAACACCTTCTTTTTTTGGTTGCACAACCTCAAGTTCCCCAATAGTGCACACATAGATTTTGTCTAGGTCTTCTTATCCCAAGGGCTCAGTATAGGGAATTAATTTCCCATCCATTAGAGGAATAATAAAATGTTCCTCCTTGTTCTCAAAACTTATATACCCCATATTGAAAAGTAATTTAACATTGTTCTTATAACACCAAGGGAACCCAAGTAATCTTGGAAAGTTGTCTACCTTAGAAAGCACTAAGAATTCAAAGTCTTCAGTGAATTTCACCCATTGGATGGTAATGGAAGCATCCTTTAACACCCCAATGGGAATTTCCTTAGTCTTTTTAGCCATGTACAACACATTGGAAGATGACTGTAATGGAGGCCTTCCCATTTGGTTCTATGCATCTAGGGTGAGGAGATTAACTTCCACACCCATGTCAATCAAAATATTACTAGGTGTCATCTTTCAACAACTGCATTCAAGGTAATCTCCTTATCATAGTCAAGACTATGAGGAGGTAGATTAACATGCAAAACCCACCTCTCATACTCTCCTCCGATGCTTGGTGATTTTTCTCTAAGCCACTCTCCTAACGGAGGGATGATATTCTCTTGTCTTAGCATCATGCATACATCCCTAACTTCATCCTAATCCTTCTGTGGAGCCTAAGTGATCTTCTTTTTCTCTAACTACTAGAACTAATCCTTCAGACACTATATCTCTCCTTGAAGGCTTCGAAGAACATACATGGTTTCTTGATACACTTCCTTCTGATGTGTAGGGTCTAGATACTTCCCGTGCACCACTTCTTCTCTTTTAATTAGTAGTATCTGCTTTGGTATCTCCTTAGCATGTGCAGTCTCATCTCGTGTTGTCACTAGTATAGGTTCTAATTATGACTCATGTGCCACCCCTAGAATCCACTGTGGATCAGATCTCTTCACGCTTACCATCCTGGTGCCTTTAACCTTCTGCTACTTTTGGCTCTGTGTTTAAAAAATTCTAAGCATTCCTCATACTTATGTTTTTTCCCACACCAAGTGCACTACAACAAATAGGGACACTTTCACTTGTAATGTTCTATAGATCCACAATTGTCATAGGTTCCACATGGAACTGATTTCTTCCTCCTCTATGATTTCCACGGCCTCGAAATCCACCCGAAATCATCTTTCCTGATCTCCTCAATCCGCGTGCCCTTCATAATGATGGCCATCATCCTTGGAACTAATGACATTGCTAGTCTAGAGCATACAAGTATTAATGGAACCATGTATTTGGTCAATCAATCTACAATAATTGGTTTCATGATTAGTAGAGGTGTAAATTTTGTAAAAGTAGGACACATTCTTTTGGATCACACGTTACAACAACAAACACCTACTTGCATCATGATCTCTGTGGAAAATCTCACAGTCCCCCGACATATCACACATGGATCTTTGCAAGTAATTTTCCTTTGTATGAACCTCTACTTCATAATCTGTACACCATATCCCATTACAAGTATCATGAGCCAAGTTCATAAACAATGTCTCCAGCTAATTTTCCATGGCAAAAATTTGTGCTTCAAGAAATGGATTAATGTCATGTTTTCACCCTCAAAATCCCCCCTCATTTTTAAAGTCAAATTAAAAAAATTTGAGCTCACGCCCTCTAGAAGTGTTCAAGTAAAGTTGGAAGTCTGAAAAGATAGAGAAATTCATGCTTTGAAGTTGTTTAAACTCTCAAGTCTATGTGGTTTGATCAATTTTTTTGTTTCCCTGTTTAGACACATGAAAATTCTATTGCATCCTCCATTTGAATGGAATCTCCCATATTTTCTATGGTCATGGATTGTTAAATCTTGTATTGTTCTCAATTCCTTGGTTCGTGAAATAATTTTGAAAATTAGGTGCGAAATGGTGGAGTTTTCTTATTCTATGCATTTTTTCCACAATCGTAAATGATGGGTGTTTTCTTCCCCATCAAATTTTGGCTCCATTATCCACAGGTATATGGACATATCTAATTGGAAGAGGGTTAGTGGAGAACTTTGAGGTTTTAAGCCTCTTTGTAAAAAAGGTTAAAATTCATAAAGTGACCCATAGCCCCGCCAAACACAAAGGAAAAAGTCAAATATTGAGCCCGCAGTTGGAAAGTCAAAGTGGGGAAGTGGGTCAGTAGATAACTTCAAGGTTTTGAGCCTTTTTGTAAAAAGGGCTAAAAGGCCTAAAGTTACCCATAGCCCCGAGCAAGCTATAAGGGATAAAGTTAAACATTAAGCCCACATCGAAGGTCAAAGCAGGTGGGCGGGCCGGCAGAGCAATTTGTGTTTTTGAGCCCATATTGAAAAAAGGTAAATTTATAAAAGTGGCCCATGACTCTGTCTCCACTCAAGTGAGGCCACGCGTTAAGACCATATCAAAAGCAGGTGAGTGGGCCAAAATGTTCCAAAATGCCAAATCTCTTTAAGGTCACAAAATGCAAAATGAATCCTCCACGCCCGCTCCAGTAAATTTCTCCCACGTGGATGGCTTTGGTTTAAAGTTTCAAGGGTAAGATGAAAAATTCAAATTAAAAGTTACAAAACAAGTGTAACAACCGCATTATGAAAATTCTAGTTTTTTCTGCCATTGGCGTTTCTTCATGAATTAAGAGTCTAAACGGACGTGAAGGATTGAAGAAGTTGTAACCATTTCTTGTAAGAAATTTAATGGCTTCTTCAAGCATTTTAAAAGGGTTGGTAATTGATCTTGTAAACTCATGAGTACATTGTACTTAGAGAAAGCAAAGGAGATAGCCATTTTCTTCTACTTCCCTCCTTTCTTAAATTTCTTCCATTCCCACATTATTTACAACTTTTGTTTAAGAATCAATACAAGAAGAAGGATTTTGTAGCCTTTTTGATGAGGAGATTTTAGAAACTTTGAGTTCACAATCTTATCTCATCTTGTTTCCATTTGCAGGGTTGTTTCTTCTCATAAATGATGGTGTTAAAGTTTCTAACTAATGTGTGCAGGAACCTGATTTTCTACCGGTGACATTAGTTCTCCTACCTCTTTTCTCACTCCCTTTCCCACCTTCACAGAAAATTCTCTCCTTGCAGATAACTGCAGCATTTGCTGCAGGGTCAGTGGAGTGCCCCTGTTGGATCCCCAACTGAAAGGCCACCACAGAAATCCATTATTTTTCACACATGCATAAACAACAGCTACACTGGTTAAGTAGAGGGACTTAGATTCCCAGAGCATTAGAAAGGAATTCACAAATTTTTCCACCTAAAAAATTACGTCACCAATAGTTTTTGGCACCCACCGTGGGGTAGATTTTGTAGCTCTACACCTAAATGTGACCATAAGGTTAGAAAATTAAAAATTCAAAAAAAAAAAAAGATTTTTTTTGTAATTCGAATGGATATATGAGCCACATGGATTTAAATCATGGCTATTTCAAGAAAACCTACTATTGAAAGAACTAAATTGCTGATCTAAATCCAAGAAGATGTTGCTTCATATTTGAGGGAAGCTATCTGACATAATACACAAAGTGCCAATCACTACTTCATTGCCACGAGAATTCTAGACCTTAAAGAAGAACACACTGCTGAATTGGAGAGGCAAAGAAAAATTCCAACACCAAAAATAAGAGCATAGATTTTCAAGCTGGTAGATAGAAGATTCACCCAGCAATAGAGACAAGGAGGACAAACTGATACCATTTTTGAGGAACTTCAAAGGAGACAAGAGCCACTCAGAATCCAAGGGCTTCCTTTTCAAGCAACCGGTCATGTTGGGAACCTGAGTGTTGCCAATCATTTAGACGGTGAATTCCCATACATTAAAGAGAACCTTGTAGAATTCATTGATGTGAAGACTGAAGAAGAAGCTAGAGAAAGAGAGGCGAGAACCGAAGAAGAAATAAGAGCTCAACTCGAAGAAATCGAGAGACTTCAAGTCGAGGAAGATGAAAGAGTAGCAACAGAAGCCACAACCTTAGCAAGTTTGGAAGCTAGAAACATAAATAGAATGGGAGATCATGATCATGAGTGTGAACATGGTTGTGAGGCCCGTAGGCCTAATGTACCATGGGGAGGAAACATCAGTCCACTAGCTCTTGCTCAACCACTCTTTGAGCTACCGAGAGGCTCGAGAAAAAACTTCCCAAAATTTAGAGGGAATGGTTCTAAACTCCCTGAAGAGCATGTAGCAAAATTTATCATTGCTTGCAGTGTGTTGGGTGTTAAGGATGAAGATGTGTCATTCCAGCTCTTTTTGGAGTCACTTTAGGAGAAAGCTGCTGAATGGTTCTACATGCTACCACCAGGGTCCATCAACTATTGAGAGGATATAAGAAGTGCATTCAAACACAGGTTTAAGAGCACATAATATTGTGAGTATAATTTGGTTCAATTGGTACAAATGAAAAAATAACCTCCGAGTCAATGAGAGACTTTGTAGCAAGATATGATAGAGTGATAAGAAGGATCCTTGAAGATGTGGTTCCTTCTGAAAATAATTTGAAGAGGTTTTTCATTAGTGCTTTGTAATCAGAACTAGGTTTCTTCCTCAAAAGAGCCCAACCATGAACATTTAGGGAAGCCAAAGAATATGTAATAGAAACAGATGATGATCTACTCATTTCTGGAAAGTTGAAAGGCCCCAATAGAAAGAAAAACGGTCAAAATTCAAACTCTATCACCACAGATCCGATGTTCCAAAAAATGGCAAATGACTTGGTTACCTTGAAGAAGAAGCTATCTCAGATCACAATTTGGAATGCTTCAAGGAGACCAAACCCTCAAGATAGGCCAAGGATTTCTCCACCTCCTCGTCAGCTTGCTCTTTAAGCACCACCAGTCAATGCCATATGTGACACCAAAGAGTCGGAGGAGGAAGAAGAAAATGATAAAACTGAAGAAGAAAATATGGAAGACTATGAAAACTATCTTGAGGTCGAGGAAGTTGATATGCACAATTTCCTAATTGAGTACGTTGATGATGAAGAAGCTCCAAGTTTCCCATGTGTTGTTTTCACTCGTGAAAAATCAAGGAAAGGTGCTTCATCCTCAACAGCTGCGATAAAGGATAAGAATAATAAAGAAGATTCTCCCCCAGAGGTCACACAAAATAAAATAATCAACAAAGGATCACCATTACCACCTTTTATGGAGTCAGCCAAAGAAAAACCAGACTCACTGGTTGTCAGGGATCATGCTATTATGCTAAGTAGGTCATCTAAATCTTCTCCTAGCTCAATAGTTGCTAAGAACAATTCTCCTTTAAATGTTGTTCCTACAAAAACATCTAAGGTTCAATCAAAAGCTAGACCCTCACCCTCATCCAAGCCAACTGCTACACCCAAAAAAGAGAATTCAACACCCAAAGTAACAAAGCCTCCACCATGTAAATCTTCCTCCATTTCTGGAACTTCTTCCTCGCTCACCATAACCCCATTTGACTTTTGGAACATGAAAGAAAAACCAAATTCTAACTCTCAGAAATAGATTACCTACAAACACACCCCACCAGTTTGACAGGTTCATTAATACAGTTCATGGTGGTAACCCTATATCCTCAAGTCCTAATTCTAAAGGCTTACTTCCCACACCACCTTCCTAAATCATGTTAGCCCTTAGTTCCTCCAAAACCAACAGAGTTGAACCTTTCTACCTATCAATCCTCATTAAAGGTTTCCAGCTAATTAATTATATCATATATTTCAGAGCCTCAGACAATGTGATGCTAGCCAAAGTTACAAATGCTCTAGGCCTCACCTTGACCCAGGTAAATGGCACCTTCTACTCAATGGAATCCAAACAAGTGCCATTAGTAGGAAGAATCAAAGATGCACATGTAGCACTAGCTGATTTTCCAGACAAGAAGGTGCTCCTAACCATACTGGTAGTAGACATCCCAACATCCTTTGAAATGCTATTGAGTAGGAGTTTCTGAAGAGACCTGGGTGGAGAGATAACAATGGATTGGTCATCTACAACTATCCAAGTAAAAAGCGAGATGAAGAAGATGCTACCAGTAAGAAAGATGAAGTTCATAGTACAAAAGTCTAATGATCTGAAAGTAAACATTCTCTTTCAATATTATGGGCTAGGAAACTACTTCCTCACATCTAGAAAAGAGGAGAAATTGCCACTTCTCATGGAGGAAGAGGAAGATAAAATTTCGACAATAGAATTTGATGGTATTCATTCCAGTGTGAGCTTGGGAGCTAGTGTAGTATTGTACCCTCCTTCCAATGAGTTGTACCCATTTTCCTACAAGCTACAATTTGATAATACAAATAACACTGTAGAGTATGAAGCACTACTCTTAGGCATGAGTGTAGAAGAGGACATTAGAATCAAGAAACTGAGATGCTGAGGTGATGTAGAGGTTGTAGTCAAGTAGGTATGCTAAAATATTAGGTGAAGAATCCAGGACTCTAGCATTACAGAAAAAGAGTGTGGGACTGCATTGAATCTTTTGATGCATTTTCCATTGAAGCTATTCCAAGGGAACATAATGAAAAGGCTGATTATATTACAGTGTTAGGTTCCCTAGTGACACCGCATCCTTCTTTTGGTAAAGAAAAATTGACCATTGAAATGGTATCAAGGCCTAATATACCAGATAATGAAAATCATTGGCAAGTCTTCAATGATGATAACCAAATTCTAGCCTTTTTAGAGAAAACGGATAATTTCAATAACCTCTTCTTCAAAGAAGGTGAAAACCCACACCGAGAAGCAGTCCCCAAAGAAGAGAAAGAAGGAATTGAAGGGATTGATGATGAGGGAGTAATCAAATTGAAATGGAACAAAATTTCCAAAGGCCTAGTCTCCTTAGAAGACCTTTTTGACAAACATGATAGATTCATTGAAGAGAAAGAAAAGAAATCTTCTTGCTGCCTAACTGATTTTGATAAAGAAAACATTGGTGCCCCGGAGGATCTAAGGATGGTCAATATTGGAAAATTTTTCTCTCCTGAAGAAAAAAGAACTTTTTTTGCATTACTCAAGAAATACTCAGATGTCTTGGCCTACTCTTATGATGAACTCAAATCCTTCCAGCCAAAGGAAATGCATCACTCAATTCCTTTGAAGTAGGGTGTTAAGCCCTTCAAGCATAAACAAAGGTTATACAACCCAAAGATTGCTGATACCATCAAGGAGGAGGTAACAAAGATGCTTAATACAAGGATCATCTTTCCCATCCACCATTCAACATGGGTGGCTGACATTATGCCAATGCGGAAGAAGAATGGTGAAATAAGGATATGTGTAGATTTTTGCAACCTGAACCATGCATCACTAAAGAGCAATTATCCTCTTCCTATCATGGACCATATCCTACAAGCAATCACTGGATCTGAAATGCTTTCATTACTTGATGGATTTTCAGGATATAATCAAATCAAAATGGTAGAGGAGGACCACACCAAGACATCCTTTACAACACCTTGGGGCACTTTTTCCTATAACAGAATTCATTTTGGCCTAATCAATATAGGAGCTACATTCTAAAGGGTTATGGATTTGGCCTTCAAAGATCTGAAGCATTGTATTGTCATATATCTTGATGATCTCACAGTATTTTCAAAGAAGAGAGGAGATCATATCTATCACTTGGAACAGGTACTTGCAAGGTGTAGGAAACATGGCATATCAATAAATCCAAAAAAGTGCATTTTTGGAGTCTCAAAAGGCAAGTTATTGGGACACATTGTGAAAAACCATGGAGCACACATTGATCCTGAGAGGATTAGATCCATTCAAGCATTATCCATGACCACAAGTAAGAAAGTATTTCATTCATTCTTCAGAAAGATGAACTTTCTTCATTGTTTTGTGCCTGAGTTCGTTGAGTTGACGAAGCACATCACTTCCATGATGAAACCACAAGCAAAATTCAAATGGAACAATGAAGGGAAGGCAACATTCAAAGAGATCAAGAAATCCATTGCCAAGGCTCTGACTCTTGTATCTCCATATTTTAACAAAGAATTCATCATGTATTGTTATCCATTAGAACATACACTATCTGCCATTATTGTTCAGAAAAATGATGAAGGCATGGAAGCACCGATTTCTTTCATGAGTTTTCCTTTGAAAAATCATGAGATAAAATACAGCCAATTGGAGAAGCATGCCTATGTAGTGGTCAAGGCTATAAAAAACTTCAGGTTTTACATCCAAAATTCCCATATGGTGGTGATGGTCCCTGACAGTGCAATCAAATCCATCTTGACACAGAAGGATCCCAGAGCTAAAATAGGAAATTGGATTGTAAAGACTCAAGAATATGACTTGGAGATTCAACCCTCCAATCTAGTAAGGGGAAATGACTTGTGCAAGTTGATTGTTGAAGATGAAACACTCAAAGTTCAACATGGTGAAGAAAACTATGCTTGCTCAACTTGTTCAGAAGATAACCCACATGTTCTCTTTGTCACCACTACTGATGATTGGTATGCTGATATTTCCTATTACCTGACTTATGGAGAATGAACTCCCCATCTTAATTACAAACAAAGGAGAACACTCAAGATGAAGGTAGCTAAATTTTTAATCTGGAATCATGCACTTTACAAAAGAGGCCTGGATGGTTGTTTCCTCAGGTGTGTAGATAAAGAGCAACAAGAAAAGTTTCTTAAAGCATACCATGACCAAGCATGTGGTGGGAATTTTTTAGCAATGGTCACTACACACAAGATCCTCCGAGGAAGGTATTATTGTCCCACCATATTTTCAGACACTCAAGATTTGGTTTCTAAATGCAACGCATGACAACAGTTTGTTGGAAGACCACAAATCGTTGCATTACCACTCAGGCATGTGGTTATAGAAGAACCATTTCAACAGTGGGGGCTTGACTTCATTGGTGTTATGAAACCTCACTCAAGCACAGGGCATACCTATGTACTCACAAAAATAGACTACTTCACCAAATGGGTGGAAGCCATTCCGGCCAAATAAGCCAACACTAAAACAGTTTTCAACTTCATTAAGGAGAATTATCGTAGTCCGTTTCGGAGTGCCACAAAAGATTGTAGCAGATAATGCTACCTATTTCTCTTCAAGAGAGCTGACTGAGATTTTCTATAGCTGCAAAATCTCCCTATCTCATTCTTCTGAATACTATCCACAAGGAAACGGACAAGCTGAATCAAGCAACAAGAACATTGTGACCATTATCTGCAAGCTTGTAAACAAGAATCAAAGAAATTGGCACAAAAGGTTGTATAATGCATTGTGGGCAGATAGGATCACTCCTAAGAAGGCAATGGGTATGTCACCATTCCAACTGATGTATAAATTCAAAGTAGAAATTCCTCTCATAATCAAGATGCCAACTCTCAAGCTGCTACAGGCAATAGAAGATGGTCGGTACAAGGATTTCATTGACAAGAGGATCCTCTTTCTTGAGAAGCTGGAAAAAAATAGACTCCAAGTGGTGGATTGCATTAAGGAGCACCAAGTGAAAGTAAATAATATTTTTGATAAGAAGGCCAAGGAAATAGAATTCAAAGTTGGAGACTTCATCCTACTATGGGACAAGAAAAGAGAACTAAAAGGAAGCCATGGAAAGTTTGATTCATTATGGCTCGTCCCATTCCAGATTCATGAATCTTGCGGAAAAAACACTTTTCTTCTCTCATATTTGGATGGAATGTTGTTGGAATTTCCTCAGAGTAGGAAATACTTGAAATTATATCATCAATGAAAGTGGGTTGTCCCCCACCTTGTACCATAGGTGATTGCTAGGTGTGTTTCCCTTCCTGTTGTGTTTCATGGGTTTCCTTTTTGTCCTTTTCATGTGCATGTGTGTTTCCTTATTATCTATCTCTTGTTATAGGTTGTACATGACTCTGTAAGGCCCAATGGATAATCCCTCAAAATCCCCCCTATTTTTAAATTTAAATTTGAAAATTTTGAGCTCACACCCTCCAAAAGTGTTCAAGGAAAGTTGGAAGTCTGAAAAGATAGAGAGATTCATGCTTTGAAGTTGTTTAAACTCTCCAGTCTGCGTGGTTTGATAAATTTTATGTTTCCTCATCTGGATGCATGATAATTCTATTGTTGTTCTCATTTGAATGAAATTTTCAATCTTTCTATGGCCATGGATTGTTGAACCTTGTATTATTTTCAATCCCTTGGTTCACGAAAGAAATTTGAAAATCAGGTGTGAAATGGTGGAGTTTTCTTCTTCTCTGCATTTTTCCATAGTCATGAACAACGGGTGTTTTCTTCCCCATCAAATTTTGGCCCCATTATCCATGGGTATGTGGACATATCTAATTTGAGGTGGGCCGACAAAACAATTTGTCTTTTTGAGCCTTTATGTAAAAAGGGCTAAAATTCATAAAATGACCCGTAACCCCGATCATGCTATGGGGAAAATGTCAAATTTTGAGCTTGCATCAAAAGATTCAAAGCAGGGAGGTGTATCGTCTGGGGGATTTGAGAATTTGAGCCTTTTTCATTAAGGGGGCTTAAAGTTAAAAAGTGATCCACAACCTTTCCAAACACAAAGGAAAAATTCAAATCTTGAGCCTATCCTTGGAAAGTCAAAGCAGGGAAGTGGGTTGGTGGAGAACTTTGAGGTTTTGAGCCTTTTTTGTAAAAAGGGCTAAAATTCATAAAGTAGCCCACATCCTCGATCATGCTATGGAAAAAGTCAAATATTAAGCCTGCATCAAAGGTCAAAGCGAGGAGACAGACCGATGGAGCAATTTGTGTTTTTGAGCCCACATTGAAAAAAGATAAAATTATAAAAGTGACCCACGACTCTGTCTCCACTAAGTGAAGCCACGTGTTAGGCTTATATCAAAAGTGGGGAGGCGGGCCAAAAATGTAAAAAATGCCAAATCTCTATAAAGTCACAAAATGCAAAAGACATCAACCACGTGCACTCCACGATATTTCTCCCATGTAGACGACTCAATTTTAAAGTTTCAAAGGCAAGATGAATAGATCAAATTCAAAGTTATAAAACGAGTGTAACAACTGCATTATGAAAATTTTGGTTTTCCACCATTGGCATTTCTTCACGAATCAAGAATCTGAATGGATGCAAATGACTGAAAATATTATAAACTATTTCTCACTAACAAAGAAGAATTTGTAACCATTTTTGCAATATATTTAATGGCTTCTTCATGCCATTATACAGGGTTGGCAATTGATCTTGTAAACTCACGAGTGCATTTTACTTAGAGAAAGAAAAGGAGATACCCATTTTCTTCTACTTTCCTTCATTCTCAAATTTCTTCCATTCCCACATTATGTACAACTCCTATTTAAGCATCAATACAAGAAGAAGGATTTTGTAGCCTCTTTGATGAGGAGATTTTAGAAACTTTGAGTTCGCAATCTTATCTCATCTTGTTACCATTTACAAGGTTGTTGCTTCTCATAAATGCATGTGTTAAAATTTTTGACTAATATGTGCAAGAATATGATTTCCTACCTGCACCATTAGTTTCCCTATCTCATTTCTCACTCCCTTTCCCACCTTTAGACAAATTATTCCCTAGTAAGAGATTTCTATCTTTGCCACAAGGTCACTGGAGTGCCCCTGTTAGATCCTCGGTTGAAAGGGCACCACAGAAATCCACCTTTTCATGCATATGCATATACGACAGTTACACCGGTTAAGTAGAGGGACTTAGATTCCTAGAGCGTTGGCAAGGAATCCACAAATTTTTCTGCCCAAAAAATTTCCTCACTAACATGATTCTAGTTCATATGTTCATATAACTCTGGGAACTCTTTATACTTTTACTTCTTCCCACACCAAGTGAAGTGTAACAAATCGAGACACTCACACTTGTAATGTTTTATAGATCCACAATTATAACAGATTCCTCGAGGAAACTCACTTCTTCTTCCTATGTGATTGCCATGACCTCATAATCCTCCCCAAAATCCTCTTCAACAACCTCCTCAATCCATTCACCCTTCAGAATGACAACCATCATCCTTAGAACTACTAAAAAATCTGGTCTGATGCACACCAATATCAATGACATCATATATCTTGTCTATCAATCTACAATCCTTGGTGTCATGAGTAGTAGGAGTGTAAATTTTGTAATACAATGACACATTCTTATGGATCACACGTTGTAGCAACGGGAATATAATTGCATCATGATCCCCATGGTAAATCTCATAATCTATTGACACAAAGTGCATTGATCTTCGTGGAAAACTATCTTTGGTGTGCTCCTTTACTTCATAGTCCGTGCAACATAGCCCACTGCAGGTCTCATGAGCCAAGTTCACAGATAGTTTCTCCAAGTTCTTTACCATGACAACAATCTGGTATTCAAGAAATGGACTAACACCAGTATCAATGCTTCCCATGGCCTTAGTGCGCAAGGCAGCCTCCAAGGCCTCACACGGATCTGTGAAAGTATTTTATGAAAGTTCCCTCTTGGAAAGTGTGATCAGTCCTCTGATGAACCACTAAGCATGCTATGAAGGGTGAATTTCATTAAAAAATTTGGATAAGAGAGTTTTAAAACTTGCTTCATACTCCCACACACTCTCTTCCATTCCTTGTTGAATCTCCTTTAATGCATTGATGATTTTCTATTCAAACTTAGGTATGTGGAACTCTGCCAAAAAGGCATTATGTAGCATAGTGTAATCCACCACTATCTGGTGTGGATCATACTTCTTGTACCTATTATGCACATGCCATTGCAATGTGGTTACAAATTTACTTACTTTCCACTACGGGGAAGTGATTCCCTTCACATGCCATAATAACTCACACTTGTGTACATGTTCTGTGACATCCTCAATGCCCTTGTAATCAGGTAAGTGGAACAACATATCATAAAACACCTGTTGACGGTGTTGTAGACCTTGTCTTCTAAATCTAGGACCTTGATTCCCTCTAGTGTTACCTCTACCACCATACCCACTAGATCTGCTAGATCCTATCCCTCTCGATCCATCTGATCCTCCTCCCATAGCAGGAAAGGGCCCTAAAGTAGTTACACCCTTCGAACCCAATGTCATGCTAAACTGCACACCGTTAGTCTGTGATACCAAGCCACTCCTAGATGTGTTTTATGTGCCACTTCTAGACATGATATCCAAAATTTGGGAACCCACACCTTGCCCAAGTGTCGTACCAGACATGATACCTCTGAATACATGAAATTATTGTTTAGCCATAGATGTACCAAATGAAAATTTATACCTCATAGTTGTCGCTCGATTACCAATCCCAATATGATGGAGCCTAGAATCAACTATATAAAACCCAAGCGCACTGGCACATCACCCATCCTGAGCTAAGTGCTCACCCAAAGCATGCAAACGTACCTGGCCCCTCTTTAGATTTGCTTGTGCAGGATGTTAGTACAATGAAGATAAAGCATATATTTAGATCCATAAATAAACATAAACATTCCACATAGCATGTTCCAGATCTATATATCAGAGAATCATGAATTAAACAATAACTATAATAAGATCACCCATTCAAGAACTAGTTACAATCATGTTTAACACCATTATCCAGCCAACATACTCAATTACATTAAACACTGTAAAACATAGAAACTTCTTACATTATAAAGTATCACTATAAGTCATGTGTGCATTAGATCCAGCAGCATAACTCTACATTAATTCACTCTTTCTAAACTACATAGCTCACTACATATTTATAAGGGTGGGGAATTTCCCTTCATCACCTATAAACTTCCCAAAATAGGTCACATGTTGATAATAGCTATGCACCTTTACAATAACATGCACACATGCAAGTGCACTGATAATAGACATCCTATAATTAACTGGAAGAAGTAATCCTATTATTAATTCAAGCTCATGCATGACATTTATCAACCACTCGTTCCCAAAATACCATTTTCATGTCGCGCAAGTCTCCATCCCGATGTGTGCTCCACACGCTATATCCAAAAATAGTATGTATCCATGAAAATGGCTAAGTCCTAAATCAAAAAAAATTTGGCACGTGTTTCCTTTCCTATCATTTTGCACCTTAAAATACACCTTTTTCCCGCACGTGAATCCTATGTTGTCTTCTCCTTAGGACAATATTGTCTACTCAACATTACCCCACACTAAATTACATTGTCGTCCCAACAATGGGGATTATTTTTGATGTTCCCAAATAATAAAGAATAAGAATTGAATGAATGTAAATAGTCATTGTATAAAAGAATGGGCCTTTACTCTGTAGCTTCCTCTTCTTAACTTGGGAGGATCAACTCTGGATATTCACTTTTAATCTCAATCTCCAATGTCTACCAGTCATCTAGCTCGGTCCTTGCATTCTCAATAATTTCTGTAGTGATGGCATCCAACTTGTCCTGACTAATCTTTTCCTTCTCATTCTATAAAACGTGGACAACATAGGACATAACAGACATCATTCCAATTTGAAGATCCATCTTCTACACTATGAGCTTCCCAATCTCATCTATCCTCTCCTTATGTGGATCTTGGGCTGCTGCAAGGGCTTCGTGCTTCTATTTCACAAGTGTCAATCTTTCTATGCACCCTAAAGTCTCATCCTTCATTGTTTCCAGGACTTCATTATCCTCAACTAGAGTTTAGGTCCTTATTACTACCTTTGGAGCTACAACAAAATTTAGAGCTTGATCTACTTTCTTCAGGTCATCCATCAAAGTCTAGAGTAGCGCCTCATACATTGAAATTTTTCTGATCATATAGGCCCTTTCTCTTTCTTCTTCATGTTCAACATCTTTTGGTGCAAGCATTCTAAGTGGTCCATCTTCTGGCAAAAAATAAACCAAAGTGAACACATAATGCATTGCAAAAGGAAAATTTTTAGGTACCTTTGGTTCTAAATGAGGCTTTTCCTTCATAATGTAATCACCAATATCCTCTGCCATACTAACAAAGGCCTCATTATTTGTTCGTTCTCTCTCCTTATCTTCCTTTAAGCACTCTATCTCTACATTTTTATGCTTATAATCTTCCATCAGTGCTCTAATGGTGGTGGCCTTATCAATATTTCTTCACACCACCTCAATAGATACCTTGACTAAGGAATTATTGACCTACTTATCAGACATAAGTGTGGGATTTATGCTCATGTTCCTACTATGAGGTGCCTTCTTTAATCTCCTTGAGACACAAGACTCCTCGCACACATCAAAATCTAGTTCATTCATGTGATTATGCATGGACCAGGATAGATGTTTCCTTGTGCGCGTAGTGGCCATATATGGGTCCATTAGCTCCCACCCATATAACTCCTTAAGGTTCACTATACTCTGAAACTGGGTGCAGATGATTTTACTTGTGTCCTCAGTGTATCCCATACTTGGCACAACATATTCTTCACTTCTCCTTGTCCTTGGCCCCTTAGGAACCTGAGTGCCAAGGTTTGGAGTTGGCACTTCTCTTATCTGAGTTATAACTAGCATGTTGGTTTTCTCATGCTCAGTTTATTCTAATTCTTTCACCCCTTCTTCTTCATCTTTCATTTCTTCGTCCCTTGGCTCCTCCACATCTTCTGGTTACACTAGGGTTCTAGGCGCACTCTCTTTGGAATCCTCTGCCTCCTCATTAAGCATAATATTTCTCCTTCTCTTCTTCTCTAGTGATTATTTTTGAGGTGAGAGTCTAGGTGATCTCTTTATTGGCTATGGTGTTCATGCACCTTGGAAACTAGTTCTTTTGAATACCTTATTGAACTGACACTCTTCAGGGACTACATCTACATTCAAGTATTCTTTTACTTCTTGTGCATATGGTGGAGTATCTACGCACTTGCTCTCCACTCTGTCTGTTGGTTTCTTCTAACCCCTATGATCCAATCCTCCACTATCTTCATGTTCTTCTTCTTCCTCGTCTATCTATATGGTCGTGGCAGGATTTGGAGTTGACACATTATCCATTGTATGTTTTCCCTGAGGCGGCCCTGGGAGCATGAACTTATTCTCCACATAAATATTATTCTCTAGCCTAGGCTTAAGCTGAAGATATATGAGTGTGACTCCACTATCCCTAAAAGCCAAGCTTACTGGATTTATGTTGATGACATCTGAAATGAGCCTCTCAATGTAGGAAAAATGACCCAGATATACATATGTTTTCCTAAGGGTATGGTAGTCACAATTTACCTTATCTGTGTTGAAGTTAATACGACACACATCAGTAAATTTATGGACTGAATCCTAGAAGTAGCGTGCTATGAAGGCATATGGTAGTTTGCACCATGGACTCTATGTCCCATCCTTCATGGAAAATCATGTGATGAAAAAATGTTGATACACCGTGAACTGTACTACCTTACATACTACTATGGGTAGCTCCTTCACAATACACCACTCCTCAAATTTCACGCAAATTTGGTCATACCACAGTTCTTCCCTTTACTTAAATGGCCCACTCATTGATCCTTTACATAAATATTTCTCAAACCTTTCTGTGAGGTACTTCTTCTCAATGGGGTATTCCCAAATTTTGTTCTTTGGCCCATCGGGCACTCTAATTTATACAAAAATAAGGGATAATAGGATAATGTTGAAACTTATCTTCTCACCTATGTGCACTTACTCAATAATAGTCTCTGGAATGTAGCCAGCCAAGTTGTATATTTATCCCTCTATCATTTTCTTTGCAATGTGTAGCCACATGGTATTTACTTGTGACCATCTCTCTTGATCATTTAACTTGGTGAGTAGATGTGCGACTACCTACACAACATTAAACTTCTTCAATTTTTCTATGTCCATTCCACTCAAACCTTTGGATTATCCTAACTCCTTTCTGGTGGCTACAAAAACTATCTTATCATCTAGATCACTCATAATATTTGTCCCTATGCCCTTTAGTCCTGTCAATGTGGAAATCAAGGCTATTGTGATCCTTACCCTCTATCCAAAAAAATAGAAAAAATCCTCATGGACTCCAACCATAATCCATTAGTATAAAGCCTCTAGTTTTCCAAATTATGGGAGTTCATATAGTTAATAAACCCCTGCCTTCTTCAGCAACTTCTCTCCAACATCATCATATACTAGCATATCGTCCATCGTGTGCTTGTTCATTTTCTTGTTCAACAACACATCTAATTTTCCCCTGTTATCACTGGTGTGGTGATTGCAATCACTTACTTTGTGTCGGAGAATGTGTGAATCCCAATCCTGACTAAATATCACTACATCTAGGTACTACATCTCTATAAAGTTTCTCACGGGAACAACTTCGAGCTCAACATCCACCTTTTTCTTTCCCTTTGTGCCTTTTGCAAGTGCTTTCTTTGGTGCCATCGTAAAAATCCCACCTTTTATCTTCTGTATCAAGTAAACTCAAACCATAGCTTGAAATCACATGCCCTAGTTTGAAACCACATGCCATAACTCCTTCTCAATGCTTCTACTATGCTCAAACCCTTCACCAATGGGGACACAAGCCACTTCTGTGCATAAAACTACTCTCCACATTTGGTTTTGTAGCTCTCTGCACCTTAATACAATTCGCTTGGCTCAGTCACACTTAGCTCTTTTGAATACTCATGATCAAAAAGGTAAAAATGAACCTGCATCACGTCCTTATATAGATTTTCAAAAATTTAGTGCATTTATTACTTCTTCACCTACCACCAATCCTCTCATTAATTGACCATTTTCCCAATTTCTGCTAGTACACCTTCGCGCCCCAGCTATAACCTTCTAGTGCAATTTCCTACCTTTTAGCTACAAAATTCTCTTCCATGTGTGAAGTACCTTGCTACTAAACTCTCTTCTAGTAGTTTCCATGGCTGCTATTTACCTCAAGTTATACTGTCCATTCATTAATTTCCATTTGTGGTCTTCTTTAGAAGTAATCACCTTTCAAACAAATCCTTTCCATATTTGAATAACACCTGCAATAGTTTGTTCTCATGTGTACCCATTTGTGATTAAAAATAACAACCACCCCACACCAATGGTGTGTGCAGTCCTCTACACATAAAAATACTTCAGATTATAATTAGGTTCCAGTGTGTAAACATGATTATTACACAAAACACCAAACTAAATTGACAAAGTATAGCAACGAAGAAGGAAATATAGAAAGGGAAACCTATACTAAATGAAAATATTGCCTTATTACAAGCACCAAGAAGACTTATTTATAGTAGGGCCTTAGCCCACTCCCCTTGAAGTAACCAAGTAACCATATTCCATCAAGCACCTCTAACTGGAAAGCACCTAATTCAACTATGTGAGTGATAACATACAGTCCCCAACAATGCACCTTAATCTTGCCTAGATGGTGCAGAAACTTAGAATCATAGAGTAGTTCCATCTGCCCAAACTCAACCTTCTTGTCCCTGATGTGTAGGTCATGTTGTGCCTTTTTCCTAGACGTTTCCTACTTATAACTAAAATGTGTTATGGCACACCTCTCATCCAACTGTATTAACCTATCAATTTTTTCTTCTAATGATTTCTCATCAGCAAGACCTCCAACACATGTAATAAGAAATGATGGTAACATGAATTCCATTAGAAGAACTACTTCTGCGCCAAACACCAACTAAAATGGTGTGGCCTTATTCAACCTCTTTTAGGTTGTTCTATACACCCAAAGCACAACATAAAATTTATCATCCTGTTATCTCATTTTAGTGATTCCAGCTAAAATTAAGATAACCGTAGAATTTTTTTAGCAAAATCTCCTAAAATGCCCTTTTGAGGATATTTTCAGGTTTTCAGGTTTCAAAAACATGAAAACATGTTTTATTACATGCTATATGCAAATTATTTCCTGGAACCCGAAACCCAAAACAAGTCAATATTTCAGGTTTTCAGAACTCATGAACATCGTAACATGACTTATAAAAAACATGCTACATGTCTCTTGACTTCTGAAACCCAAAACCCAATATGTTCCTTTGTGTCAGGTTTTTAGGACCATGGAACATCCAAACATCTCATGTTTCATGTCGTTTGTTTCCTGAAACCCGAAACCTGAATTGATATCTAATCCTTTGTATCAGGTTTTCGGGCACTCTAATCATGATGACATGGCATTAACTCTGAGTTGTTAGGTAGTTGGCACATGTGTCAAGTGAAGTGTCATAAATGCTAGGGTTTTATAAATAGCCCAATTTTACATGTCATTTTTACCGGTTGTAATTTTGCTACGTGGATTTTTCATACTTGTGCTTGTAACCTCCAAACCTGATTGAGCTTCTTGATCGATTGTGTGCTCCGTTTTTTATTATTTTTCAATATTACTGAAGGTATTTTACTTTTCTTGCTGATTTGAGCTCTTTTGGATACGTATTTGAAATATTCTTTTGATGTTCTCCATCCTTTCCTATTTTTCCTCTAGGTTTAGGTTTTTAGATTGTTCTCTTTATTTTGTGTTGTATCACCCATAGGGTGTTTCTTTATTTTATCCCATGGAATATACCCTGTTGATTATTGAAAAAATATAAAATTCCTAACTAGAGAAATGGCAGGAATTTTGCATGTCCTGACACCTCAAAACTTAATTCCATTATTTTCAGGTTTTACAGGGTGTTCAACATCTCCTTAGTTTCCACTAGTGTATAGGGTTTTATCAAGTGCTATACATCCATCAACCTCTGACATACACTTTGCAATGTATCGGGTTTCTATCGAGTGTTCGAACATCTATCAGTCTCCGATCATACACTTTGTAGTGTATCAGGTTTTTTTGAAGTGTTCAACATCTCCTTCGTTCTTCCGCCAGTGCGCCAGTTTTTACCAAGTGTCTGATACATCTACCAAGTTTTGACACTCTCTGTCAGTCTGTCAGGTTTTGTGAAGTGTCCAACAAGATATTATTTCTAACATACATTCCAGTGTGTTAGGTTTCATCATGTGCTTTGCAAGTCCTAAAATATGGATAGTGTGGCGGGTCTGTGGGGTTGCTCAGCAAGCTTCTAAGTCTGATTGTTTAGATAGGAGTTGTCTAGGCATTCTTTCTTCAAGATTTCTCATGTCGGATCCTGGATCATCTAAAGATAAGTCAGAAAGGTTAGGGAAGATGAAATACAAGTACCAAAAAATGGAATCCCCCTCCTACATAGATTGTAATTATGACATCCGAGATACGGAGCTTGGTAACATTGACATGGAGGATTTTTGGAACAGAACCAAGGATTCTTCTCAGAGTCCCTGGATGAAGTCAATAACCAACAGTGACCTCCCTCTTACAGCAAGATTCCCAATGTCTACTCAATTCCCCGAGTTCATTTTGGCATGTGCTTCCAATTATAACTCAGACTCTCGCTCAGTGAAAAATCAAGCAGGAGAAGTCACAGTGAAGTTGGACAGGGTTTTTTTTATGTTCTCTTAAGATTACCCAACTTTCAGGAATATTTCGACGTAGATCTTAAGTTAGCATAGAAAACCTGGGACAAAGATCAAGAAGACTGCATCAGGCATGTGAATAAAAAGTTATTGATCAAGGCCAAGCCAGCCGTCTCAAGGTTTTCCAAGTTTTTCCCCAGGAGTGATTTCATCCTTGAAATCAGTGACATCATCACCTTGCTAAGTCGAGTATTTGGACTCCTTGAGTCAAAGGACTTCCAAGGATGGATGTATCAATTCATGGTTATTATGAAGAAGAATGAACAGGGGATCGATTAGAGTAGTCTCATAAGTGATGAGATTGATTCCTAGATGAAGACAGTCTTGACTACGGGAAAATTCTATATGTCTTCGTATATCACCTATGCAGCAGCTGGCATGAGAAATTATCCAAGGTTGGATGCAAAAGGAGATAGGGTAACAGAAACACATATATTGGTATTTCCCTCAGCTAACAATGAAAGGTTCCGAAGATCAGTTTAGAAGAGTGAACAATGCTTTCTTTTATGAAAATATTTGCAGGATGAACCCTTATCTAAGGAAAAGAAGAGTCTTTGATGAAGCATGGGCCGAAGTATCAAAATGGGGTTGTATCTTCTTGCAGTTCAAGAAGTTCACATACCTTCGGGTGGTCATGTACCCAGGTGATCCTTTCTGATTTCCCAGATTCCCAGCTGATAAGTTGATCCTAATGGAGTTGGTAAGACAATTGTTGGATTTCCACAAATTCCAACAAAGCAAACACAAGGTTGTCATATCCTTCCCTATTTCCATCAGAAGGTACACATGCTTGACGGTGGTCAAAGCTAAGAACGTGGTGCATGAGCTTCAGGAAAAGTTGAAGAAGCACATGAAGCATAAAGATTGATTTGATTTCTGAGGAGTCCTTAAATCATACGGGACTTTATATCTACATGTTCCCAACTTAGAAGATATTTGGGTTGATCTTCGGGATGAGGTTATCCATCCGAAGAAAGGACAATAGTAGATTGAATAATTGAAGAAATCTAGATGTTAGATTTATCTGACATCCCAAAAGGCACTAAGGACAATGAGAGTGTCCTTGACGCCTCATATGATGGGTTGAATGAAGATAAATATGTATTCCCGGCCATTGATTGGTCCATTGCTGAGAAAGCTTCTATCATGGGAAGAGCCACTCAAATTCTTGCCCATACTAAGGCGTGGCTCATTTCTTGGGGAATGAGTTATAAATAAGGGAGTTTTCCAAAGCTAGATGCTTTAGAAGTGGGACCCTCAAAAGGAAAAAAGGAAAAGGATAAGAACCCTTCCAAAATGCCAATGAAGGTTAAGTTTGTAAGAAAGGGAGAAGATCAAGTAACTACACCAGTGGCCACTCTCCCACAAACAGTTGAGGTTCCTGATTCACCTCCACAACTAGAACAAGGGAATCTTCCTTCAAGAGAAGAGATTATTCAACCTTCCATTCCTCCTTTGGTAGACAGTTCATCAGAGGTAAGTCTTCCTCCCACCTCTCAAGCTCTAATTCTGGAATCCTTGCCTCCTCCCATTCAACCTTCCTTGTCTCAAGTTTCGTCACCAAGTTCAATAGCTATGGCTAATATCTTCTTTAGCCTCTCAACTCTCCCCACTAGACCCCAGTTAACCATGGACATGCCTCATCCTACTGCACCTTCATTTCCTGAATCCATTACCATGGATGCTACACTTATAGTGGTTACCACTCCACAAGCTAACCTTCCTCCACCCGAAGATGTGACCATAACACCTACAATGGGAGAAACTTCTTCCAATACGTAGTAGATCAGACTCCGAGGAAGAGGAATGTGGTTGTTTCATTACCAACCTTTGATTTTAGTTCCCTCAAGGTCACTCCTACCAAGTCAGGCCAAGAAACCCAAAATAGTCTCAAGGATTTCAGTGGATGCCTTGGGGCATAAATTTGTAGAGATTGCTACTCCCATGCCTAATAAAACTAAGGATGATATAATGGTCACAAATTATCAAATCACAAGGGTGGCTCTAGGGAAAGTAACAACAAAGGGAGCACAGCAGGATGCACAAGATGCCATGAATGTGTTGTGCCAGAAGTTGAGGAAAACTAAGGCAAATAGAGATGAGTTAAAAGAGAAAGTACAACAGCTAACAAAAGTGCTACTCAAGCTCTCAAAGCCTCCTGAGTCAACACCATCATCCTCTACTCCTATCGGGTTCGATTTCTCATCGGTACCCATGATCGAGAAGATTAATGAGAAGGGGAGAACGGTCGATGAATGGATCCAAAGGCTCTCTCCTGCAAGGAAAATAAGTCATCGAGGACACCGTGGAAGTCTACAAATCCTTAGAGGATATAAAGAAGGATGGAGAGAAAATGGATGATGAGTTTTCAGCAGAAATCAGGAACCTAGAGTTGACTTTCGAAGCTCTCCAAACACTGAAACAGTTTCTATCCCGCATCTTGGTCAAAGAAGGCATCGTTCCACATGGGGATAAACATTTTCAGCTAACCAAAGCCATCAGATTCAGAATAAATATTCTCAATGAAGCTTGCAGCAAATTGAGGGAATCAAGAGATCAATTGGTCAATGGCAAGAATGACTTAGAAGAAGAGCTAGTCAAGATCTATGCTAAGGTGTTGAGTGAAATCTTGAGTATCTTGCCTATTGATGATCTTTACAAATAGATCCTAGAATCAATTCAGCATGAACCAACTTATGGATTTCGGCCTGGAAATCATTGACAGGTTTGTGAAAATTGAACATTCTTTAGAGACTCTGAGGAAACTCAACATGAGACTAAAAAAACTTCTTGGCAATGCTAGCGATACTCAGGAAACATGTGAAGTTCTGAGTGATCATTCCACCGTGCCTGATGAAAATGAGATGCAGGGTATAATCCAAAAATTCCAAGAATTTTGGGACAAGCAGGCTTTGTTGGAGGAAGACAAAGATGATGATACAAAATAAGCACAATGTGACATGTCATTTCAATCCTGAAATCGACATGTCTTTTTCATTTTTGTTTCGTCACATAGGAAACAAATTTTGACTTGGTCTCCTATGTGAGAGTCGAGCAAAATAGGACTCTCATTAAAAAGACTATTTTCTAGGATTTATCCTATTTTCTCTCAACTCCTTTTATTATAAATAAGGGATGCTTATGCATTCCAAAGGGTTGAGATTTTTGGAATATTGAGAAATATTGTGAAGAAGAAAAACTTTTTGTTTTATTTTAATCATTTGAGGAATAGAAATTGATGCTATTTTTGCAAACTTTGTGTTGTGAGATTCATCTCTCTTAAGATATTGTTCTTACGTTCAGGATCTTAAGCTATTCTTTGTTTAGCATTCTTGATCATTTTAATTATTTCAAACATTACATTACATTTGTTATCTAGAACTCATATGATTATTTCGTGATCTGTGTTTTCTCGAAAGAAAATACATTCCCGTCATTTCCTTTCCATTGTGTTTTCCTTTCTGATCCATTCCATTTTCAGAAAACAACAACATCTTCACCTAGTGTGGATATGGATTTTGGGATTCTATCCCAACCCCAATGGTTAGATTAGTGTGAATACTGTACATATTATTTCTATTGTGTTTTAGATTAGTAATAACTAGGGAGCCTCACCTGTCTTTGAGGAGGGATTTAATCCCATGCACTGTGGTTGAACCTCATATTTTGGCATGACAAAATATCCAACCAACAGTTTTTGGTTACTCCACTGGGGACATACGGAATTGATAAGACTAAGCTTATCCTTTTGGTGTCTGGAAACTCCATATTTTCCTTATTTTTAAGAATATCCATTTTCCAGTTCAAGATGGCCATGAAGATTTTCACTCAGTTAAGCCAAGCTAAGGGTGAAACTGATCCGTTCTTTAATCTACTTCAACAACATAATTTCAGGCTTTCACCCAAAAGTGTTGCATCTAGCTTGGACAAGAAGTTCTTTTCCCATCCATGAAGGACTCAGATTCCTCAAGAACAAGGAGGTTTTTACAACTTTTCATGTATTGTTCTTGTCAGATATTCATATTCCCATGTTCACACTTCATTTAGAAGAATGGCAACACAACCTGTGCCTTGGGGTGCAGCTATTGGTCCTCTTTCCCTTACTCCACCATTGCATGACCTACCTCATGGATCATGGAATAATATTCCTAAGTTCAACGGTGATGGAAAACAACATCCTGATGAACACATTGCCTCATTCTTTGTTGCATGCAGTGTTCTTGGGGTTTCTCATGAAGATGTCTCTATTCGACTCTTCGTCAAAACATTGCATGGCATGGTAGTGGAATGGTTTTACCATCTCCCAAATGCATGTATTACCAACTAGGCTACCATGAGATCTGTATTTGAAGCAAGGTTCAAACCAGTTGAAGATTCTCACACCTTGTTAGCACAACTTACACACATGAAGAAGGAGCCTTACGAACCCATGTGGGACTTCATAGCCAAATTCAACAAGCTGATCCACAAGATTCCAGACCTCGTTGTTCCTACTCTTGAAAATTAGAAGTGTTTCTTCATCAATGCTCAACCTCCATATGTGAGCTTCTTGTTGAGAAGATCTATTATCCCTGATTTGGCCACCACTCAAGCTATGGTCACCGAAATAGAAGACGATCTTATTCTAGCCAAAAAGATCAGAAAAGAATCATCCAAGCCTAAAAATCAGAGTTCTTCTCAGAGTTCTACTGATCCAATGATTCAGAAGATGGCTAACGACTTAATCACTTTGAAAAAGGAAATATCTCAATAGGTGAGCAACGTTATGTATCAAGATATTCCTAGATGGAATTTCAATAATACTAATGGCACTCCCACAAGAGATAGACTGTGGTTGACTATTGCTCAACCAAGACTGGCTATTGAAGCTCCTCCTATTAATGTTATAGTAGAGATAGTCAAAGAAGAGGAAGAACTAGAAGAACAAGATTCTCACGAAGATTTTGAAGCTTCGGGATATGCTGATGAGTCCTATGATGATTCAGCTGGTGACTCCAGCATTGGGTATTTGGAATATGAGGAAGACGGATGAGAAGATGTTGGTCAGTCATTTGCGGTCTTCACTCAATCCCAATTTCAGAATCCTAGAAAACCAGTTGAAAGCTCTAAGGAGAATAATAAAGAAGCTCATGTGGTCATGGCCAAGAGAGGCTCTCCTATCTCAGCACAAATTGAAAAGGAGACAACTAAAAAGCTAACAAATTCTTCTTATTCTCCTTCTCCTACTCCCAAAACTAGTACCTCAGCTCAAACCAATATAACCAGAACTGAACCTACCATCATTCCTTCATATACTGCTTTTGACATTATTGATCATGCAAAAATAACTAAGATCCAAATGTCAAAAGCCGAATATCTTCAGTCAAATCCTGAGCAATTTGAAAAGCTTTCCAAATTCATTAGAAGCAAGGCTGTTGTCCCTTCATCTTCAAAAGGCATTTTGTCAAGTCCTACTCAACCTTTGCCTCAGACCAATATGACCTCTCTTTCTTCTTTGGGAAAGATCGAACCATTTTATTTGTCTTTACTCATAAATGGGTTCAAACTTAGCAATTGCACAATTGACTCAGGAGCTTTCGATAACGTGATGCCTGTAAAATTAGCTCAAGCCCTTGGACTTACTTTAACTAAATCATACGGACAGTGTTATTCTATGGAATCCAAGAAAGTTCCTTTGATTGGTCAAATCAAGGATGTCAAATTTTCATTTGTCCCATTCCCAGAGAAGAGAGTAAAAATGACCATTCTGGTTGCTGATATCCCAGCTGCTTACGGTATTCTCTTAGGAAGAGGTTTTTGTAAAGATGTCAGAGGGGAGATCAATATGGACAAGACCAAGGCTAAAATTCCAGTTAATGGAGTTCCTCTTATTCTCCATCTTGAGCCTCAAGCGAAGTATTTAGTCACTAAGTCTGATGACCCCAAGGCTCAAATTATTTTCAAAGATGCTGGCTTAGGGAATTATTTCATGACATCAGAGGTACCAGCTGTAAATGTTAAGGAAGAGGATCCTAATGGTATTTGGACCCTCAAGTTTGATGGGAGTTGTTCAACTACTGGATTAGGTGCCGGCGTAGTTCTTATATCTCAAGATTTCAGAGATCTTTCCCTTTGCTTTCAAGTTGCAGTTTGATAATACTAATAACACAGCTGAATATGAAGCTTTTCTATTAGGATTAGAAATGGCAAGACAAAAAGGAATCTAAAACCTCAAAGTGCAGGGAGATGTGGAGCTCATTGTAAATCAAGTGAAAAGGGTCTATCAAGTAAAAAATGATCACCTAAAGCATTACAGGAACAAGGTATGGGACAGTGTAGAATGCTTCGAGGCTTTTTCTATCAAGGCAATTTTGAGGGATTATAATGACAAAGATGATTCGTTGGTTGTGTCTACATCTCTTCTCCTTCCTCATCCATAGTTCAAACAAGACACGTACACCATCGAGATTGTGTACCATCCCAGTGTTCCAAATAATTCAACACATTGGCAAGTATTCAATGATGATCAACAGGTACTGTCTTTCCTTGAAAAAGCTGATAATTTTAGTGAACTATATTTTGAAGGATCAGAATCAGCTTTCCATGAATTTGTTTCAAGTTCATATCAAGAGATTGACGGTGAGTTCATTTAGCTAAAAGGCAACAAGATTCCCAAGGGATTGGTTTCTCTGGAAGGTTTTTTTGACAAGCATGACCGGTTTATTCAGGGTAAAAGGCAAGCTGAAGGTGCTTCCTCGTTAGAGGTAGATCAAGTTAACCTGGGTTCCGCTGATCAACCGTGGATGGTAAACATCAGTAAATGTTGTTCACAAGAGGAAAAAGAAATATTCTCTTCACTCTAAAAGAGATATATGGATGTCCTAGCCATGGTCATACGCGGATCTAAAGTCTGTCAAGCCCAATGATGTACAACATAGCATTCCCTTGAAAGCCTGAAGTTTAAACCCCACAAGAAGAAGCAAAGACATTACAACCCCAAGATCTCAGGGACTATTCTTGTATAAATTCATAAAATGTTAGACATAAGGATTATCTTCCCGATCCATCACTCCACCTGGGTTACAAACATTATTCCTGTGAGGAAGAAGAAAAGTGAAATATAGATTTGTGTTTACTTCTGGAATCTCAACCAGTCTTCATTAAAGGACAATTATCCATTTCCCATCATGGACCCAGCTATTACAGACTATCATTGGAGCAGAAATGTTATCCATGTTTGATGGATTTTCAAGGTTTAATCAGGTTGAGGTAGCTGCTGAAGATCAACATAAAATATCATTCACCACCCCATGGAGTACCTTTGCTTATAGGATAATACCTTTTGGTTTGATTAACGCCAGAGCCACGTTTCAAAGGGCTATGGACTTAGCTTTCATAGATTTAATGGGAAAGGTCATAGTTTTGTATTTGGATGACTTGACCATCTTCTCTAAAACATGAAGTGATCATTATGATCACCTGGAACATGTACTCTTAAGGTGTAAGCATCATGGGATTTCATTAAATCTTAAAAATTCCATGTTTGGAGTGATAGAAGGAATTTTTGCTGGGTCATATTGTGACTAGAGAAGGAACCGAGATTGACCCCAAAGAGGGTGAAGGCCATTCAAAGTCCTTACCCTACCCACAAGAAAAATTGGGGTGCACTCCTTTTTTAGGTAAGGTTAGTTTCCTAAGAATATTTATACCTGATTTTGCTGATAAAAATAAGGATATCCTTGGGATGATGAAAGGGAAAAATCCATTTCGATGGAGCACTAAAGGGAATATTAATTTCAAAGAATTCGAAAAGGTAAATCGCACATGCCCCTATTCTAGTATGTCCAGACTTCAAAAATTATTTCATCATGTATAGTTATGCTTCCATGCTCATATAATATCAACCATCTTGATGTAGGAAAATAAAGAAGGAATTGAAGATCCAATCACTTTCATGAGATTCCCATTGAAAGAATACGAATTGAAAATGTCACAAATAGAAAACCATGCTTATGCAGTGGTGAGAGAAGTGAAACACTTCAGGTATTACATGTTGAGTTCTCATACCCTCGTTCTCGTTCCTGATACTACAGTTAAATCTACCTTGACTCAACAAGAGTTAGGTAGTCAATGGGGGTAACTAGATAGCTAAATTCTAGGAGTATGACTTGGACATCAGACCTACCAAGTTGGTACGAAGAAGAGGCCTGTTCCAATTGATTATAGAAAATAATGATGAGACAGAATGTGAAAAAACTGAGGATACCTCTTCAGAATTTCCCATTGGTACTTTTTATGAGCACAACTAACAAATGGTACACAAATATTGCTTTATTTTTGACTTATGGCCAATTCCCCCCGCATTTAAATCCAAAAGGAGAAGAGCATAGTTAAGTTAAGATATACAAGATACAGTTTTGTGGGATAATGGAATATACAAGAAAGGTATTGATGGTGTATTCCTGCACTGTGTCGATAAGTCGCAGCAAATGAGGTTACTAGATTCCTTCAACAATCTAGAATGCAGAGGACATTTCTCGTCCTCTGTGATAGCTCATAAGATCCTACGGGCCAAGTACTATTGTCCTACTCTCTTTTAAGACTCAGAAAAATGGGTGTCTAAATGTGAAGCTTGTCAACATTTTGTTGGTCATCCTAAGTTAATAGCTCTTCCCATAAAGCTTGTGGTGATTGAAGAATCTTTTCACCAGTGGGAAATTGAATTTCATTAGAGAATTAAATCCTACATCCAGTGCAGGACACAACTACTGTGCTCACTGTCACAGACTATTTCACTAAGTGGGTGAAAGCTACACCCTTCAAGCAGGAAACCTCTGAATCTATCTACAACCTACTCAAAGAAAAATTATAAATTGTTAAGATTTGGCGTACCCTCACAAGATCGCGTTACTGAAAATGCACTTCTAATTTCTCAACTCATGATTTGGTAGAATTTTGTTATGAATTCAGGATTCACATTGGCTCATTCATCTTGATTACTACCCTTAAGGCAATGATTAAGCTGACTTAAGCAACAAAAACCTAGTGTCACCATAATCAGAAATTTGGTTGATGAAAATCAGAAAGACATAGTACAAAGTGTTGTATGATGCATGTTATGGGTTGGGCCGATCAGGATTACTCCTAAAATAAGCTATTGGGATGTCCTCCATTTTAGGTGTTGTATGGGATCAATGCTGAGATACCTATCTCTATGGAACTACCCAGCCTTATAGTTGGCTAAAACAATTGAGGATGAAACTTTTTCAAAGTTCTGTTGAGAAAAAGGATAATGTACCTAGCCATGCTAGAAGAAGAACGGATCAAGGTGGTGGATCGTATCACAGACCATTAAAGAAAATTAGAGATAGATATTTGACAAGAAATCAAAGCAACGTGAGTTCCAGGTCAGAGATCTATTACTTCTTTGGGACAAGAGAAGAGAGAAGAAAGGGATGCATGGAAATTTTGATTCTTTATGGAAAGTACCTTTCAAAGTACATCAGTTGAATGGTGAAAATAGTTTCTGTCTATCATACCTTGATGGAGATTTTTTTCCCTCTACCTTTCAGTGGTCAACATTTAAAGTTGTTCCATCAGTAATGCAAGATGTTCTCTTGCATTATACATAATTTGCTTTTCTGTCGTGTGTTTTACTTTTCATGTTTCCTTTCTTTCTTCGATTGCTTTTTGGTTTTCTTCTTTCTTTAGAATCCATATCCCAATGGATAAAACTAGATATTTTGAGTTCTCTTTCTTTGATGTCACCAAGAAAGTCCCTAACTGGAGCCAGCTGTTATATCATTTTAGTGATTCCATCTAAAATTTACATAACCATATAATTTTTTTGGAAAAATATCCTTAAATTACCCTTTTGAGGAGATTTTCAGGTTTTCTGGTTTCAACAACATGAAAACATGTTTTTAACATGCTATATGAAAACATGTTTCAAATTGTTTCCCAAAACCCAAAACCCGAAACAAGCCAGTATTTCGGGTTTTTGGAACTCATAAACATAGGAACATTACTTGCAAAAATCATGCTACATGTCGCTTGAATTACTGAAACCTGAAACCTAATATGTTCCTTTGTGTTGGGTTTTCAGAACCTTGGAACATCCAATCATCTCATGTTTCCTATAATTTTTTTCCCGAAACCTCAAACCTAAATTGATAGCTAATCCTTTGTATAGGGTTTTCAGGCACTCCAAGCATGATAACATGCCATTAACTCCGAGTTGTCAGGGTAGTTGACACATGTGTTAGGTGAGGTGTCATAAATGACTAGGGTTTTATAAATAGGCTAGTTCTACACGTCATTTTTACCAGTTATAATTTTGTTGCGTGGATTTTTCATTTTTGTGTGTGCAACCTCCAAACCCAATTGAGCTTCATGATCAATTGCGTGCTCCGTTTTTTATTATTTTTCGAGATTTTGAAGGTATTTCACTTTTCTTTCCAATTTGAGGTCTTTTGGATTCATATTTTAAATATTCTTTTGATGTTCTCCATTCTTCCCTATTTTTCCTCTAGGTTTAGCGTTTATTAGGTTATTTTCTTCATTTAGTGTTGAATTCCATTAAAATGTCTTGTTTGGAATTCACCCCTAGGGAGTTTCTTTATTTTTATTCCATGCAATATACCCTATTGGTTATTGAAAAAATCTAAAATTCCTAACTGGTGAAACGGTGGGAATTTTGCATGTCTTGACACCTCAAAAACTTGATTCCTTTATTTGCAGGTTTTGTAGGGTGTTCAACATCTCCTTAGTTCCACTAGTGTATCGGGTTTTATCAAGTGTTGGACATCCATCAACCTCTGACATACACTTTTCAGTGTATCAAGTTTCTTCGAGTGTTCGACATCCTCTGATCTCTGCTTTGTGTCAGGTCTTACAAAGTGACCAAAATATTCTAACTTCCACCAATGCATTGGGTTTCACCAAGTGTCTAACATCTACTAAGTTCTGACACTCTCTGTAATCTATCAGGTTTTGTGAAGTGTCTGAAAAGACCTTATTTCTGACATCCATTTCTAGTGTGTTAGGTTGTCATCAGGTGTTTTGCAAGTCCTAAAATATGGATAGTGTGGCAGGTCTATGGGGTTACTTGGCAAGCTTCTAAGTCCAATTGTTCAGATAGTAATTGTCTAGAAATTATTTCTTCAGGATTTCTCATGTCGGATCCTATATCATCTAAAGAAAAGTCAGATAGGTCAGGTAAGATGAAATACAAGTACCGGAAAATGGAATCCCTCTCCTACATAGATTGCAATTACGACATCCGAGATATGGAGCTTGGTAACATTAACATGGAGGATTTTTGGAATAGATACAAAGGATTCTTGTCAGAGTCCCTAGATGAAGTCAATAACCAATAGTGGCCTCCCTCTTGCAGTAGGATTCCCAATGTCTTCTCAATGCCCTAAGTTCATTTTCGCTTGTTCTTCCAATTATTACTCAGAACCATTGCTCAGTGAAAAATCAAGTAGGAGAACTCATAGTGAAGTTGGACGGAGGGTTAATTTAATGACCTCTTAAGATTACCCAGACTTTTAGGAATATGTCAACGTATATCTTAAGTCAGCATAGAAATCCTGGAACAAAGATCAAGAAGATTACATTAGGCATGTGAATAAAATTTTCTTGATCAAGGCCAAGCCAACCGTCTCAAGGTTTCCCAAGTTTGTCCCTAGGAGTGATTTTATCCTTGAAATAAGTGACATCATCACCTTTCTAAGTCAATTATTTGGACTCCTTGAGTCAAGGGACTTCCCAAGGATGGATGTATCAATTCATGGTTACTATGAAGAAGAACGAGCAAGGGATCGATTGGAGAAGTCTCATAAGTGATTAGATTGATTCTCCAATGAAGACAGTCTTGACTACGAGAAAATTATATATGTCATCATATGTCACCTATGTAGCAACTAGCATGAGAACTTATCCAGGGTTGGATGCAAAAGGAGATAGGGTAATAGGACACATATATCGGTATTTCCCTTAGCTGACAATGAAAAGTTCTAAAGATCAGTTCAGAAGAGTGAACGATGTTTTCTTTTATGAAAATATCTACAAGATGAACCCTGATCTAAGGAAAAGAAGAGTCTCTGACGAAGCATGGGCCAAAGTATCAAAATGGGGTTGTATCTTCTTGCAGTTCAATAAGTTCACATACCTTCGGGTGGTCATGTATTTGGGTGATCCTTTCCGATTGCCCAAATTCCCAAGTGATAAGTTGATCCTTATGGAGTTGGTAAGACAATTGTTGGATTTCCACAAATTTCAACAAAGAAAACACAAGGCTGTCATATCCTTCCCTATTTCCATCAGAAGGTACACGTGCTCGACAGTGGTCAAAGCTAAGAATGTGGTGCATGAGCTTCAGGACAAGTTGAAGAAGCACATGAAGCATAGAGATGGATTTGATTTCTGAGGAGTCTTTAAATCATACGGGGCTTTATATCTACATGTTCCCAACATATAAGATATTTGGGTTGTGTTGATGCAGACTCACAGCACCCCTGGACGCTGATCAGATTTCTAGGTTGATCACTCTAGCATCCAGTGTGATTGCACAACATGGAAACCTCTCTCCAAGCATGGGGACTTGTGAAACTAAGAGAGGAATCTCCAGATTAGAGGCTGGTTCCTCAAACTCCTCTGATTTAGATCTATATTTTGCAAAACTACAGAGGTTTAGATCCTAATCCTACTCTAACTTGCAAGGAGACAGGGGTAGAAGTGCAAAAATTGAAACTAACTAAAGATGGTGATGCACTAAAAGGAGTGGTGAAACATATTTGTCATGCAAATAAACACAGACCAAAGTTCACAACATAAAACATACACAGACTGATAAGGTGTAATTTAGTATCTGAAATGAAGCAAATAATATAAACAGAGGAGTGAAAACCATTCACAGAGCCTGCATTATCATTTCCTATATCAAAACACGCATTACACCCTCAGAGAGGTAAAAGAAAACTGTTACAATCTTTGGAGAGGTCTGATCCTTGCTTCAATCACTTGTTGGAGCTGAAAGAAGAAATTGCTATGTCAAAAAATGTTCCCCCTTTAGAAATGAGCCAAATCTAGATTTTACATTGCATGGGTCGAACCCAGGAGACAAAAAATGTACAAAGGCATGGAAGCCCATTCTTTCTTGACTGCAGGTGCATTAAAATGGCATGGGGGACCTTACAAACCCATACCCTATCAATTTGACCGGATTATAGGAGAATGCGACCCATTCTGCATTAAATCTAGTCGCTGGAATGTCATTTTTGGCCATGAACACGTGTTAGAGCCGTTTCTCAATTTTCTCCCTCCATACTTCACCAAAACACAAGATTGACCCTAGAATCGTGTAGAGAATTTCACCATCTTTCCGTTGATATAAATAACATGCAAATCCGAGCTCTGGATCGAAAGTTATGGCGATCTGAAGATTTAGGGCACAAAACAGGCGAAAACATGTTTTGAAATCTTTCCCGCGCTCTGCCACCTGGATGACACGTGGCACGTGCTGATTGGATGAGCAATTCTCTCTCCTCTGCCTTTTACGGGCTTTCCTTTTGAAATTTTCTTGTGGGCCCCTTAAAATTGGACAAGTGGCGCTATTTCATTGGTTCGGGTCAGTGCTCGAAACCTCGCCCTTTGACTTTTGGACTGCCTCCCTTGCAACACGTGTCGTGATCTGGTTGGTTCTCGGCCCTTTCGGCTCTTTCGCGTCCACCATGTCCATTTGTCCCGGATGTCCCAGTGCTGCCTGGGACAAAAACCTCCGATCCGCCCGAAATGGGCTTCCTTGTCCCTTATCTGTCAATGACACATGGCGTCTTTTGATTGGCTTTCGGCTCCTTCGCGTCCATTTGTCCCACATGTCCCGAACTACTTGGGAAAAATTCCTCCGGTTCACCTGATTCGGCTGGTTCGTGTCCTCGCGGTCCAGATGTCCCATTTACTTCCAGACTGTTTATTCTCATTTCGACCGAACCGACCGGTTCGCGTCCTTCGCGTACTCTTATCCCGAACTGTCCCGCTCAGCAGTTAGTCATTTTTTCTCCTTCGGCCGAACCGGCTTTCCGCGTCCGCCGCGTACTTCTGGCCCGATTGTCCCAAATGCTTAGCGGGCTGCCTGGAGGATTTTTGGCCAATCTGTGCCTTTCTGTCCCACATGTCCCTACTATTGCAAGGACTAGGACTTAGTCACTTTTCATGATTTTTCCTGGCCCAAGCTTGTTCTCTGCAACTTTTCACATTTTCTCAGAGCTTGCTCCTTCCTTCTTCAGCCAGGGGAGTTAGAAAAATATCTGAGGGAACCTTAGAAACATGATTTTTTCCCCGAATCAATCCATTTTCCTGGGACTTGAGAATTTTGATGCACGTTATCAAATTAACCCTGGGGGTGAATTTAGATAACAATTTGGCGACTCAGCGGGGGTACCTGCCTGCTAGGTAGAAGATACCAGTTGCCTTAAGCAGTCCATTGGGCATGGAGTCATCAAATATTCTGTTTAGAACCCTAACTGACTCAGAATGTGCAAGGAGGAAGATGGAATGTTATCTGATGAGAGCAAGGATTGCTAAACATCTCCATGGACAGCAAGCTGTGCCAAGGCACTTAGGGAAAACAAAACTAACCTACCGGCAAAACAATGTGCACAAGCACTTGGAGGAAAGAAAATCTAATCTAATATTTACAGAGGTAGTGAACCTCCCTCTAGAAGCAACGCTTGAGATAGATTCCATTTACTGGAATCTGCAGTTCTTCACCATCCAATGAGGCCAATTGGAAAGCATTGTTGTTCCTGCACTTTGTGACCATGTACGGGCCACTCCAAATGGCATCAAATTTTGAATGCCTTCCTGGTTTTGCTCTATCCACATCCCATTTCAACACTAGATCTCCAACTTGAAAAGATCTATCTTTGGCCTTCCTATCAAAGGTCTTCTTGATCAAAGCTTGATCCTTTTCCATTGCTTGGGATGCCTGATTTCTGATCTCTTGCAGCTCCATCAATTCTGCATACCTCACCTCCATGGGCTCAAACTCTAGCAACTCCAGTTGTTTCATGAGTTCCAACTTTGGCAACTCAAGTGACATGGGCAAGATTACCTCTCTTCCATAGACAAGCCTAAATGGAGAGTTACCTCTGGATCTTTTGGGAGTTATCCTATCAGCCCATAAGGCTGATTTCAGCTTGGTATGCCAAGACCTCTGATTCTCATCAAGAGTCCTAATGATCTTCAACAAGTTCTTGTTTGTAGACTCGGCCTGGCCATTACTTTGAGGCTAATAGTTTGATGAAGTGCTTAGGTAAATACCGTTCTTGACAGCCCACTCAGTCACCCTGGATCCAATGAATGCCAATGCATTATCAGAGATTATTGTGGCAAGTACACCAAATCTGGTTGTTATCTCCTCATAAAAGTCTAAGATGTTAGACTCATTTGCCTCTTTGAGTGCTATTGCTTCTGTCCATTTGGTGAAGTAGTCTGTGGTTGTCAAAATCCATTTGTGCCCTTGGCTCGAATTGGGATTGATGGCTCCAATGAAGTCCAGTCCCCATTGCATGAATGGCTGATCTATTGAAATTAGATGTAATGGAAGGGCAGCGAGTCTCTCTTTTCCTGTGAAGAATGCAAAATTCTTACACCTCTTGATCCATGCATAGCAATCACTAAAGATTCTAGGCCAATAATAACCAGCCTTCATGATTTTTAGAGCTGTCACTCTTGGTGCAAAATGGCCACCAGCTGGTCCATTATGAAACTCTTTTAATACCCTTTGGATCTGACCTGTGCTAATGCATCTCAGCAGCACTCCATTCACATCTTTCTTGAACAAAACTCCATCAATGATGGTATATGGAACAAGCCCTGCAACCTGAAGTATCTCCTCTTTGCTTTGCTCATTTCTGGAGGGCATAGGCCTGTTTGTAGGAAGTGCATAATGCCTTGGGTCCAACAAGGGGTGGGGGTAGCATTGTCTTCTTCTTGCCTGTCACTTGGCTTATGGCTATCTTGAACTGTCAAAACAGTCTCTTCTTTGTTGCATACTTCTTTTTGCTTCCCCCAAAACCAGCTGCTCACACAATCCTTTTCCTCTTACCAGCTTGGTGATCTTGATCTCAATGTCATACTCCATGACACGGGTGATCCAACCTGCCCTTTTCTCATTCAAATCCTTGTTGAGGAGGAAGTCCTTAACCCCAGTATGTGAGACCAGCAACTGGACCTTGTTGTTTGAGACTAAATGCTTGAATTTCTTCAAGCTCCTAATTACTGCAAGCACATGTTTTTCAATAAAAGAGTACCTCACTTTGCAGTCATCTAGGCTCTGGCTGAAGAAGGCAATCGGCTGTTCATCATTATCTTTGTTCTGCTGTACCAGAATGGCAGAAATAGTGTCATCACCTCCAAATGCATAGAGGATGAAATCCTTGGAAAAGTCTGGGTTGATGAGAGTGGGTGCCTGGGAGATGGCTTCTTTGATTTGCTTCAAAACTCTCCTTTCCTTCTACCGTCCATTTGAAAGCCATGCTTTTCCTTAACATTTTGGTGATGGGCTTGACAAGGGCTGCAAAATCTGGGACAAACCTCTGAACAAAGTTTATCCTTCCCAGGAAACTCTGAAGGGCTTTCTTGTGGCTTGGCAATGGTAGAG
This sequence comes from Taxus chinensis, assembly GCA_019776745.2. Taxonomy (NCBI): domain Eukaryota; kingdom Viridiplantae; phylum Streptophyta; class Pinopsida; order Cupressales; family Taxaceae; genus Taxus; species Taxus chinensis. Next base: position 91,252,844 of record CM034155.1, read on the forward strand.
CTCTTATGGCTTCAACCCTCTCTGGATCAATTACTAATCCTTCCTTGGAGACAATATGGCCAAGGAGCTTCCCTTCATGTGCAAGAAAGATGCACTTCTTAGGATTCAAAGACACTCCAAACTTTCTACACCTCTGAAACACTTGCCTGAGGTGAAAGAGATGGTCTGTAGCATTCTTTGAGAAGACAGTGATATCATCTAGGTATACTAGCACTATCTTGTTGATCAAGCCTTTGAATGCCATATCCATAGCTCGCTGGAATGTTGCTCCGGCGTTCGACAGTCCAAATGACATCTTCTTGTAAGCATATGTGCCCCATTTGGTTGTGAAGGCTGTCTTGAATTGGTCTTCCTCCTTTACCGTAATCTGATTGAAGCCTGAGTAACCATCAAGTAGCGAAAACCTTTCTGAACCAGCTACGAGTTGCAATATTTGCTCCATGGAAGGGAGTGGATAATGGTCCTTGAGAGAGGCTCTATTCAAATCTCTGAAGTCAACACATAGCCTGATCTCTCCACTCTTCTTTATGACTGGAACTAAGTTGGCAACCCAACTAAAATGCTTGATTGGGAATATAATTCTTGACTCAATCAGCTTGTCCAATTCTTTCCTCATGAGAGGCTCCATGTGTGGATTGAATGGTCTCTGTTTCTGCCTAACAGGCTTAGTATTTGGATCCAATTCGATGGTATGCTGAGCTAAGTTGGGATTGAAACCTTTCAAGTCTTCATAGCTCCAAGCAAAACACGTCAGAGAACTCTTGACATAGCTGTATGAACTCACACCTTTCTTGATCAGTTGTCATCTTTCCAATTTGCAATAACTTGTTCTCTTCTACCAAAATGGGATACCGAATCTTCTCTCTTGACCTGAATGTTTGCTTTCTCCTTTCTAAACTGATCATTGGGGTTAAAAATGGACTCCAAAGTGATAAGTCCCTTGGGCAGCTTGTCAGTTCTTAGCTTTATCACCTGGTCACCATATTGCTGTTCCAACTTTTCTTGATTCTTAGCTGAGAACTCAGCTTCTTCTTGCAAGAAATGGATGATTTGCTGGTCATTCTCAAATACTTGCCAACTGACATCGTTATCCGGCACTCAAGGCCTCACAATCACGTGGATGTTTGGCTGTATCTTGTCTTGTTGAATGTTTTCCACAATGTCAAAGGCTGCCCCTACTGCTGCAAGCCTGTCAGCATCTTGATTCTCATTCCTAGGAATGGCTTTGATGCTGAAACCCTCAAAATCTTCCATGAGGTCCCACACCCTGTTCTTGTAGCACCTAAATAGATCATTTTTGGCAGCATGCTGTCCCTTGACCTGATTTACAATCAATTCACTGTCCCCAAAGACTTGCAAGTTCTTTATTTTTTTCTTGATTGCCCAATGCATCCCTTGCACCAAGGCTTCATATTCAGCAGTGTTATTGGAGCATGCAAATTGAAATCTAAAAGCTGAATAGTACTTTACTCTTTGAGGTGAAATAAGCATGGCTCCACCTCCTACACCTTGTCTACTCCTTGATCCATCAAAAAACAGCTGCCACACCTCATTGTCATCCTTGTGGTTTGGCTTGGTGGTGCTAGGAATAGGTTGATTTTCTTCGTGTATAAAATAGACTCCTAGCTCAGATTCTTCTATTCCTTGATAAGGATCAAAAGCATGTACCTTCCTTGCCCATTCATTAAGAGTTAGATCCGGGATGTTTCCAACTTTAGTGTCAGTTTCATCATTGCTTGGGTGATCTTCTTGATCAAATGCTGAGCAATTGGCATTAATCTGACTTGGAGTATAGGGCTTAATGTGGAAGTTTGCAATAGGTTCTGACCTAATTGTAGCCTTAGTTCCATACCCTCATTCTGAACAGCATGTGTGACCAATCAGCGGACAAATATCCCCCAATCTTGGCTGTGAAGTCCCTTGACAAGCATAGGGCAAAGAGTCGTGGAAGGTCTATGACTGATACATCTTGTAAGACAACAACATTTGGACATGCATGCAAGGTAAGACTCAAATTTCTAATCACTCCAACTGTTACTATTGCTGTCCCATCCAGCTGCACTACTCCCTTAGATGCTATTTCATACTGGAGCCCTAACTGATCAGTTATCTATTTAGGCTTTACTGAGTTACTTGCCCCCGGAGTCTATCATGCAATTATGCACTAGCTGATTTCCAATGATTAACGAAACATAGAAAGGGGGGGGCTTCAACATTTTACCTTGTTGTGCTCCATGATTTCCTTCAGGTTGGGCAGCATTTGTAAGCACTTTTGTCTTGCATCTGAACCTGCTGATTCGAAGTTGGCCAGTCATTCATGGCAGCTTCCAACAAATCTCTTTGGCCTGGGATGGATAGTGATTGCCACATTGATATGTTGACATTTGTCTTCTTCATCTGATCAATGATACTAAATGGTGATGAAGGATCTCTCTACTGTCCCTTGGTTTGCACATTTACTCCTTGTGTGTGGGCAGCAATAGCTGGCATTTGAGTTGGCCTAGGGGCTGTTCTTGGTTGTCCTTGTGCATTTGGAACGGGACTTTGCTTGCCAAATCATTTGTGGAGCTGTGAAAGGTTGTGGATTGGTTGGGGCTAATGGCTGTTCTCTTCACACCAAATTTCTCCTTTTTGACCTTGTGGTTGGCTACAACACCTTGAGAAACTGCCTGATTCATGCTACAAAAATCCTCTGCTTGCCAATTTACCAATGTGGTGTCATTTGGGGCTGATTGCTGTTGGAATGTTTCTTGTTGTTGGTTGTTTTCTTGACTGCTCTCACCCTCCACACCAGTATTTGCTACCATTAAAGCTTGAGTCAAAGCACCATTTTAGCACATGGGATTGATTATGAGGCTCATTATATGGAAAAAACCAATCATACCCCTGGGCAATGTTGTTTTGTGTTGGTACCAAATGCCTTAGAGGCAGATATGACATTTGGATTATAGAGGCTAGAATGGTCTATTGGCAGGAGGCCTTGTTTGATTCATATTTGCAGCTGGATTAGGTGGTCTTTGAGGCTGATATGGCTACCTATTAGGTTGAGCTTGAGGCTGATACGAAGGTCTAAAACCTTGAGTTTGTTGTCTTTTGAGAGTAACCAGCTCATTGCCTAGATTTTGCAGTTGCTTCATGACTTCCTGAAGTTCATTTGGAGGCACTAGAAGATGAAGTAGAAGCTTCACTTGAATTCTGATTTCTAGGAATGGGAGAAGGAGCTAAGACAGGTGCTTGACTAGTACTTGGGCTCTCTAAACTTGGATATAATGGCATTGGAGGCCTAGGAGCTAGCTTGCCAGCTTGAATCAGACAATTTTCAGCTCTAATGGCAATGCTATAAGCAGCAAGGATAGTTGTGCCTCCCATAGATTGAACCAACATAGAAATATCAGAATTTAAAGCTTTAAGGTAATATAGAAAAGCACCTTCTACTGTTGGCCTGACTGCCACTGGAATTCTATCCCAAGACCTTTGAAATCTGAAGTTGAAGTCAGCTAGCTGCTCATTGGAAGCTCTCTTGATGGTTGTCAATTGTTCTAGTAGAGACAAATTGTCTCCCTTTTCTCCAAACTGATCATGGAGAGCTATGCACAGTTGATTCCAGTTTGTGATAGAACCAGCTCCAAGGCTCCTAAACCATTGTAATGCTTTACCTTTGAATGAAGATGCCAGCAACTTGACAGCTACTTGCATCTCATTGATCTCATGGATTGCATAAATATTAGCAATATCCTTAACATGATCACCTAGAGTAGTCTGATTTTCTCCAGTGAATTAGGGAATGTTCTTCAAGGTTGTAATAGGAACTGGATGTTGTGCATTTAGAGCAAGTGGGCTGCTCCCTGTGAAGTTGACGTAGGGGTTGTTCTGAGCCATTCTAATTGGTCTTAAAACCCTTGTATATTGAATGAAAGGCCTGTCAGGTGGAGGAGTTGAGAGAGTTCTGTTTGGTGGAGATGGAGACCTTTGAACCCTCCTTCCCCTTTGCCTTCTTCTTGGAGATAATTGTAGATATTCAAACAGCACTTCTTCTTCTCCAACCCTCGACCTTATGATTCTTCTCATAAGCTTTTAGGCCTGCGCTGCTGAAACCAGTTGATTCTTCACCTTGGAGTCGCCAGATATGCAAATAATAGCTCTTTTCAAGTAAGAAAATTGCAGCAGATGCACATCAACTTTGCTGCAATAAAAATGAGACCTTTAGTCCCACCGAGCATGCCAAAACTGTTGATGCAGACTCACAGCACCCCTGGACGCTGATCAGATTTCTAGGTTGATCACTCTAGCATCCAGTGTGATTGCACAACATGGAAACCTCTCTCCAAGCATGGGGACTTGTGACTTTGAGAGAGGAATCTCCAAATTAGAGGCTGGTTCCTCAAACTCCTCTGATTTAGATCTATATTTTACAAAACTACAGAGGTTTAGATCCTAATCCTACTCTAACTTGCAAGGAGACAGGGGTAGAAGTGCAAAAATTAAAACTAACTAAAGATGGTGATGCACCAAAAGGAGTGGTGAAACATATTTGTCATGCAAATAAACACAGACCAAAGTTCACAACATAAAACATACACAGACTGATAAGGTGTAATTTAGTATCTGAAATGAAGCAAATAATACAAACAGAGTGAAAACCATTCACAGAGCCTGCATTATCATTTCCTGTATCAAAACACGCATTACACCCTCAGAGAGGTAAAAGAAAACTGTTATAATCTTTAGAGAGGTCTGATCCTTGCTTCAGTCACTTGCTAGAGCTGAAAGAAGAAATTGCTATGTCAAAAAATGTTCCCCCTTTAGAAATGAGCCAAATCTGGATTTTACATTGCATGGGTTGAACCCAGGAGACAAAAAACGTACAAAGGCATGGAAGCCCATTCTTTCTTGACTGCAGGTGCATTAAAACAGCATGGGGGACCTTACAAACCCATACCCTGTCACTTTGACCAGATTACAGGAGAATGCGACCCATTCTGCATTAAATCTGGTCGCTGGAATGTCATTTCTGGCCATGAACACGTGTCAGAGCCGTTTCTCGATTTTCTCCCTCCAGACTACTCCCAAATGCAAGGTTGACCCCAAAATCGTGTAGAGAATTTCACACAGCTTTTCGTTGATATAAAGAATGTGCAAATCTGAGCTCTGGATCGAAATTTATGGCGATCTAAAGATTTAGGGCACAAAACAGGTGAAAACGTGTTTTAAAATCTTTCCCGCGCTCTGCCACCTGGATGACCACGTGGCACATGCTGATTGGACGAGAAATTCTCTCTCCTCTACCTTTCGTGGGCTTTCCTTTTGAAATGTGCTTGTGGGCCCCTTAAAATTAGACACGTGGTGCTATTTCATTGGTTCGGGTCAGTGCTCAAAACCTCACCCTTTGACTTTTGGACTGCCTCCCTTGCGACACGTGTCGTGATCTGGTTGGTTCTCGGCCCTTTCGGCTCTTTCGCGTCCACCGCGTCCATTTGTCCCAGATGTCCCAGTGCTGCCTGGGACAAAAACCTCCGATCCGCCCGAAATGGGCTTCCTTGTCCCTTATCTGCCGATGACACATGGCGTCTTTTGATTGGCTTTCGGCTCCTTCGGCTCCTTCGCGTCCATTTGTCCCACATGTCCCGAACTGCTTGGGACAAATTCCTCCGGTTCACCCGATTCGGCCAGTTCACGTCCTCGCGGCCTAGATGTCCCATTTGCTTCCAGACTATTTGTTCTCATTTCGACCGAACCGGCTGGTTCGCGTCCTTCGCGTACTCTTGTCCCGAACTGTCCCGCTCAGCAGTTAGTCATTTTTTCTCCTTCGGCCGAACCGGCTTTCCGCGTCTGCCGCGTACTTCTGGCCCGATTGTCCCAAATGCTTAGCGGGCCGCTTGGAGGCTTTTCGGCCAATCCACACCTTTCTGTCCCACACGTCCCTACTGTTGCAAGGACTAGGACTTAGTCACTTTTCATGATTTTTCCTGGCCCAAGCTTGTTCTCTGCAACTTTTCGCATTTTCTCAGAGCTTGCTCCTTCCTTCTTCGGCTAGGGGAGTTAGAAAAATATCTGAGGGAACCTTAGAAACATGATTTTTTCCCCGAATCAATCCATTTTCCTGGGACTTGAGAATTCTGATGCACGTTATCAAATTAACCCTGGGGGTGAATTTAGATAACAAGTTGATCTTTGGGATGAGGTTGTCATCCAAAGAAAGGACAATAGTAGGTTGATAATCGAAGAAATCTAGATGTTAGATTTATCTGACATCCCAAAAGGCACTAAGGACAATGAGAGTGTCCTTGACGCCTCGTATGATGGGTTGAACGAAGATCAATATGTATTCCTAGCCATTGATTGGTCCATTGCTGAGAAAGCTTCTATCACGGGAAAAGCTACTCAAATTCTTTCCTGTACTAAGGCGTGGCTCATCTCTTGGGGAATGAGTTATAAAGAAGGGAGTTTTCCAAAGCTAGATGCTTTGGAAATGGGACCCTAAAAAGGAAAAAAGGAAAAGGATAAGAACCCTTCCAAAAGGCCAAAGAAGGTTAAGTTTGTAAGAAAGGGAGAAGATCAAGTAACTACACCAATGGCCACTCTCCCACAAATAGTTGAGGTTCATGATTCACCTCCACAACCAGAACAAGGGAATCTTCCTTCAAGAGAAGAGATTATTCAACCTTCCATTCCTCCTTTGGTAGACAGTTCATCAGAGGTAAGTCTTCCTCACACCTCTTAAGCTCTAATTTTGAAATCCTTGCCTCCTCCCATTCAACCTTTCTTGTCTCAGGTTTCTTCACCAAGTTCCTCAGCTATGGCTAGTATCTTCTCTGGCCTCTCACCTCTCCCCAATGGACCCCAGTTAACCATGGACATGCCTCCTCCTACTACACCTCCATTCCCTGAATCCATTACCACGGATACCACACTTACAGTGGTTACCACTCCACAAGCTAACCTTCCTCCACCTAAAGATGTGACCATAACACCTGTAATGGGAGAAACTTCTTCCAATACGTCTCTATGGTTAGTAGATCAGACTCCGAGGAAGAGGAAGGTGGTTGTTCCATTACCAGCCTTTGATTTTAGTTCCCTCAAGGTCACTCCTACCAAGTCGACCAAGAAACCCTAAACAATCTCAAGGATTTCAGTGGATGCCTCGGGGCATAAATTTATAGAGATTTCTACTCCCACGGATGATAAAACTAAGGATGATACAATGGTCACAGATTATCAAATCACAAGGGTGGCTCTAGGGAAAGTAACAACAGAGGGAGCACAGCAAGATACACAAGATGACATGAATGTATTGTGCCAAAAATTAAAGGAAACTAAGGAAAATAGGGATGAGTTGAAAGAGAAAGTACAACAGCTAACAAAAGTGCTACTCAAGCTCTCAAAGCCTCCTGAGTCAACACCATCATCCTCTACTCCTATCAGGTTTGATTTCTCATCAGTACCCATGATTGAGAAGATTAATGAGAAGGGGGAGAACGGTCGATGAATGGATCCAAAGGCTGCTCCTACAAGGAAAAGAAGTCATTGAGGACACTGTGGAAGTCTACAAATCTTAGAGGATATAAAGAAGGATGGAGAGAAAATGGACGATGAGTTTTCAGCAGAAATTAGGAACCTAGAGTTGACTTTCAAAGCTCTCCAAACACTAAAACAGTTTTTATCCCGTATCTTGGTCGAAGAAGGCATCGTTCCACATGGGGATAAACATTTTCAGCTAACCAAATCCATCAAATTCAGAATATAGATTCTCAATGAAGCTTGCAGGAAATTGAGGGAATCAATAGATCAATTGGTCAATGGGAATAATGACTTAGAAGAAGAGCTAGTCAAGATCTATGCTAAGGTGTTGAGTGAAATCTCGGGTATCCTGCATGTTGATGATCTTTACAAATAGATCCAAGAATCAATTTAGCATGAACCAACTTATGGATTTAGCCTGGAAATCATTGACAGGTTTGTGAAAATTGAACATTATTTGGAGACTCTGAGGAAACTCAACAAGAGACTAAAAAAGCTTCCTGGAAATGCTAGCGATACTTAGGAAAGATGTGAAGTTCTGAGTGATCATTCCATCGTGCCTGATGAAAATTAGATGCATGGTATAATCCAAAAATTCCAAGAATTTCAGGAAAAATAGGCTTTGTTGGAGGAAGACAAAGATGATGATACATAATAAGCGCAATGTGACATGTCATTTCAATCTTGAAATCGACATGTCTTTTTCATTTTTGTTTCATCACATAGGGAGAAAATTTTGATTTGGTCTCCTGCGTGAGAGTCAAGCAAAATAGGACTCTCATTAAAAAGACTATTTCCTAGTATTTATCCTATTTTCTCTCAACTCCTTTTATTATAAATAAGGGATGCTTATGCATTCGAAAGGGTTGAGATTTTTGGAATATTGGGAACTATTATGAAGAAGAAAAACTTTGTGTTTTCTTTTAATCATTTGAGGAATAGAAATTGATGCTATTTTTTCAAACTTTGTGTTGTGAGATTCATCTCTCTTAAGATATTGTTCTTACGTTTAGGATCTTAAGCTATTCTTTGTTTAGCATTCTCGATCATTTTAATTGTTTCAAACATTACATTACATTTGTTATCTAGAACTCATATGATTGTTTCGTGATCTATGTTTTCTTGAAAGAAAATATGTCCCCATCATTTCCTTTCCATTGTGTTTTCCTTCTGATCCATTCCATTTCGGAAAACAACAACTTCTTTACCTAGTGTGGATATGGATTTTGGGATTCTATCCCAACCCCAATGGTTAGATTAGTGTGAATATTGTACATATTATTTATGTTGTGTTTTAGATTAGTAATAAACAAGCAGCCTCACCTGTCTTTGAGGAGGGATTTAATCCCATACACTGTGGTTGAACCTCATATTTTGGCGTGACAAAATATCCAACCAACACATCCCAATATTTATGTCCAACATCACATTTTTTTGTCAAATCCTGGCTCAATATCTTGTTGAAGGCCTCCACGGTGTCATTTTCTTGAGGATGATAAGGTGTAGTCTTGTGGTGTGCAATCATAAATTCATCCACTAATATCCTGATTGTCTCATTTAAGAAGTGTGTGCCCCTATCACTTGTCAAGATTAGCGGGCATCCATACCTAATAAGACTATTTTCCCATAAGAACCTGATTGTTGTATAACCCTTTGTAGGTACTGCTTCTACCCACTTTGTAAGATAATCTATGCAAGTGATGATATAGCATGATTGAGTTCTACGTATGGCTGGTGAGATAGGACCCACAAAATCTATAGCCCATTTCTCAAATGGATCTACACTAGCAATAAGCCTCAAAGGCATTTCATCTCTCTACCCAAGTTTTCCAAGATGCTGACAATGATCACATGCCTTACAATACTCTTTACAATCTTTGTACAGGTTCTCTCACCATAATTCAGTGAGTAGAATTTTACGTGTAATGATGTCACCTGCATAGTGCCCACCTACAATACCACCATGATCCTTTTCCATGATATATGTGCACTCATGTTCTAGTACACACCAGCGCAATACTTCATCTTGGCCTAATTTGTATAAGTTTCCACTGATCAACATGAAGGGTGTCACACGAATTGTAAGTTATTTCTTCTCTAATCCTTTCATTCCTTCTAGTGCCATACATGTGCATAAAAAGACAAAAATATCCTCCAACTCCAAAGGCGCGTGATGTAACCTATATAATTGTGCATCTAGAATTGTATCTTCAATTTTTTGTGTGTCCTCCCCTGACTGGATTCGTGATAAGTGGTTTGGACCAAAATTACTCTTACCAGATTTTACCATAACTGTGAAATTAAATTCTTGGAATAAGAGCACCCATCAACATATGCACCCCTATAGAACAAACTTATTTATCAATTATTTTAATGGCATGTGATCAGTATAAAATACAAAGGGTTTTGCTAGCAAATACTGTCTAAATTTATGTAGCGCGCAGATCATTGACAAGGCCTCGCACTATGGATTTGTGTAATTCTATTCTACATAAGTCAACTTTATACTAGCAAAATAGATAGGATGGTATATAATACCTTCTCCATGCTGAGCTAACACCATGCCAATGGCTATGCCAAAGGAATCCACATGTACGTGAAATGGTTGGTTCGATGAGGGAAAACATAGAATATGTGTTGTAGTTAGTATCTCCTTCAATAACTCAAATGCCCGTTGTTGTGGTTCTCCCCAATAGAATGTCTCTTTTCCTTTTAATAACTCTTCCAGGGGCATGAAAATATTTGCATACCCTTTGCTAATTTTTCTATAATACCCTGTGTGGCCCAAGAATCTGTGCACCTCACTTTGAGTGGTAGGATCCTTCAGGCTTACAATAACTGCAACCTCAACTAGATCTACTAATAAACCTTCCTTACAGATGATATGCCCTAAGAGAGTTCCAAAAGTTGTAGCAAACATGCGCTTCTTGATGTTTAAGGATATGCTTAATTGTCTACATATTTCAAACATTAAGTGCAAATTGTCACAATGATCCTTAACAAGCCCATATATCATCCAATCATCCAAGTAAACCTACAAGAATTTGTGAATAAAATATTGGAATGCTTGAACAACTATGTGCAAAAATACAGCAGTCACATTTTTCAAACCAAAGGGCATCACAATATGTGTAAAACTTTCCCATTCAGTGGTGAAAGTCATTTTCTCTTGATCCTCCTGTGCAATTATAACCTGATGGTACCCAGAGAATCCATTTGTAAAAGAGTAAACTTTGTGCCTTGCAACGCCTTCTAATATTTCCTCTATAAAAGGTGTAGGAAAAGGATTAATCACACATGCAGCATTCAGTTCCCTATAATCCACACAAATCCTAATCCAACTATCTTTCTTGATATTGATTACTATTGGGCTAACCCACTATGATTCCTCTAGGGGCTTAATGATGCCATATTTCAACATGTTGTCTATTTCTTCCTTAACTTTTATGCACAAGTTTGGGTTCATCATGTAAGGTCTCTTCTTGATCGGGTGCACTCCTTCATTTAGCTTAATCTTCATCTTGCCGAATGAATCATGCACTCATTTTAACTCATGGTAGCCCCTAGGAAATAAATCCTAGAAATCACATAGTAATTCAATTATCTTTGCCACTTCAAAATCAGACCAATAATCCCCAATTATTGCCTCCTTAGGTTCAACATCTATACTAATGTTCACTTTCTTGGTCTTCATAGGTTCATGATAGGCACATGCATTCTTATCCATGCTATCTAACACTTTGTGTGTACCTGCTAAATGAGTTATATCCAAATATTCTACTTCCTCATCATCCACTATGTAGACCATCTTTCCTTTCTCCTTTTCAAAGCAAGTGCATGTAAATAGTTTGGCATTTGTATCATCTACTTCATCAAAATGCGTTCGTGAGTCTACCTCACCAAATAACTCTTAAATGAGTTCTTCAGCATTTGCACTATCTCCCATATTTAACCACTTTATGACCCTTAATGCCTCTTCCACTGGAGGTTTAGTAGAGAAGTAGTCAAAATTATTGTTCATTCCTGCAACCAAGCCCTGTCAATTTCCAGTCTCCCTTTGCATCTCTGCATAAACATACCAAGCGTGTGCGCAGCCTTGTAAAGTGGAATAAATCTTGTGCACCCATAGTGAAGGTGGTAAAGCTTCCTACCCTTCATTCCAGAGTCTCTTACACCGCTGAACATGGTGTTGAACAAGTTTATTACCATTATACATGCATATTTGAGTAGGTGCATTGCTCCTGAAGAATTGAGTGGTTAGAGAAATTCTGACTTCATTCCATTCTATGAGATTATGCTTGTGAACCATCCACCAACACACTGATGTCCCACACAGGGTATACACTAACATATTTCTTCTTTCCACTTGATTTGTCCACTTCTTATCCATGGCGCACAGGAATACCATAGGGTCTCCTTCTTCAGTGTACTGAGGTACAGACTTACCTATCCTCCTAACATAATGAGGTTTGCTTCTCCACGCAAATGTGCTTCTGATTTTGTGCCCAACCATATCATAGGTGCCATATGCCCAGTTATCACAATAATACTTGTAGTATCACTAATAGACTATGCATCTTTCCACTAGAGGATTCCTTCCTTAAATGGCTTAAGTACTTCCAGGTCTCGAGTGACACATACATAATTTTTTTTCAGGTCTTTCTCATTCAAAGGTTCAACATAAGGTGTAAATTTCCCATCTATCAAAGGGATAATCACTCTTTATTCCTTGTTCTCAAATCTTATATATCCCTTGTTGAACCTTAGATCAACATTATTTGCATAACACCAAGGGCACCCAAGTAGAGATGGGAATTTGTCTTCTTATACAAGTGATAAGACCTAATTCCCCAGTGAACTTGGCCCCTTGTATAGTAATGGATGAATCCTTTTAAACTCCTATGGGAGTGGCCTTAGTTTGGTTAGCCATAAATAATACATTAGAGGATGTTTGTAATGGATGTTTTCCCATCTGTGCCCATGCATCTAAAGTAATAAAATTCACTTCTGCACCTATATCAATCAATAAATTACTCAAAATCCACCCATCCAAAACATCATTCAGAGTGATCTCCTTGTCATAATCCAGACTATGAGGGGGAAGATTAGCATGCATGATCTACTGTCCATTCTTAATACTTCTATGCAGGGTGCTTCCCTTTAGCCAATTCCCTAATAATGGAATGATATTCTCCTGGCACAACATCTTGCATACCTCTTTTACGTCATCAGTATCTGATTGGACTATCTCTGTTGCCTTATTTTTTTCTAACTTTTGTGAATTTTCCTTTAAACAATGTATTTCATCCTGAAGATTTTTGAGTAGCTTCATGGTCTCTTGATAAAACTCCTTGTGATGTGTAGTATCTAGGTACCTTGCATGTAAAAATTCCTCCTTAGTGATGGTAGGATTATATTATAACGTCTCTCTGGCATGCACAACTTAAATGTGTGTACTAATATTCACAAGTAATACCTTAGGTTCTGGTGCCAACTTTAGCATCCACTAATTTTCCACAGTGTGTTGTATTCTAACCATCATTGCACCATTTTTCTCTTATTTATGTTGTTTCCTAAGATGCTAATATAGGTTCGGGCATTCCTCATAGTTATGATTCTTCCCACAAAATGAACAAGTAATATTATGAGGACATTCACACCTGTAGTGGTCAAGAGATCCACACCTAAAACACGTTCCATGAGGAAACTCACCTCATCTACCACCTTGGCCTCGATCCCTGAATCCACCGCAATATCCTCGACCTCTACCATGACTTCCCTTAAATCGTCCCTCATTCTATTCACAACACCCTTGGTTGTGATCATTATCATGGTGCTCATTTTTACTTTTATAATTATCTAATACTCATGTCTAGTATACACCAATATCTATAGCATCATGTATTTGAAAAATCAACCTACAGTCTTCTATATTATGAGTCATGGTTTGGAAAATCTTACAATAATAAGATACATTCTTTCTTATTGCGCATTGTAATAATGGGCAGTGGTTTGCATCATGGTCTGAATGACATATCTCGTAGTCTTGCAATAATGAACACACTGATATATGGGGAAAAATATCTTTGGTGATCCCTTCCACTTCATAATTTGTACACGAAATCACAGTGCATGTCTCATGTGCTCAATTTGGTAATAGTTTCTCCAACTGCTTTGACATAGCTACAATTTTTGCCTCTAGGAATGGGCTCACTCCAGTGTTTATACTCTTGACTCATTCAGTGCACAAATCAGTTTCAAGTGCTTCATGCAGGTCTGTATATGTCTTATGTGATAATGCCCTTCTGAAAGGTGTGATCAAGCCCCCAACAAATTAGTGTGCATGTTGTTTTGCATGAATATTATAAGAAATTTTAGACAATAGTTTCTTAAAATGGGCATCATATTCTTAAATGCTCTCAGTAGTGCCCTACTTAATATCCTTGAGCACACTTATACTCTTCTTCTCAAACTTAGGGATATGAAACTCCTTTAGGAAAGCATCCTTTAATGTTACATAATCTACACAAGTATGATCAGGGTCAAACTTCCTATACCAATTGTGTACGTGTCCTTGTAATGTAGTTACAAACTAACTTGCCTTGCACTCAAAATCTATAATTCCTTTTTTGCACCACAGTATCTCACACATGTGCATGTGTTCAGCAACATCTTTTATTCCCCTATAATCTAGAAGATGGAGAGACATCTCTATGTAAATATTTTGGGGTTCATAAGGACCCTGCCCACCTAATCCTAAACCACATATGTTACCTCTACCTCAAGAACCACTAGATCCACCAGAAATAGAGCCACATATGACCCCTGATCTGCTACCTATAGCCAGAAGTGGACCAGTGGATGTACTTCCATGTGTCCCAATAATGGTACTAAACTAAACTCCTACGGTTTGCAAAGTGGTATTACTCCTAGAAGTGAGTCCAAAATTCTATGTGCTTGAGTTCTGTGCTGACAATGCACCTGAGAAGGTACATCTAAACAACAATGAAGATGTTTTCGTGCCCATAGATGTACTTGTTATCTGACTTACTCATACTCTTCTACTACCCAAACTAGTTTGTTGACTACTGGTTGTACTAGATACTAGAAAACCAAACGCATGGGATAGGTTGCTAGGTATATTCAGATGCATGCCCACGGCCCATTTTGTCTCTGCTGGCATGCTCCCATGTGAGGTTGAGGATATTTCCCTATGATGCTTTCCCAAATGGGGGATTTTTAGATGTTTTGGTTCCATGCCTTCTGTGTGAACTCCAAATCCTTCACGAGCCATCTCTCTCCTCAATTCCATCCACTCTGTAATATCATGCTACTTCTCTATCTCCCTCTCACACACCTCATTTTACTTAATCTACCATTCTTCTCATAGCCTCTCTACTGGCAGGTCTGTCATCCTTCACCAAACTTGCTCCTTCCCTGTGCGTGGTGGGGTTTAGCTAGCCATCAGCTTCTCTTACAAGTTTAGGGTTACCATCAAGATTTTGATCTCTAGTGGAATGCCTTGTAAATTATTTCCCCTTGGATAATGTTAAAACTGGAACTTAGCTACCTCTGAGAAAGAATAAGTGGAAATTGAGTACTCCAAAATATAGCTATTCAAAACACCACATAACCAAGTGTCCACAATGTGCGTCCAAATTAGATGAGCATCATAGAGGGCCTAAAATTCTTCCTGCATCCAGACAAGTGTGTGATACCTCCAATTCCTTTTAGACACATAAACAACTAGCCACTTGTACAACTCTACTAGAAAAATAGCAAATAATATCTCATATAAATAGCCATACAAAATCTTCTCCACCCATGTGCATGTGTCAAACTCAGATCTAGTGTTGAAGCTCCAAGTGAAATCTTATTCCAAATCCTTTATCCACTCCTCAACACTTGCTAAGATCAAATGGTATTTCTTCATTGTGAACCATCCTGAAAACAACTAAAAAAGAGGTCCCGGCAATAAAACCAATGACGTAGCCTAGAATCCACTATATAAAACCCAGGCACACTGGCACATCACCCAACCTAAGTTGATCTCTCACCCAAAGTGTGCAAAGGTACCAGGCCCCTCTTTAGATTTGTTTGTGCAGGATGTTAGTGTGATGAAGATAAAGCATATATTCAGATCCATAAATAAACATAAACATTCCACATAGCATATTATTGATCTAGATCTTAGAGAATCATGAATTAAATAATAACTATAATAAGATCACCCATACAAAAACCAGTTATAGTCATGTTTAACACCATTATCCAGCCAACATACTCCTTTACATTAAACATTGTAAAACATAGAATCTTCTTACATTATAAAGTATCACCATAAGTCATACACGCATCATATTCAACAGCATAACTCTAAATTAATTCACTCTTTCTAAACCACACATTTCACTACATATTTATAGGGGTGGGGACTTTCCCTTCACCACCTACACACTTCCCAAAATAGGTCACATGTTGATAACAACTATGTGCCTTTACAATAACATACACATATGCAAGTGCACTAATAATAGACATCCTATAATTAACTCAAAGAAGTAATACTATTATTAACTCAAGCTCATGCATGACACTTATAAGTCACTCATTCCTAAAATACCATTTACATGCCATGCATGCAATTCTCCATCTCGATGTGTGCTCTACACGCTATCTCCAAAAATATCTTGTATCTGTGAAAATGGCTAAGTCTTGAATCAAACTTTTTCTGACACATGTTTCCTTTCCTATCATTCCACACCTTTAAATGCACCTTGTTCCTGCATGTGAATCCTATGTGTGTATTGTCCTTAGGAAAATATTATCTTCTCAACATAATACCAACTGGATTATCAAAACTTATCTTAGGAACTGGAAAACTAAGTGCAAGGGTCTGATCACCATGTGGGTTAAGATGCATGCCTACGGCTCTCCTCCTTTCTTCATATGACGATATCTCTCCCAAAGTAGAGGGAGTTTCTCTTCCATGCTTGCCAAGATGGGGTAACTCAAACTGCTCAGGTTCCACATCCTTCGAACCTAAAATATTTCCCACAACGTCTGACTCCATAAATCCATCACTCATGCAACTTCACGTAGTCTTGCCAACTCCCTCTCCCAAGATTCATTATACTTCAGCCACCTCTCCTCTCTCTATTTGTGTCGTAAGGTCTACCATCCACTACCACACCAGCTTCCGCACCCCGCACTTAGTAGGAGTTTAGCTAACCATGGGGAAGGCTTCCAAACCTAAATTAATGATTAGGAGGTTGATGGATAATGACAAAGAATGCAAAAAATATCATATGGGTTATCATAAGAAATCAAACTTAGCAACCTCCAGAGAAGAATAATTTGAGATTGCATATTCCAACGTGTAACAAGTCAACACACCTCTCCACCAGTGATCAATGACATAAGTCAAGGTCAGATCAGCATCTGAAAACTACTTATATTCCTCTTGGTTCCAAATATGAGGTCTATAATACCAACTTATCCTTGATGAATATGCTGAGAGCCATTCATACAACTCTATTGGGAAATAACAGAAGAATTTCTTATAGAATTCCTGATACAGGTTCTCCTCCACCTATTTTTATGCATCAAACTTATATCCAATACTGAACCTTTGAGAAAAATCATCCTCTATACTTTTAAGCTAGGTCTCGATGTTCTCCAAGGTTGGACACTCCATCATCACACATCATTCTCAAAATAACTTCAAAAGAGGTCCCAATAATGGAACCAAAGTGTAGTCATTTCTTCATATACCTTCTTTCTACCCCAAACGTATTTTCCTACCACCCATCATGTGCTAAGAACTCACCTAAGGTGCGTGTGAGCATTGAGCCCCTCCTTTATATGAGCCTCACGAGAATGATTTTCCATTGATGAAGAATGAGTTGCAAGAATAGAAATATAGACATTCACTAAAAAATAGAAGATACAGAGAACAGATTCATGCACAAATGCATCATAAATGGGAATGAACATTGTAAATAAGTATAATGAAACTAGATCTAACTAAACATAATATGAATAACACAAGGATTTACACTTAAGAACATGAATAACCAGAATTAAACACATATATTGATTTATAAAAATTTACAGTGGCTCCATCACATCATAAGGGTCAATAGACTCAATAGATCAAGGAATATTATCTTAAAAACCCGCTAAAAATACTCTGCAGAGAGAGCTCCTAGCTATTCTACCCATTACAACCCTTTTTCATACCCAAACTCATGCATATATGTTCAATAACATCCTTGTAATTATTTCTGAAGTACCTTATTACCACTTGAAACCCTCTTTAACCCTTCATTTCCCCAACACTTTATTGTTACTCTCCTCT
Source organism: Taxus chinensis (assembly GCA_019776745.2). NCBI lineage: Eukaryota > Viridiplantae > Streptophyta > Pinopsida > Cupressales > Taxaceae > Taxus > Taxus chinensis. The sequence continues at coordinate 91,270,722 of CM034155.1, forward strand.
TCTTATTTCAGACCTAAGCACTCCTTTAAATAGGATCTAGATACACCACCTTGGTTTCCTTCATGAACAGATCACATGCCAAATGGAAGTGTGGTCCTCCATGGTCGAATGCCTATGCCAACTTGGAAATGCCTCCATTACCTGTAATGATCATCCTAGGAATATTCCTTACATGGAATATTATTTTCTTGACCTCTAAGGCTCCATGCTGGCACCTTATCCATTCATCATGCGTACTCGGGCTTTTCACGTGTTTCTCTTGTGATAAATCCTTCAAAATATGGCTAAGTCCCTAAACCTTCCTACTCCTGCATGTGCCAACCTCTTCTCCCGTGCACTTTGACTTCTTCCTTGGGACTTAGTCAATTTAGGGACCAACAAATATTTTTTGGATTTGATCACATAGAAATTAGTTGCGGTTCCTTTCTACTTGTCTTTGTAGTTCGGTACTTCCTTTTCCATGTGTTACATGGTTTTGAGATTTAGTGAATGGGTTTTATATTTCAAAGGGGATGCGGCTTGTGGATGGTTTTCCTTTCTTGTGTTTTCACTAGCTAATTAATTTGTGGATTTTATATAGGTCATGATTTAGTGGAAGCTTAAATCCAAAATTGATAAGTGTCTAGATAAGGTCATCCCTATTTTCAAATAGGTATTAGTAAATTTGGGCTATACCTTGTGCTATAAAGATAAATTCATTACGAATACCTTGAACTTATTATTTGTGATTAACAAGGATTTACTCATCATCATTATGAACTCACTTAGTAGTCTAAGGATTCACAAGAGGATAATCAATTGTGTTGTTATGTCTCAATCAAATACTATATAGAGGTTTGGGTGCTATTGGTTCTTGTTTTATCACATATTAATCTTGTTTAGGGTTTTTCTAGAAGTTGACTATATGTGGCTGATGAGAAGGAATATTTTGGGTAAAATATTGATTAAATTTATAGTTTAATATGAGATAAGAAATAAACCATTAAATTAACTTAACTAAATTTTATTTTTGATGAGGAGGGTATAGATTACCCTAGGATTGATAATAATGATTGATTGCTAGGTTTTTTATCAATAGGTTTATGGTGGGTTATATCCTAACTTTAGGATTTAGAGTTTTAATCAACCTTAGAGAGATTATATGGGAAATTTGGTTTAGATTTGAATAATATGTATGATTAATGGGATAAAATTAGATTGATTAGTGTTTTGGGATAGTTATGGGTGGTTGATGAGTATTTGTATACATGAGAGGATAGTCTAAATAAGAGTGATGATTATTGGATGTGGTATATAATAGGTAGGATAAAAGGTTAAGAGTAGTTTACATTGGGTAATATTTTAGATGGTGTAAGAATATTATAGGAATGTCATAAAACAAGAACTAATAATAAGAGAGTTTTGTAGTTTGAGTGGGTATTTGGTGCATAATAAGAGGGTGATTTAGTAGTAAGCAGATGTTTGATGAGTATTTTGTTTGATGTGGATATGGGATGTCAAAAAATAAAGTTTTGAAATAGGTGGGACTAGTTTAAGAGATGAAAGGATGATGATTGGGGTTGATTGTATTTAATTAAAGTTTGGTGTTAGGTTTATAAACACATTGGTCACCCGTAATAAAAAATGATGTCACACAAGTGATAAGACACAAGCCCTATTATAGTTATAAATGGATTTTTCAATGTAAATAATAACCCACCAATATACCTCACATAAAGTGTTGATATATTAATCTCTTAATCCTCACTTTATGTGGCAAACCCCATGTAGGTTTGTGTGCATGTGTGTGCAATTTTTTGTCTAGGATTCCCTATCACCAATGATGCAAAAGTGGGGGGCAATAACTAGATGTAAAACTCAAATGTGGATTGAATAGAAAGAATGCAACCCTTTCCCCTTATGCTTGTGTGATGCAGATATAGAAGATTCCCAAATGTAGTCCCTTGCCTTAGTAAATAGTTCCCCTTAATAGTAATATCTTTGCACATAATATAGTGAGTATGTTATGTTTATATAGGGATATCTTGTTCAAATTTTGACACTATTGACTCGAAAATTCTGACTACAACCTAAGGGAATACACGGGTAACAACAAAGACCAACCTTGAACAAATAAATTAGGACCACAAATTATGAAAAATAAGGGCTCCTAAAATCATGGACTGGGTCACCCCAGTGCAACCCTAGGCACCCTTAATATAGGACTGAAGATGACAACTAAGCAAATTACAACACTTGAGACTCCCTAAAAGACACCCAAAACTATGCATATAAGTGATGAATGTATAAGAAAAACAACCAGGATGACTGACTAATTGAAAAAAAGACCAAGGGATGGGTCACTAGTGAATAATTTTATTATGCAAGATCCATGTATAAAATAGCATACCCAGAGATATAAATTTAATAGTAAGTGTGTGATTTTGTGACTGAATTTTCCCCCACTTTATGTTTGTGAGTGGAAATCTTGGTAACATAAAGTAGATAGAGATGTGTACCTAAGAAAAAGTTGGAGAAGCCCATGTTGTAGAAGAATGCATAGAAGTGTAATAGAATCGTGTTGATAGAACTATAAAATCATGTTGAACAAAGGACCAGTGGGTTGATCCATGTAACGTAATGAAAAAGCATAAATTTCATGATGACGTGTACTAAATGAAAGTGATGATTAGGACGTATGATGATTTTGAACATGGTTTAATGATGAATAGGTGGGTAGGTAGTGATCGATTCCCAACCTAAACGTTCATATATGAATGAATAATCAGAGGATTTGGGAATCCTTCCACTAGAGGAAGAGTCTAGCAATAAAATTGTTTTATTCTCCAATCTTTAACTACATCCTCAAGATCTAGTTGTTACAGACATACTCAGATAAAATTTTGTGATTTTTGGGTCCAAATGATTTTGATTAAGTAGTTGACCCATATAGGAGTGATATAGGAAAGGAACTCTTGCCCCCACTCCACGAGTGTCATCGCAATGTGAAAGCTTCCAATTTGGGTCATCATGCGATATGAAAGAGGTAGTTTCCAAGTTAGGTCATCTAGAAGAAAACACATAATGAAAAAGGTGGCTTCCAAGTTAGCTCATCTTGAAGCAAATGTGAGATGAAAGAGAACTTCCAATTTAGGTAATCTATAAGTGAGTACAAACACATATGATGGCTTCCAAGTTAGGTCATCTGGAAGAAAACACAAAATATAAAATAAATTCCCAAATTATGTCATCTGGGAAAGAAGTGGTGATTGTAACTCCCAAGTTAGGTCATCTGGGAGACCACTTGTAGATTTTAATGATATGATTTTTGATTGGTTGATTAATTATTTTGATTGGTTACTCATGGAGATATTTTTCATTAATTTCCCCTAAGTTAGTTCATTAGCGAGAAGTCGATAGAAATTGATAAAATGTTACATGATTTTTTTAAAATCGCTTGTTGGCCCCAAGTTAGGTCATTAGGGGGAATCGATAGAAAGTAGTTCGTGATCATGTGTAGAAAAATTTAAATATTTATTACCCCTAGATTAGGTCATTAGGGGGAATTACTGTTGAAATTGTTAGCACAAAATTACAGCACCCCTAATTTTTTGTGATTTATGTGTGAGGAAATCAATGTAATATGCATAACATGGGATTATCCTAAGGTGTAGGACCTTGAAAGTAGGATAATCCTCTAGAGAATGGAAAACTAATCTACCCTAGTGCCAACTTCTCTAAAGTGTAGAGAATGGAAAGCTAAACTAATCGTACCCTAATGCTTTCCAATGAGGTAGGGATAAAATAATACACAAAAACATAAATCTACTCTAAGGGAAGGTGATGCACCAAGAAAGGGTGAGACAATCTGAGTGAGTGAAAAATAGGGAGTAAACAAAGTGGGATAGGGTAGATGGAGGTGCCACAATTTGAAACAATATTTAATTCCCTATATTCATGAATCACAACAAATTAAAGATCCTATAAAGAGATAGAATATACACGATATACCCACAAATATAATGGGAGGAAAAAGATGCAATATAATTCGAATTAGGGAAAGAAAATCCACAAAACACTAATTTTATTACTAAAAACATGCACAATACATTACAATAAAGGAAAAAGGAAAAATCCTTTACATAATGAAAAAAATTGAGGGCTTTAGCTCATAACAACTCTTGGATAATTTTGACAGAGTTCCTTTACATTACATAAAGTCTCCCTTCAAAAAGAGGTGAATTTTACAATATATAGAATAAGAGCCTCAAAATTGCCTCACCAATAGACAAATTCCATTGAAGAGGTATGGGAGGCAATACAAATTGGTACTTTGCTTGAATGGGAAGTCATAGGCAACATACCTCATTAATTTGGTAGTTGAAAAACCTTGTACTATTTCCATTAATGCATGGTTTGTTTCTACACTCGGGCAGTTGCATGTATTTTCTTCTCCCGAGTGGTATCATTTCCTTCCTGGTGTTGGTTGGTTGTGTAAATGTAATTGGTTGATAATATGATTTCCCCGCCACCAACTGGTAGCTCAAATTATTTTTTTGAGCGGTAGCACCCGTACATGTGTTATCGGCACCTTTTTTTGTCACCTGACCACTTTGTGGTGCAACTAGCTGGTAGCATTCTTGACCATTAACTCCTACTACAGGTTGGTAGCATCCATACATCCTACTAGATGGTAACATTTTTAGTACTAGTGGCACTTTTGTGTCATTTATATACCTATGACCCATTGATCCTAATACAAACTGGTAGAATAAAATATGCTACCGTCCAGTAGCATCTATACCTACTACTAGCCAGTAGCATATAAAATGCTACCATCATCTTTTTACTGCCACTTTTTATTCAACCAGATGGCTCAAACCTTCACTACGATGAGATGGCTCATGATCTACCCTGTTAAATTTCAAATTGGTACACTCATCAATCACCAGTGTTTAGACCTGTTAAGTTGTCCATTTTTTATGGTTGTAAAAAATGGATAACAATTGGCAACTTGTGGGGTGATCTTCCTGCTAGATCTGAAATACCAGTGACCTGGATGATTCATTAGGCATGGAGTCATTATGATTTCTTAAACTGATCTGACACTTGAGACCTCACCCCTTAAACCTTATAAAGGTTTTTGGGGTATGACGTTTCTTGAAGACCATGGGTTGGAGGCTAGATGTTCCATCATAAGTAACTACCAGAAACTAGAAAGTGCAAGAGCATCAAAGGCACCACTATATGTTTCATCATTTTCTTCACCTTTTCGAAATGACAAAACAGATAAGGGTAAGGGCCAAGGAGGAATACCTATTAAATGTTGGTTGGTTGATGGTTGTTGCATGCATTCTAACTTCTTGATCCACAGCCAAATGTGAGAGCTTAATTTTGGCTAGGAGGAACTACCTAGTAATAGAAAACAAAACCACAAAAAGATAGTTAAATGATATATGACAATGGACTGCCTAGTGTATGCTAGTTCCGGGAAGTGTTATACTTCTTAGACAATCATCAATCCACTATTTAAAAAAAGTTAATTCGCATAGAATATAATATGAATTCCTACTATAGTTGATATGATTTAGGTATCTCATTCTAATATAATAAGCAAATTTAATCACAACAGGCTACGCTATAGTTAGATCTGAGAGGTGAGGTATCTATTAAGGTATTGGGACTGGTCAAGGTTTGATTCTGGGTTATTTAGGTCAACTAGTAGGGTGGTTGTTGGGTCTATTCTTGGTCAAGGTGTAAAACACATAGAGCGACATCAGCTAAATGTGACCAATGTCAATTTAGGTAGACTTGATGGAGGTTATGGATAACCGGCGTCGGTATGGTCAAGGTAAAAGAAACTCAAATAGATTAAATGGAAGGGGTGATTTGAGGTCAAATAAATTTTGGGAGATTGAATGGGGAGGTATGTAGAGGTCTTAGGTACACTCAGAAGTATACAATAGGTGAGGATAGGTGATTTGGTGATATGGGTGAAGGGATATTTGAGTTCACAGGCAAGTGGGTGATGAAGCAATAAGCATGCAAAGAATAGATTAATAACATGAGTAATAAAGATTACTAACTGAAATAAACCCTACTGGTTAGGGCCATACTTATTGTGTTAAGGATCTGATGGCTGAGTGGTGGAGGTGGTTGATCAGAGAATACATGTATGGTCATGTAGCAGTGATTTCCTGGAGTGCTCCTATGAATGCAATGGCTCTATGATTGATCCTGGTGATGTCTCTGGATGTCTGGATACATAAAAGGATGCTTGTTTCACTTGCATGCAGCTCTGATCTCCTTTCCTTGCTCTCAGAATGTGCCAACCCAAAAATAAGGCTATTTGGGTGAATAAATGGTAACTGACGACAGTTCCGGGTTGATCGACGTCGGTTTAGGGGTGACCGGCATCGGTTAAGGTGAGATTCCCTAGGTTTACTAAAATGGGCACATCTTTATAATTTCTTGGGCCCAGTTAGTTTATTCTCATAGATTAGAATGGAAACTTCCCTTCTAATGAGCAGGAATGTGGTTAGAGAGATTTTAGGGATTTAATGGTTAGACCAAATCTTAGCTCATTAAGGCAAGTAAGACTTAGTTATTGTTAGTTATGGAAACATGCCAAGAATAGGTCTAGGGTGAGGTGGAAATTAGCTTAATTAAAATAATTAAGTAATGAATATTGTGAGGATGGGTATTAATTTAATTAAGTTAAATAAATTAATATTAATTTGGGGTAGGGGGCCATGGTTAGATGAGTATGCTTGAGCCATGATTACTTGACAAGGGACCAAGGGGAGTGTGACCCAATTTTGGTGTCTACATTTTGCCCCTTTTTGTTGCATAGCTTGTATTGGTAAGCGACACTGACAAAAATAAGATGTGGTTGCCCCATGTGTGGGTGAAGGTGATCCCCCTCAAACTAGGAACTGATGTGGCAAAAGACAGAATCGGTGAGTGGTTTGATAAAAGGTGAATGTGATGAAGAGGAAGGTGGACAATGGGGGTAATGGGGGTAAAGGTCCAATCAGGTAATCTAGGTAATGGGCCAGGGTCAAAGGTAGTAACAGTCAAATGACACGCACACGTATAAACTATAGCACGGTACCAGGTTAAAGAGCATGCAAACTCTACATTGTCTAATGTCGATAGGTTTATCCAAACAAGGTTGAGGTGATTTTAGTATCCAAGGTATAGGATATGGTGTGGAAGCACTTCATAGGTTAGGTGTAGGAATGTTTAGGTATGTTCTGGTACACCAAAGGTTGGGTCAGGATAAATGGTCATGACAATAGGAAAAGTAAGGTCATTAGGTCAAAAAACACAGGTAACAGTGTCATAAGGTATAGCGAGCACATGAGTTCACACATCACTAACAATGTTCTGGGTTAAAGTAGCTAGGTCAAAGCATGGATAGGGCTGAGGTATGGGAAAAATAAGAAATCCTTGAATGTAATTAAAGACCAGTAGAGGTGATGTAGGCTTGTTGGTAGGTTACGATAAGGGTGGGTAAGGCCAAACAGTGGCTGGGTTGGTTAAGTTGGGTCAGAAATGGGGAAAGGGTAGGGGCAAGAGTATGACAGGTAACCGATGTCGGTCATACGTAACTAGTGATGGTCTAGGTAAGTCAATCACGGTTTATTAGGGTAGGTAACTGATGTCAATTTTGGTATAACTGACCACTATGTGCTAGGGCACATGACTGATATCAGTTTAGGTATAAATGACGTCGGTCAGGTTGACGTGGGTATATAAAAAGAAAAAATCTGTATAAGATGGATTCATTTGTATGGTTTGGATTTTGTGAAAATGACATAGAGTTGAATGAGTTGTGATTTATTAGGAGGAAAAGATGAGGGATGATATCCTACTAAGGTGGAGAGATCTGGTTTGTTAGAGGAGCTAGGTAGATGGTTCATGAGCATAGGGGGATTGATTGTGATTAGGTGGAGGTCAGGAGGATTGGATTTGGTGATTGGACATGGTAGAGGTGGGAGAGGGATCAGGTGGACCACCGGTGTAGCGGCCCAACATGCCACCATGGATATGGTAGTGCGATGAGGTAAGATTCAATCTCTTGCATTGGTTAGGGAGGTAGATTGGGTATATAGGTTAGGGAAGGAATACGGGCTTTTGGGGGGAAAAGGGGATTTGAATTTGGGAAGGAAAATTGGGTAAAATAGGAATGGGGAGAGGTGTGGTTAGGTGAATGAGGGGTGGGGAGGAGTTGAGGGTAGAGTTAGGTAGGAATGGGTGAGAAGAAGGGAATGTTTTAGGAAAAGGGGGGTTTTGGGTGTCACGTATTTCTGCGCAAAAGTGACCAGTGTCAGTCAAGGGGTGGCTAACGTCGGTGGTGTCGATTTGGTACCAGTCACAGATAAGGTGACTGATGCTAGTTTAGGAGAGACTGTGGTCAGTTAGGAGTAATCGGTACCGGTCATCATGTGGAGAAAAAGGGGCCAAAAGAGCCCTAGGGTGGGTGGGTGAGATAAATAGTGGGCAAAAAAAAAGATTATAGTGATGAAAAATAGAGCATGGGTAAGAGGTTTAAAGAGGTTTGGTATGATCGATATTGGGTGAGGGTTAGGGTGGGTAGATAGAATATGTGATAAGAAGGTAAGTTGTGAGGGGAAAAAGAGGGAGGGTAATAGGTGTAGGTGAGGTGTCAAGATTGATTGTGGGTATGATCAAGGTGTATTAATGTCATGTTTTGTTGGATGCAGGCAAAAGACCAGCTGCGGATGCAAGATAGGGTGTCACCCCCTTCTCATGATGGTTTAAGGAGGTGCGACAGTCAAGGATTGGTGGCATGTTGCAGAGGTTGGCCTGATTGGGGTCAGACGCTACCGACATGTAGTCTGGTAGCCTAGTTTGATGGTTTCCCTCATCGACATATGGGATTCGATGACTAACACATTCCATTTACTGATGGGTGAGATCACGGTCACCCTAGAGGATGTGTACAGGATCCTGTGGCTACCAATAGTGGGGGCACATGTATATTCTATCTCCTCAAAGGCATCTGAGGATTTGATGTTGACACTCTTTGGCAAGGGGTTGGTAGAGATGAGGTTTCATATTTTCACCATGAGCTATGGGGAGATGTACTTGGCTCGTCCAGAGGAGACTAGGCTAGTTGTGTTGTTGATGGAGGCAGTCTATTGCTTTGCACTGCCAGATGTAGAGGGTGGGAGATTCCCACGATCATTGATGGGGGTCCTACATGATATGGTGATAGACCAGACCCATTTTGCATGGGCACCAGCATTCCTAGTGCAGCTATACATGGAGTTATGGGCGTATGGGTGGCTTCGGAGGTTCATCTTGTGTTGCACCTTTCTACTTCATTGTTGGGCATACGAGCACATTGTGTGTGTGCATCTAATTGGTATGCCCTGGGCTGATGCATTCAAGCCAGGTTTGGTTTGGGTGGGTTATAGGCGATGGGTGCCTGCTATGGGAGAACATCGAGCAAGTAGGGTGATGCATGATGTTGCCTACTAAAGGTGTTTACTGGAGGGGTTGTCTGGTGTAGACATCATTTGGAGACCATATGTGAGTTTCCCATTATATAGGTAGATTTCCAAGGAGCTGGATGGATTGCAGCTACTTAGATGGATAGAGGGGCAACATTTCAGAGAGCACGAGATGATACCCATAGATAGGGTTAGACAATAGTTCGGGCTGCCACAGGATATACCTCCACCCTTCCCATAGTACATGAGGGATGACATGGAGAGGCCGTTGCCTCTACCCTAGCCGATAGTGCCTATAAGGCAGGAGGAGTAGGTGAAAGACTGACGGATCGATGATGTTGGGGTGACTGACAAATATAGACATTGGTGGGTTACACACCTACGAGTAATATTGCCGAGGTCGGGGTAGCTGGATTTAGCCACCATCACTGTTCAGAGAGACATCCTACAGGGGTGGGTGGCTACCTTGATTACACAGATGGGGATGGTGCAGGGGCTGTTGATAGGTGTAGAGACATAGGTGGCCACTTTATAAGCACAAGTGGCTTGTTTACAAGCCTAGATGGCACAGGGATAGGCACCCGCACAGGGTGGTGATGGTGATGGGATACAAGTGGTCACCCTACAGGCGTAGGTTATAGGTTTGAAAGGCTAGTTGGCCATTGTGTAGACGTAGATTGTGGCCCTACAGGCTTAGATACATGCATAGGGTGTGAGGTTGGTGGCACCACCATAGGCACTGGGATAGGTTCCTAGTTTACAGGAAAGGGTGGGACAGGGTCCCACAGGATAGGTTCATGGTCAGAGGCTAATGGGGCCACCACAAACAGTACCTATAGCCAGATTACGGGATGCCCTAGGTGAGGCCAGGTATTATGAAGACCAACTGATGGTGGTAGAGATAGATTTCCTATCCTATGGAGAGTACAGGTCACAGCAATCCTCGAGTGAGAGGACCAAGTCTTACACCCATAGTGTGGAGAGAAAAGAGGGCCAGCAAGCCCTGAGACAGGGTCAGGGTGAGGCCACCAGTTCATGGAGGCTAGTCCCAGGTGATGTACCATTCGAGACCCAGCCATGACACATGATGGGTGGTGAGATGTTAACAGGCCATCGTACAAGATCCGGGGAGGACGAAGAGATAGAGGAGACAGAGATGGAGGATATCTAGTAGGATGATTCTTGATAGCCATGTGGACCTCCATTTTGATGTAGTTGTTTTATTTTTTATATACACTAGCCTGTGTGCCAAAGAGAGTCAAGATGTATAATAGACTTTATTGATTTTGATCATATACCAACCTACGTGCCAAAGATGGTGAGGTTTTATATGAGAGTTTTGTATATTTTGATGATATACCGGTCTACGTGTCGAAGATGGTGAGGGTGTATATGAGTGATTTGAGATTTTGATGATTATTATTAGGATATATGTTCACATGTATTTTTATACAGACTTTCTGATTTATAGATGATGGTGTTTATAGTATGAATGGTGTACATGTTTTAATTTTCACTATTATACAGATATATATAGGTGGAAATCAAGTGGATTAGGCATGCTAGAGTTAAGGTCATGTAGGCATGGTGGAGTTTAGGTTGGTCTAGGCATGGTTGAGTCAAGTCATAGGCATGGATGGAGTCAGGTTGACTTAGGCATGATTGAGTTTAGGTTGGATTAGGTGTGGTTGAGTCAGGTCATAGGCATGGATGGAGTCAGGTTGACTTAGGCATGATTAAGTTTAGGTTGGTTTAGGCATGGTTGAGTTTTTAATTCGTTAATTTATGTAATTAATGATGATGTGGATCATATTAAGATGTTTTGTAGGAAAATGTATGATAATGGTAAAGAAATGGTAGATAAGATGAAATGAATGTATGAGTGATGATGGTAAAGATGTGAAGCAATTGTTGTTTGTTTGGTTTAATTTCCAATTATTGATTAAAAAAGGAAACTAACTAGGGTAGAATGTGACTAGGAAAGGGATAGAGGGAATTGGTTAGGGGAGAGAGTGGCCGAGCTATCCTCTAAGGGCCCCATGCCCTCGGAGTGCTGCCTACATAGTCCCAGTGAAAAGAGACCTCAGGCTGATGTAGTTCTCCCATAATCTAGGGAAGATTGGGGTGAAATAGTAGAATGGTCTGATAGGTATTAGGCATCGGTGATGTAGGTCATAGGCATGATTGAGTTTAGGTTGTAGGTATGGTTGATTTATTTTTAAATACATGTGTCAAGGATCTGGTCCTGTATAGGATAATCAATAGGTAATGAGGAAGGTGAATGGTAAGAGGTGGTAAAAGAGTTACTTAATTGATAATAACCCTAATTATTCTACCATACCCTAGATGGGCCTATGAATGTAAGACCCTATAGGCCTTGCATAATGGACTATTTTAAGGGTGAAGAAAAGTCACATGATCACGAAATGTCACGCTTACGGCAAGTCCCTTGAGTAACAAGGAATTTAGGTGAAAAAGACAAGGAGGTGAGAGTGAGAGGTTTAGCGTAACTTATTATATGACGACGTGTATTTTGAAACAATAAACCCAGAATCCAAAATATGAAAGTCCAAGACAAAAAATTCATCTTTTTCTTGATTTGTTTGTTTTTAATAGATTGATCGATGTGGAAGTCTATATGGGATGAATATATTATCTCCTTGAGGTCTTCGTGAAGTTGATCGATGTGGGAAGCTTCTGAATATTTATTATATTTTTTAATGACCGTATATAGTTGTCCTTCGAGGGAGCAGTCTATTGATAGTGGTAGAATATAAAGAAGATATGTCCCTTTTAAGGGAGTCATCTTTTACTGGAAGTTTGAATCAAGGAGTTGTATCCCTTTTTGTTTTTAGATTTTTAAGTCATGGATAAGATTATAGAGGATGATTAGGTTCCTGTTTTAGAAGACAATATCATAGTACACAAAGATTAACTGTGAAAGAGGTGGTTTCGAGTGATGAATGACCATGGGATTCCATCTTGAAGAAGACAAAAAGTATCCATGAGAATCATGCTATGATCAGAACTGTGGTACTCATATTGAAGACAAGGCTAAAAGGTGAGGGGTAATCACATGATTCTTGTTTATTCTTGGATCCTCAAAATGGGTAATTATGGAAGGTGAAAAACACTCAAGGGATGAGTGATCAATTGACAGAAAGTGATATAGGACTTGATATCAACAATAAAATGGTTGAAGATGCAAGGAATTAAGGGGCTCATGTTCAGGTTTACCTTCGAGTGAATAAAAATGATAAGCACATGATCTATAGGCATGGGTGACGATATAGGGTACAAGCCAATTAGGATCAAATTTTCCCTGTTAACTTTTCTCCTCTTTGGTTACATGTTGATTTTCTTTTAGGATGAGGTCACCGACTTGAAAGGTTTGTTCATGAACACATTTTTCACAGGCACATTTGATACGTTTTTGGTAGATTTGGAGATGGTCAAGAGCGTTGAGACGATGTTCATCTAATAATTCAAGTTGCGCCAAATGATCTTGGCAAAAGTCATCGTCGTTGAGCATGTCTTGTAGTGAGATGCAGAGGGATGGAATCTGGACTTCGAGAGGTAATACTACCTCAGTACCATAGACCATAGAAAAGGGGGTGGCACCAGTCGAAGTGTGAATACTAGTGAGAGAGGCTACGTGGTGAGGGGTAATGATAGAGGCTACGGGTGTGGGATCATTTGGTAAGACTTTGATAGAGTGAAAGACCTTCATGATGGTTTGATGATGTGACTCTGAGATCTGAACGAGGTCATATAAATACATTTTGAGGGGGGGATTGGTGTAGTTATTTTAGCATTGTGTGATGTGTGACCCCATTAGAAATGGGATATGTAGGACCTTGAATGATGACTTTGGGTGTGGGTGCGGATGGTATATTGGGTATAGGGTTGGTTGATGGGCCACTTGGTTTCTCTTTTCCCTTGTCCTTCTGAGAACGGGTGGAAATGTTGATCATGTTAATCTAAGGGGAGGTGGATGAAGAGGGTGTGTCATGGAAGGTATAGAAGCAAAAGGGATAAAACCGTAGTGGTGGATACGAGCCTTGTGAGATGAGTAGAGTGCATTGGCATTTGGATGGTGGTTTTGCCAACTCTCTTATCCAAACCATGTTAATTTTGAATCTTGAGGATGGATCTAAGAGTTGTGGGGGTGGAGATTTTGGTCATTGAGTAGGCAATGAGGGAAGATCTATGGAAATTGGTGAAGGCGAAATGGGTTCCTCATCAAGAAGATCATCATCGTCAAAGTTTTTTTCAGGAGGACACAATTAGACAAGAGTGGTTTTCAAAGCCTTATAGTTCTCTACATTGTGTCTAGGCACATGATGGTAGGTGCAAATTTTGGTTTTGTCAAACCCTTTTGGTTTAGGTTTGAGGGGGTTGTAAGTTCTAAGAGGTGGTAATGTGATGACAGAAGTTTCAAGGAGGTTAGTTAGGATTTTATCACAGGATCCTACTAATGGATCACAATGGGAGGTGAATGTGGGTTTGGGTATATGTGTGGCTGACTGTGGAGGAAAAGTCTTTACAAGAGGGGGAGTAGGTTCGGCTACTAGTTTGGTGTGTGGTGTGGTATTAGGTGTTAGTCGTATCTACTTGTGTAGGGGCATGGTAGATGAACTAGCAATAGCAGGTGTGGTTGGTTTAACTACCTTATTGGAGGGTAGCATATTTTTAGCTTTATTACATATTTTTTGGTAAAGTTAATATGGGTGCACGATATGTGGAGGGAAAATAAGATGGTGGAAGAGGGCGGGTTACCCATTGGTGTAACCAAGGTGTTGTGGAGGTAGGTGGTGCGGGTTGGTCAAGAGGCATGAGTGAAAGATAAGAAAGTCTCATGGGTAGTGAATAATTTATTGACGGTATTGGAGGTATGAGTGGTAAGAAGGTTACGGGTAAGAGTGGTAAGAAGGTTACGGGTAAGAGTGGAGGTTGTGTGGGTCACTTGGGTATATTAGAGATATGTGATGGGGAAATGGGTTGATGTGTTCTTGGTTTACCAGTGGATGGGGGTTTCTTGGCCATGGTTGAGGGGTGAGGTCCTAGGATGGACGGAAGGGGTGAAGGTGATAAGGGTGTGGTTCACGAGGTTGGGGTATGAGATCTAGGAGATTGGATCTTCTTTTTAGGGGTTGGGTTAAGTTTGGTGTTAGTTTTGGAAGATGTAGCTAAATTTAATTTGACATGAGTTGGGTTATATTGTAAATGTAACATGAATATCCATCTAGAAAACCCTATAAGCATCAAATTCTAAAAATAAAAATGTGTATGAATAGGTCATACTGATCTTAGACGCCACATTGGTGGACTTATGACTAAGTATTGCACTAAATTCCAGACCCCGTTTATTTTTGTGTGTATGTGTGTGCAATTTTGTGCCTAGGATACCCTATCTCCAATAACGTGGAAGTAGGGGACAATAACTAGATGTAAAATGCAAATGGTGGATGGAATAGAAAGAATACATACATTTCCCCTATGCTTGTGTGATGCAGATGTAGAAGATGCCCAAATGCAATCCCTTGCCTTAGTAGATAGTTTCCCTTCATAGTAAGATGTCCATGCATAATGTAGTGAGTATGTTATGTTTATATAGGGATCTCTTGTTCAAATTTCAACACTAGTGACCCAAAAATTCTGACTGCAACCTAGAGGAATGCATGGGGTAACAACAAAGACCAACCTCAAACAAATAAATTAGGACCATAAATTATGAAAAACATGAGCACCTAAAATCACGGACTAGGGTGCCCCAGGGGGGTCCAGTGTAACCCTAGACACCCTAATATAGGACTGAAGATGAAAACTGAGAAAATTACGACACTTGAGACTCCCTAAAAGATGCATGTAAAACCTCCTCCTTAGTGATAGTAGGATTCTACTGTAACGTTTCTCTGGCATGTGCAACTTCAACGTGTGTAATAATATTCATAGTCACTACCTCATGTTTCAGTGCCAACTTTGACATCCATTGATTTTCCATGGCCCGTTGTATTCTAACCATCCATGTACCCTTGTTTTCATGTTTTTGTTGATTTCTAAGATGCTCATATAAATCTTAGCATTCCTCGTAGTTATGATTCTTCCCACAAAAACGAATAAGTAATATTTTGAGGACATATGTGCCTATAGTGTTGAAAAGATCCACACGTAAAACATGTTCCATGAGGAAACTCACCTCGTCCACCACCTTGGCCTTGGCCTCCAAATCCACCATGATATCCTCGACCTCTACCATGACTTCCCTCAAATTTTCCCTCGTTCCGTTCATAGCACCATTGGTTGTGATCACGATCATGGTGCTCATTTTTACTTTTAGAATTATCTGATACTCCTGTCTGGTATACACCAATATCTATAGCATCATGGATCTGACCAATCAACTTGCAGTCTTTTGTATTGTGAGTCGTGGTCTAGAAAATATTACAATAGTAAGATACATTCTTTCTTATCACACATTGTAATAATGGGTAGCAGTTTGCATCATGGTCTAAATGATATATCTTGTAGTCTAGCAATAATGAACGCACTTACCTATGGGGACAATTATCCTTGCTATGCCCTTACACTTCACAGTCCATACACAAAATTCCAATACGTGTCTCGTGTGTTGAATTGGCCGATAGTTTCTCCAACTTCTTTGTCATAGCTGTAATATTTGCTTCCAAGAATGGGCTCACTCTAGTGTCTATACTTATGACTGCCTCAGTGTGCAACGTTGCTTCAAGTGCTTTGTGTGGGTCTGTATATGTCTTATGTGACAATGCCCTCCTAAAAGGTGTGATCACCCCCTATGAACCACTGTGCATGTTGGTTTGCATGAATATCATACGAAATTTTAGACAAGAGCATTTTGAAATGGGCATCATATTTCTGAACACTTTTAATAGTGCCTTTCTTAATATCCTTGAGTGCGCTTATACTATTCTGCTCAAACTTAGGGATATGAAACTCCTGAAGGAAAGCCTCCCATAATGCTACATAATCTACATAAATCTGATCAAGGTAAAACTTCCTATTCCAACTATGAGCACGTCCCTGCAACGTAGTTGTAAATTGACTTGCCATCCACTCAGAAGCCATAATTCCTTTTTCACCCACAGTATCTCCCACATGTGCACATGCTCAGCATCATATTCTATTCCCCTATACTTTGGAAGACGAAGTGACATCTCTATGTAAATATTCTAGGGTTGGTGAGGACCATGTCCACCTTATCCATAATCTCTTATGTTACCTCTTCCTCTAGACCCACCAAATCCACCAGAACTAGAGCCACATATGCCTCTTGATCATCCACTTGTAGTCAAAAGAAGACCAGTGGAAGTACTACCATGTTTCCCAACAGTGGTACTAAACTAAACTCCTATAGTCTGCAAGGTGGTACTACTCCCAGAAGTGAGTCCAAAATTCTACATGCTTGAGTTTTATGCCAATGATGCACCTAAAAAGGTACTTCCAAATAACAAAGAAGATGTTTTCCAGGCCATATATGCACTTTCTACTTGATTTACTCATTTTCTACTACTCACCAAACTAGTTTGTTGACTAACGGTTGTACTGGATACTGGGCTAGGTTTCCATGTATATTTAGATGTGCACCCATGGCCCATATCATCTTTTCTAGCGCACTCCCATATGAGGCCAAGGAGGGTTCCCTGTCATGCTTTCCCAAAATGAGGAGTTCCAGATGCTCTGGCTCCATGCCTTCTATGTGAGCTCTAAATCCTTCACGAGCCATCTCTCTCCTAAATTCCATTCATTTTATAATATCCCTTTGCTTCTCTATCTCCCTCTCGCATGCCTTATTGTACTTAAGCCACCTTTCTTCTCTTTTCCTCTTTGCCGCTACGTCTGTCATCCTTCACCAAACCTGCTCTGCCCCCGCACATGGTAGGGTTTAGCTTGGTATCATCTTTTCTTCCAAGTTTAGGGTTACCATTGAGATTTTGATCACCAGTGGAATGCCTTGTAGATAAATTTCCCTGGGATAACATAAAAACTAGAACTCAGCTACCTCTAGGCATGAGTAAGTGAAAATTTAGTACTCCAAAGTTAGTTATCCAGAACATTACGGAACCAAGTGTCCGTAGCATGCATCAAAATCAAATTAGCATCGTAGAGGGCCTAAAATTCTTCTTGTGTTAAGACAAGCATGTGATACCTTCAATTCCTTGTAGACACGTAAGCAACTAGCCACTCATACGACTATACTAGAAAGATATCAAAGAAGCTCTCATACAAAGAGTCATATAAATTCTACTCCACACACACACGTACGTCAAACTCAGATCTTGTTTTAAACCTCCAAGTGTATTCTTCCTCCAGATATTTTATCCACTCATCAACACTTTCTAGGGTCAACCAGTACATATTCATCATGAAACATCCTGAAAACAGATGAAAAAGAGGTCCTGGAAATGGAACTAATGATGCAGCCTAGAATATATTGTGAATACCCTAGGTGATTTGGCACATCACCCAACCTGAGATGAGTGCTCACCCAAAGTATACAAAGGTACAAGGCCCCTCTTTAGAGTTTCTTGTGCATGATGTTAGTATTATGATGATAAACCATATTTAGATCCATAATTAAACATAAACATTCCACAGTGCATAATCCAGATCTAGATCTTAGAGAAACATGAATTAAACAATAACTATAATAATATTAACCATTCATGAACTAGATTTAGTTACGTTTAACACCATTATCCATCCAATACTATCCATTGCATTAACATTGTAAAACACAGAATCTTCTTACATTATAAAGTATATCGATAAGTCATGCGTGCATCAGATCCAACAACATAACTCTAAAATAACTCAGTATCTCTAAACTACATAGTTCAATACATATTTATAGAGGTGGAAACATTCCCTTCACTACTCACGTACTTCTCAAAAAGGTCACATGTTGATAATAGCCATGTGCCTTTATAATAGCATGCACACATGCAAGTGCATTAATAATAGATGTCCTCCAAATAACTCTAAGAAGAAATTATATTATTAACTTAGACCCATGCATGGTGCTTATCAACTACTCATTCCCAAAATACCAATTTCATGTCACGCAAGTCTCCATCCCGATGTGTGCTTCACACGCTATCTTCCAAAAATAGCCTTTATCCATAAAATGGCTAAGTCCTGAGCCAACTTGTTCTAGCGCGTGTTTCCTTTCCTATCTTTCTACGCCTTCAAATGCACCTTGTTCCCACACACTAATCCTTTGTGTTTCTTCTCCTTAGAAAAATATTATGTTTGTTCAACATTACCCCACACTAAAGTACATTATCTTCTCGGCAATGGGAATTATTTCTGATGTTCCCAACAATAAAGAATAAGGATTGAAATAATTAAAGAATCACTATAAAAAATAATTAATCTTCACTATATATCTCCCTCTTCTTCAATTGGGAGGATCATCTTTGTATATTCATTCTTAATCTCATCCTCCAATGTCTAACATTCATCTAGCATTGTCTTTATCTTCTCTAGAATATTTGTGGCTATGGATTCTAGTTCGTCCTGAGTAATCTTTTCCTTCTCATTCTGTAGTACCCAGAAAACATTATCCATACCTAACATCATTCCTTATAGAAGATCCATCTTATGTGATATGATATTTCCAATCTCATCGATCCTCTCCTTATGTATATACTGAGCTGCTATAAGGGCTTCGTGCTTTTGTTTCACTAATGCCAATCTTTCTACACGTCCTAATGTCTCATCTTTCATTGTTACTAAAACTTCATTAGCTTCAACCAGAGTTTTGGTCCTTATTATTGCTACTGGTGCCACACATAAATTGAGATCTGAGTTTTCTTTCTTCAGCTCATCCTTTAAAGTTTGCAGCAATGCCTCTTAAGTTAATTTTTTTTTAATCAAAGAGGCTTTTTCTCTCTCTACTTCCTGTTCAACATCTTTCAGTGTAGGCATCTAAATTAGTCCATCATCTAACACCAAATCAACAAAAGTGTGCACATAATGCATAGCAAAAGGAAAATTTTTAGGTACTATTATCTAATTTCCTCCACCGCCCACTAAAATTAGATAACAAGCTGATTACTATTTTGATTAATCAAGATAGTGTTGAGAATCTCAGACTAATGCAAGATGAGTCAAGCCTTCGGCATTTTTGTAAGGACTTGGCCAAACCATAGTAAAACAAAAATGAAGGAAGCTGACTTGGCAATTCAAAACCGAGCCAAGGATGACTCATCAAGAAAAAATTAATCACGAAAGGCGTCGCATGTTAGCTCGGTGTAATTCCAAAAAGTGAGAGGGAAAGTGAAACTCCAAACTCTTGTGGGACTTCCACGTGGGGTCAAATGGTAAGGGGCCCACCAAGAGAGGGTCCTCATATTAATGTGCAATGATTCTCATTACGAACCCGAAAAAAAAAAAGATCCGCGTATGGTTCCACGTGTTAGCTTGGTGCACTTTTAAAAGGTGTAAAAAAATTAGAGACCCTAGAGATGAATTTGGCCTTCACGTGGAGCTCAGTACAGATAGAATCCGAACCTAGAGCAGGTTGTAAAAGATTGGTGGTAGGTAATTTCAATGTAGGATTAATCATGAAACCCACTATGAATTTTAAATGCTCAAATCTTTTAAAATATTGTGAGAGCCCGCGTGGAACGCCTGACCCCAAAGTTTAAATGAGCATAACTTTTAACCCAAAACTCTGATTTTCACAAAATTGGACTTTTCGGAAAGCTCTCGACATCCTATACACCAAAAAATTGGATTTATTATTATTAATAAGGGTAGGTGGGTGAAAATAAAAGAAACATCTCCAGCTCTAATAAATTAAATGCTCAATCCCGTAAAATGTAGGAAATCCCTGGCAAATTCAAAATAGCTGCTCACACTTAGAAGACCATAACTTTTGCAATTCTCAATGGATTTTCACAATATTGATCTCATCTGAATCATGACTCCAATTAAGACACAAAAAAATCAATAAATGCAGAAATTGATGAATATTTTATGGTGATTTTTAAGGAAAATGATCCCAGCTCAAAGAGACAGTTGGAAAGTGGTTAGGGAATGCATTTAATGAGCATGGTCATCATTCTTTCACTATTATAGGTCATGGGAAAGCATGGGGAGTCTTTTTCAAGAAAGATGCCATTAATTATACCCATTTATTGCATCTTATAACTGGTTGGAAAATAAACTTTGAGATTTCACTCTTCTCTCTTTTTGATTCTATATATTGTAATTTGGGTCTCATTTCTCAGGAGTTAGTCATTTTTTCCCTCTATCCTTATTTCTTCTCTACTATGGGGATGATCTAGGAGCCCAAGCCTTATTCTTGAAACTTTGTAATGGAATTTTTGCCTCTTACCTATTAATTTCCATACTGTGCACAATTTTGGAGCAATATAATATGTCATGTGATGCATTTCGTCCATCCTTTGCATGTATTATCCTCTCTAATAGCTTTTATTTCATTGTTGGTATACTATGCATATTTCTAATGTTCACTATGGATTTTAGAAGTTGTGCTTAATGGTTTTGAAGTGGTGTTATATTTGAATCTATCTCTATCCTATGGTGAATTTCATCCACTCTTTTCATTGCTCACCTTTTCCCCATTTCAGGCAGTTGGATTCTTGATTAACTTTTTCTTTTTCCGACGCATTACTTCTACTAGTTTTGTGCTATGTTTCATTTTCCTCTAACCCTCATCTCACACCATAGAGAAGATCCATCTTCTTTAAAATATGGAGGTTACCTTAGGGCACACATCCCACTAACCTAAGGTATCCAACGACTCTGATGATTCATCCACAAGGATGATTGTCAACAGGTATTGTACATACCAAAAATTGTGAGGTACAGTACTGCCAGAACAACGTAACAAGTGCCCAAATGATGATACAGGTCTCCTCGAAAGGTGTTTGGGATTTGGAAAAGCTCTCTAAACATGTGTTAACATCCTACATACCCCGCTTAGCCCCTGTGTCCTTTGTTTTTATCTTTTTTCCTCTTTTCTGGACCTTTTGCCCTTCAATTACAAAATTGTCACCCTGCCTGGGCGGCGGTCTCGTGACCGCCGCCCTGATCAGGGCGGTGGTCCTGTAACCACCACCCTGCTCAGAGCGGCGGTCCTATACGTGTTTTCCAGAAAGTGTTTTTAATGCGACTCACGTAAAAATCAATGATTCACCAGCTTTTTTTACCGCCTTGGGTTTGCATTTATGTTTTTGGTCCCCTAGAATAGTGTTTGGCCATTGTTTATAGTTTCAGAGTTCAGTTTGGTTTTGATCTTTGGGTGAATGAATTACTATAAATAACTAGCTTGTGCTCAAGCAAATGGCCCCTCAAATTTGCCTCTGAATTTCTCTTTGCAATAGATTTATTTTTCTTAGAGCTCTTAGTTTCTTTCATTGCATGCCTAGTTAGTATTGTTTTGTTGTTAGGAAGCCACATATCCATCTTGTGCAAGTGTTGCTATTATTTCATCCAATCCATTGGAATAGGATAGTCTTTTTATCAATAAGAAGCCATTAAAGTTGCAAGTTTTGCTCCTCAAACAGGATAGTTTCAGGTTCTAGACATTTTATGTTGCATGACTCGCAATAGATCCCGCTAGGAATTGCATAAGCCAAGCTCTGTACTCTTGTGCTATCCCTCTCCTACTCGCATTGTATTCAGTCTGTATTCTAAATTTGTCCCTTGTTCCAACATCTACCTCTGTTGATGCAAGCATTACATGCTTTTTTGGATCCACGTGAGCACGAAAGAATGAGGAGATCACACTGAGGGGACAAAATCAGACACCATTGGATTCGCCACTGTTCTGCAGAATCCAGGTTCTAGCTTTCAAAGTTCTAAATTAGAAACATATCAAATAGAGTAGCTAATCACTTCATTTCAGTCAATTTTACTTTCGATATTGCCAGGGAAGCTATGGGGATTGATAGTTTCTGAGAGACTATGATTCATTCCTCACTTCTGAGGTAACATCGAGAGTCTTACAAATAGATTAGATCAATCATTTCGTTGTTTAGAATAGATTTACAACTACACAAACAAATAGCTATACTCGGTTATCTTGTTTGTTTTAAATTGTTATCTTAGCTGTCAATTTCTAGATGTATTAAATTAGTTGCTAAAATCCATTCTAAATAGTTCTTCAAAAAATACAAAAATAGAGAAATCATATATGTTATAGATATATTCAAAATAGTTAAAATTCACTTTGTTGTAGTTAGATTTATATTATTGCTTTTGTATGACAATCACGGGACCTAGGGAGCCCAGAGAATACGTATTTGAGCCAATCGTGCCTCAACCCAATCTCGTCATAGCAATAGTTGACATAGACCAGAATCTTAGAATCCAAATCTTCCAAACAACAACAGATTTACAATAGATCAGCTCTCAGTTGAGGGGATTAAACATAGAATACGACCAAGCACACACATTTTGGTCAAATCAACCAAACTACAGATTACCCTAGGTTCATATCCACATGACTGTAGAAGGGCTTGAAAGAGAGAAAATGTTTGGTTGTGATCCTTTGGTCCCACAGCCAGATGCAGGAGACATTCTCACAGACATAGATTCTAGCCTAAGAATTCGGGTTGCAAAAACCCCTATGAGATATTTTGAGAAGATCGCACAGCTATTAATTTTTAATATAGAGGCTAAGAAAGCATATGATTATTGGATACTAGGGATCAGGGACTGAATTCGTACATGACCATAGTAGGACCGCAACAACCAAGAGTCTACGGTTGCGATCCACAAATCCCGCAACCTAACGAGCCCATAGGTGAATCAGACATAGATGTTGGCTTACGTACACTAGTATTCAGATCTACTCCACTTCCACCTATCATCATCGAACAGTTATCCTTGTTAGACATAGCAGCTAACAAAGCTAAAGAGTTCTGGACTAGGCCAGAGAATCGTCCATAGAATCAAATATATTTATCATCCATCCTATGACCTTATCTGGGGACATACACGAAACTATCCCAGGTCATTTTACACGTATACCACAACCTATAGACCGAATCATGCCAGAGCTCGATATTGATTGGAGCCTTCGAGCAGTCATCCTTACTGATCAATCTATCACACCAGTTTAGGTTAGGAGGGCCTTATTTTCCTTAGATTCACAATTTCCACTAGTGCGCGTCGAAGACATCATATTGCCTAACTAGTTTGTCTACATCCCACGCATATCCCATCCCCACTGGCTGTCTCGGCATGACCTCGGGAGGTCGGGTGCGAGGAATAGTTACTTGTAGATTCCCAAGCTCGTTTGTCACTTTTCCGTCGTACAAAATTGGTGAACCCGATGTGAAGCAAACAACTGTTTCACCTTCTCTTTGAGATTTTCATCCATCCACCTTCGCTCCTTCCCATTATTCTGTGGGTATTCATATACCCCCCAAATATGTCAGGATTCGATGCATATGGTAGACCCCTCTTGGGTCTTGAGGCATACTACACCCAACAGAATAGGCAATCATCACCCTCACTCTCAGTATGGGGTGACAACTACTCAACTAACTAGTTGTCAACATAAACTCCAAGGATCAGATATAACTCATCTTTTCAAACTGAGGAGTTAGATCAGCTCCCTCAAAAACAACAAACAAAGCCTTCAGGCTCAAATAATATGACGTTCACCGGAGAATCTGGTTCATCTCCTCAGATGCTACTTAGACCACAAATTAGTAGACAATTAGATCCATACCTGGTTTTAGATGATGAACAGTCAATACGTTATCCTAGGAGTGAACAACACTCTCAAAGTATGTACCCACCTATAGGGAGTTTACGAATACAACCCGATGCCTCTTTTCAAGAAAATACCTCCATGTCACTACATATAGGAAATGCCCTCGGGGAAACTTGGTAAGACAATGATCAGTTCATAACGGGATATCACATGCCTATACAACACCAGGGTATACAACAAATGGCGCTAAGGCAAAGCACCGTGACTTCACCAAATGAAGTCATTTCAACGTTAGTAGAAAAAGTGAGAGGGTTAGAACTTGCTCAAGCAAATCAAAATTATCAATTCATGCAAGTAGGAAGTTCCAATCCCCCACACCATCCTATCCAAGTAGATCTCCTCACAGGAATAGGCATGTTGGGCATGCATCCTCAGTATTCACAACAAACGCCAACTAGGCCCATCATCTCTAACACCGTTCCTCCCGGTCTAGTACAAAACAATCCATTCCTAGACAATACCCTGTCATACTTAAACATGTACTCCAAATCACCACAAGGGGATATGTTTTCCTCTCCCGGCATGTTTGATCAAACATAGGTGCTTCCTTATGCCCCTACCAATGCATACGCAACACCATATCAACAACCCATTCCACCACCACTCCCTCAGCAAGAAACATCAATGGTCGAAACCTATGCGATAGGGACTTATTCAGAATATTTGAAAGAGCCCTTAGACTTCACCATACGAAGCATCATGCTTCTAAGACCCCTTCCTGATTTACCCAAGTACAAAGGTGAGGGAGATCTGAACGCACATATCAAGGCTTATGCTACAGCCATACGAGAACTACTCCCTTGGGATGGGGTTGTTGCTAAAATATTCCCCAAAACTTTGGAAGGCATCACTCTCGATTGGTATTATAGAATACCTGAGGCTTCAATCCATTCATTTAAACAACTCATTTCAGAGTTCATTAAGGCATTCGACATGAACAAACTGTTAAGAACAGGAATCAGGGAGTTCTTACACATTAAGCATGAACATAATGAATCTGTCACTCATTTCATCCAGAGATGGCGTACAGTTCTCTATTCCTCAGCCATTGCTCCAAATATGGACCAAATGGAACTATGTGATTTATTCCTTCATTCTCTCAGCAGAGAAGTAAAGGAAGAAGTCTAGAAATTCCCACTAAGGACTTATGATGAAGTGCTTGAGAGCGCCCTCTGAATAGATCAAGCAGTAATAGATAGTGGTCCTAAGACATATGGAACAAACGGGAGGTTAATCACCTCCAGCCAGAACACTACAACTTATCCTACTACCATGAATGTCAATCAAGGACCTAAAATCCTTAACAAAAATCGCGGGGGTGACAAAAGATGGAGTAACTGATCAGCCTAAAAAGGTAAATACTGTGAATACTTCACTACCAATGAACAATCAACGAAACAATAACTTTACCCCAACAATCAATACAGTGGATTTTAATCATCCTCAACAACAAAAACAACAACAACGGCAAAATCCCGCACAGGGTCTAAGCCAAAACTCAATTGGTTATCAAAACCAGAAACAACAAATGCAAAACTTTTGATTAGAGTTTTAGGCCATAATATACACCAAACCAACAAACCAGGAATTACAATCCCAATTCATATTTTGGTTTCCACAAAATTTGAGGTCATGACACTAGAACGTGTCGTGACTACAATAAATTCATGCAACGTTTGCCAGAGGAACAAAGACAATTCTTCACAGACATGTTCTTGGCAGACCCTGTGTCACCACCACCAAGCACACTCACAGGGGCAGTTTCCCCTCAGAATGCTCCCCTCAAGATCTTTAACGATCCACTCCCAAATCACGATAACAATAGGCTAAATTTAAATGGGACAAAAAAAAGCGTAATGATGGGAAACAATGATCATGAAGCCTCGACTTCACTAAATCCATCAGTTGCGCCACAATTAGGAAGTCAGTCGAGACCCAAGATAGTCATTTTAGTAGAACTAGATGCCGAACTACCCATCGAAGCTATAAAAATAACACGAGAGTATTTCTCTTAGCCAAGCCCAAGTCACCTGCCAGAAACAGATAAGAGCCAAAAAATAGTAGAAAAACCCGTAGGTGCCTATGATTTAATTAGCGACCTAACAAAAACCTTCTCACACATTTCATTTTTGGACTTACTGAAGAATTCTCCTGCCCACAGGGCTGCTCTTCTAGAGGCATTAGGTTTAGGTCATCTAATTAATATCACTCCACCCCCCGAAACACAAGTGAACCATGTAGACTTTGATATCCACCCTCCGGGGCAGCTGGATAAGGATGTCAAATTCATATTCAAAATAAATAAAATGCCTACAGATGCTGAGATTGCACGCCGAGGTGATCCAGCCTTACACTTACAAGTATGGGTTTATAATAACTACGTAAAACGAGCAATGGTTGACGACGGGAAGCAGTTAACATAGTCCCCTTCTCTTTCCTTCAAAAACTAGGATATGGGGAAACAAATTGTTCCACCACTCGAAATACATTGAGAGTCTATGATAGCCTTAAAGCCACTTTGATTGGAACTATAATACTACCGGTCACCTTAGGACCCAAAACAATCCTGACTGAGTTTTATATTATAGATCAGGAAACTAACTATAATATGATCCTCGGCCGACCATGGATACACCGCATGAAGGCAATCCCTTCTACGTTATTCCAAGAAGTAAGATTCTTGCATCTAGGAAAGGTGTTTGTAGCCAAAGGTGATCCAAATCCATTCAATATACACCTAGCTGACTTAAAGAAAAGACTAGGCGTGCACTCATAATTTAAACTTCCAACAAACCAGCTTAATAAACCCACTGATGCAAAACCAGAGGAAAAGTTTGGTACCTACAACTGATCTTGAGACTATGAATCTAGTCAAGACAATCCCAGCCTCAAAAGATGAGGCTAACATTGTAGAAACGGTATCATTAGGAACTACTGCAAAAATCATTCAATTATTGGAACAAGATCTACCAATGTTCTTACCATTTGATTATGTAGGCATGAGATATTCCCTAGGTGTTGGTTCTCTTCCAGCAAAGGATCTCTGTATGGTGGAAGTAGAATGCGCAAACACAAAAAATATCCCAGCGTCCATATTCCCAGCTAAATATTGGACACTCCATTTTGATGGAGCTAGATTCCGTTATGGAGCGGGGGCAGGTGTAATCTTTACTTCCCCTGAAGGAAAGGTCCTCCCATTCGCCTTCAAACTCAATTTCGAATGTACAAACAATGGCACTGAGTACAAATCCCTCCTCCTTGGCCTCGTTTTAGCCAAGAGGATCAGTGTTAATAACATCAGGGTGTTAGGAGACTCACAATTGGTAGCAAACCAAGTCTCTGAGATATATGAAACCAAATCCGAGCACTTACAGCTTTACAAAACAGTTGTATTAGATTTAAGCAAGGAGTTTGACTTCATATCAATTGAAGCAATCCCGTGAGAACACAATCTTCTTGCCGATTCTATAGCAACCTCGACATCACGCTTTACTCTAAATAGTAAGTTTGAGGATACCCGTTTCATGGTATCCCTTCGTGATGAACCATTGATAAAAGCAACGACAAATTCTCTTTTAAACGGAAATGAAAACAAATCTACTATCCTAGACCACATTGATAGTGATATGACCACTCTGAATTACTTAAACGCCTATGCGGCATTACATCTCTCCTATCATATGATATATTTTTCCTTAATCCCACATTCATCTTCCTACTTCGGAAATCCCATAATGGAACCTAGTGTATACACAGTAGAAAATGGGGATGATTTGGATTTACCTCCAGCCCCACCTGAGTTTGAAGAGGGTAATGCCTCTTTAATCGAAGAAACAATTGATGTTAACATCAGAACAGAGGATGAACCAAAAATCTTGAAACTAGGATCCTCGTTAACCTCGGAAGAAGTAGAAATACACACTCATATCCTCAAGGAACATCAGAAAGCTTTTGCATTTAATTATAAGGAAATGACAGGTGTTACACCACACATTACGGTACACAACCTCATCACTAAATCAGATGCAAAACCAATTAAAAAAAAATCAAGACCCATGAAACCTAAGGTGGCTCTCATGGTGAAAGAGGAAATAATAAAACTCCTACAAGTAGGATTCATCAAACCAGTCGATTACTCTCAATGGGTATCTAACATCGTTCTCGTTCTCAAAAAGAATGGGAAGATACGCATCTGCATAGATTGCTAAGGCATTAACAAAGCATGTCCTAAAGACGACTTATCATTACCATCCATAGATTTCATTGTTGATGCTGAATAGTGGCACAAAGCCTATGCTGACCGGGATGTGCCTGGCAGTATAATAAGAAGGTCTATGAATGTGACATATATGAAGGTGATCTAGTTCTAAGGCTAGACAGTCGGATCAACAAAAGGACCGGTGAGGGAAGAAAGTTTCGGCCTAAATGGTTGGGCCCATACCAAGTCAAAAAGGACTATGGAAATGGTGCATATCTCTTATGCACACTATAAGGTGAGGAATTTGGTGAAAGATTCAATTCCCTATACCTCAAGCGGTTTCTACGCATAAGCAGCTAGCACTACTTATATATATTTACATTTGCATCTTCATATAGATTACGATCATTTTGTCCGCTTATTTCGTACACAAATTGTGATCAAGGAATTTTATTCTCAAAGCAATTCATTACAAACTCATGATGTTGTTGGCATAAACTTTTCTAATCATACCTCTCCATTTTCATGATATCATCAAATTATCTCAGAATCATGTCATCAAATAAAGCTAGATATGACAAAGTCTTAAACGGTAACCATACCAAGATCTGCAGGCTTGTTCTCACTTTTGGTTTCTTCTTAGGATGGGCATCTTGTCTATGGTCTGTTCTAGAAGCTTCATCATGTCACATCTATCCCATATATATATCTCTTTGGAAATAAGCACATACTGACATTTTACTCAAGAAAACGAGTCAAACATTGATCAAACAGAAAATTTTAATTTTACACATTTCCTTTCCCCACCAACCTTCGGTGATGAGCTTGCATCTCTTACTAGTGACGTAGGGTTGGGAAAGGATGGAAATGCCCTTACTCACCTATACCTTGCCCATGGTGATAAACCCACGCTTCTTACTAGTAACATGGGGCAAAGTGTAGGGGGTCCTCTTGACAAACAAATGTTAAAGGTCATAAGCAAGCAATTCAAATCTTGAAGTCTTAAGTCAAAAACAAATGAATTAGATGTTCAAAATTCCAAGAGAGTTAAAATCCTAAAAACCCAGATTTTTTCTATTATGTGGCCATCTACGGATCTAAGTCTAGATAAACCGCAAGGCAAGTTGCATCTTAAACTATGAAGCCACTCGGGTAGAGTAAGCTTGTAGCTTCCCAATTTGGTTCCACCAAAGCTTTGTCTATCTTTCATCACTATCATTTCAACACATCTCATAACTTTCACCCTTCCCAACTCTCGGTGATAAGCCCTCGCATCTTACTAGTTGCGTGGAGTTGGGGGTAGGGGCAGGTTTATCCATTCATCATACCAGTTTATATACATCACTTTTCCAAAACAAACATAAGGTATCCAAAATTGCTTGCAGAAGCTAAAATTCAAAATCACATTATATCTACATTATCATGTATCAGCATCATGAAATACAAAAAGGAAGTAAACACTTGCATCATTTTTTCTCCATTACATCCATTCTAAAAGCATATAAACATACATCATAGTATACATGAGGAAACTGGAAAAGGAAACAAAGCCATCAATGCCTAAAGTTTGATCCAAAAAATAATATATATATATATAAATGATCAACGTTTATGTACAATGCCATCATGCACTAAGCATGGTCAAAATGCTCAAAGAGCCCAGAATACACAAAAGAATGTATCGTACAAAAATCTACAAGAGCCAAGTGGCTTCTCAATATCTACGAGACCCCTCTGAAGGCGTACGCCCACGCCTACGAATCCGGCTACACCGGCGCTCTTAGTGCACGGAAGGCTCAGGATCCTGAGAGGTAGCCGCAGTCTCGCCACGAGAACGACTCCTCATCAAGCGCTCGGCTGTCCTATACCCCGCTAGCTCCGTGTGGAGAGTCGATACCATCCTGGCCACATGTCAGACTGGGGCAAAGACGTCAGTATGTCTACCAGCTGCTAAAGGCTCCCCAGTGTCCACGAACAGCTCTGCATGGGTCCTCTCCATGGGGATCATCAGGGTATCAGTGCATACCCTGCAAATCAAATCTCGCCACTCATCGGTGGTCTCTGCAAACAAAGGAGAAAAAAAATTAGAAACTAAATAAGAAATTAGAAATACAAGATAACAACTAAGGATATTCTAACCAAAAACAAACATTAAAAGGGAGAGAGGGTAACTTACTCGGATCACCAGGCCTTCAGGATGGATCTATAGGATCAGCACCTGCCACGGATGTCATTGCCGACTAAGGGGCTGCTCACATGGCTGGACCAACGTAGCGTCCTACAACGGACTCATCCTCCCCACCATGGCCCTGGGAGAGTGGCTCCTCTGAAACCAGAGTATCCCTCTCTGCACTCTGCTCGACCCTCTCTACCTGCATGATATCCTGAGTATCATGCCACTCAAGATCGTTGTCCTCCTAAGTCTCCTCTTCTGTCTCTCCCCCTGTGAACTCCTCAGACTCGGAGTCTATGTCAATGGGGTCATCGCTGCTATAGGCAAAACCCACGGTGATCTGAAGCAAAGGTGCCCGAGGTGCACCGGCTCTCCCTCTGGCACGTACAATCCTCCTGGCTGCAATAGGAATGCCAGGAGTAACCACTGTCCAACCCCGGACTCTAGGCCCCCCTCTGGCCTCTCAGACTGATTTGTATATTGGCACCACTGGGGGAAGCATACCCATGTAGGGTAGGCCAAACTACTAAGGAACTCGGCCAAAGGGGTGTATCTCCACTCGCCCCACTCTATCAATAAGCTGCTCTGTGGTGGAGCAGGAGATCAAAGTAAGAGTCTCCTCGCCCCATATGCCTGCCATAGTCTGATATGGTGTGGCCTCCATGTCGGTAGTAGTCAGGGAGGCAACTGGCTGATGAGGTGCTCTAAGCACCAACATGTCTGTCCATCTGGCTGCCCTCACAGCTCCAGGGTCTATCACCTCTACACCTCTGTCATAGGGGATGAAGTGCTCATAGAGCCAACTCATAACCAGGGTCAGGTGGCTCAAGGATTGCCCCTGTAAACAGACTACCATGTATAAGTCATGGTAGGTGGTCCCAAGAATGTCTGCTCCCCAGGCATATATCCGGCCATGTCCCTCTATCTGTGCAATAATGGGGGACCAGCAGTATAACAAAGTATCTCCTCCTTTGTCCCCGATCAGTCTCGAGGCAAGGATCCCCATGATAGCCTGGCAAAGTAAGGGGTTGGGAAAAGTAGGAATGGATCGAACTCTAACCCCCTTCTTTGACCCCGTGGAGATGATTTTGTCTCCCATATATGTAGCCCACTATGCAATCTGGGCCCGTGAACCTGCTGTCTCTAGGGTGAGTCGTCTCTCGATGATCGGGACCCCCAGAATGCGATAGACATCGTCCAATGTAATAGTCCACTCACCGCGGACCCCTAGCAATCGGAAGGTGTTTTGATCTGCATCCCAATATGAGAACAGGTCACAAAGAATGTGACTGGATGGTGTAACATGGGGCACGCGTGAAATATGTAGTATCCTAGCCCGTTGAAGAGTGTCCTCCTCATCCTGTGAGAGGGCATCTAGTACTCCTGGGAGCCAATCACACTCCCTCTCTCTACTCCACCGGATATACTCCTCTCTCGCCTGCATACACCCAAAAACACACAAAACAGAGCAAGTTAGCACCCAAATAATAATGAGAAAATCATGAAAACATGTAAAAATGCTAGAAAAGTAAAAACTATTTCAAAGAGATGTTCTTTTTACATTCTGTACAAAACCGCCGCCCTGAGCAGGGAGGCGGTTTTGTAACTGCTGCCTTAAGGGCGGCGGTCATGTAACCGCCGCCTTAAGGGCGGCAGTCGTGTAACCGCTGCCCTGGGCAGAGCGGCGGTCGTGGTTCGAAAACCCACGTGGGTTTTAAACTTAAAAATCCTAAAGAAATGTAAAAAAGGACCATTTTACCTAAAAACAAAGCCTACCCAGTAGGCGCCCCCCCTAGATGAACCTTCTAACACTAAAATTTTCAAAAATTACCCCCCCATGACAAAGATTTTAGCATACCAAAAAAATTAATGGGGTAAATAGGATAAATTGAAGAAAACTAACCTGTGATCTCACAGGTCGATGTTCCGCACATGGAGGCATGATCGCTATCTCGTCACGGATGTTTTGACTCTACTCACACAAGAAACCGTCACCGTGGGTTCCAGAGCTCAAAATCAATCAAATCGATTCACGCAAATGAATAGGAAAATGGGCCCACTTTCATATATATAGCACCCTGATTCGTTTTAAATGCCTTCTTCACAAGTTTGGAGCGCCGATGGAGGTAAGTTCTTATCCCCGCACAAATGGTACGTTCTCATTTCCTATTATTTTAGCATTTATTTTCCAAACTATTATGTCTATCTGCACTTGAGTTCTCTTTTCATTTTGCAGGTAGCGGGAATGTTGGACGGCGTCATTTCAACACACGGACATATCAGGTATAACTTCTAACATCCCATTTCGGGAACGCCATACTGGGATCCACCGTTTTACGCCTCTTCATGGCTAAAATGCTTCTCCGAGGGGGATATATGTACGTACCCAAAATTGTGAGGTACTGTACTGCCGGAACAACGTAACAAGTGCCCCAATGATGATACAGGTCTCCTCGCAAGGTGTTCAGGATCCGAAAAAGCTCTCTAAACATGCGTTAACATCCCGCATACCCCGTTTAGCCCCTACGTCCTTTTTTTTAATCTTTTTTCCTCTTTTCTAGACCTTTTTCCCTTCAGTTATGAAACCGTCGCCCTGCCTGGGCAGCGGTCTCGTGACCGCCACCCTGATCAGGGTGGCGGTCCTGTAACCGCCACCCTGCTCAGAGTGGCGGTCCTGCACACATTTTCCAAAAAGCATTTTTAACGCAACTCACATAAAAATCAGCAATTCACCAGCTTTTTTTACCGCCTTGGGTTTGCATTTATGTTTTTGGTCCCCTGGAATAGTGTTTGGCCATTGTTTATAGTTTTAGAGTTCAGTTTGGTTTTGATCTTTGGGTGAATGAATTACTATAAATAACTGGCTTGTGCTCAAGTAAATGGCCCCTCAACTTTGCCTCTGAATTTCTCTTTGCAATAGATTTATTTTTCTTAGAGCTCTTAGTTTCTTTCATTGCATGCCTAGTTAGTATTATTTTGTTGTTAGGAAGCCACATATCCATCTTGTGCAAGTGCTACTGTTATTTCATCCAATCCATTGGAATAGGATAGTCTGTTTATCAATAGGAAGCCATTAAAGTTGCAGGGTTTTCTCCTCAAACAGGATAGTTTCAGGTTCTGGACATTTTATGTTGCATGACTCGCAATAGATCCCGCTAGGAATTGCATAAGCCAAGCTCTATACTCTTGTGTTATCCCTCTCCTACTCGCATTGTATTCAGTCTGTATTCTAAATTTGTCCCTTGTTCCAACATCTACCTCTGTTGATGCAAGCATTACACACTTTTCTGGATCCACGTGAGCATGAAAGAATGAGGAGATCACACTGAGGGGACAAAATCAGACACCATTGGATTTGCCACTGTTCTGTAGAATCCAGGTTCTAGCTTTCAAAGTTCTAAATTAGAAACATATCAAATAGAGTAGATAATCACTTCATTTCAGTAAATTTTAATTTCGATATTGCCAGGGAAGCTGTGGGGATTGATAGTTTCTGAGAGACTGTGATTCATTCCTCACTTCTGAGGTAACATCGAGAGTCTTGCAAATAGATTAGATCAATCATTTCATTGTTTAGAATAGATTTACAACTGCACAAACAAATAGCTATACTCGGTTATCTTGTTTGTTTTAAATTGTTATCTTAGTTGTCAATTTATAGATGTATTAAATTAGTTGCTAAAATCCATTCCAAATAGTTCTTCAGAAAATACAAAAATAGAGAAATCATATATGCTATAGATATATTCAAAATAGTTAAAATTCACTTTGTTGCAGTTAGATTTATATTATTTCTTTTGTATGACAATCACGGGACCTAGGGAGCCCAGAGAATATGTATTTGAGCCAATCATGCCTCAACCCAATCTCATCATAGCAATAGTTGACATAGACCAGAATCTTAGAATCCAAATCTTCCAAACAACAACAGATTTACAACAGATCAGCTCTCAGTTGAGGGGATTAAACATAGAATACGACCAAGCACACACATTTTGGTCAAATCAACCAAACTACATATTACCCTAGGTTCATATCCACATGACTGTAGAAGGGCTTAAAAGAGATCAAACGTTCGGTTGTGATCCTTTGGTCCCACAGCCAGATGCAGGAGACATTCTCACAAACATAGATTCTAGCCTAAGAATTCAGGTTGCAAAAGCCCTTGTGAGATATTTTGAGAAGATCGCACAGCTATTAATTTTGAATATAGAGGCTGAGAAAGCATATGATTATTGGATACTAGGGATTAGGGACTGAATTCGTACATGACCATAGCAGGACCGCAACAACCAAGAGTATACGGTTGCGATCCACAAATCCCGCAACCTAACGAGCCCATAGGTGAATCAGACATAGACGTTGGCTTATGTACACTAGTATTCATATCTACTCCACTTTCACCTATCATCATCGAACAGTTATCCTTGTTAGACATAGCACCTAACAAAGCTAAAGAGTTCTGGACTAGGCTAGAGAATCGTCCATAGAATCAAATATATTTACCATTCGTCCTATAACCTTATCTAGGGACATACACAAAACTATCATTTTCCACGTATACCACAACCTATAGACCGAATCACACTAGAGCTTGATATTGATTGGAGCCTTCGAGCAGTCATCCTTGCTGATCGATCTATCACACCAGTTCAGGTTAGGAGGGCCTTCTTTGCCTTAGATTCATAATTTCCACTAGTGCACATCGAAGACATCATATTTCCTAACTAGTTTTTCTGCATCCCACGCATATCCCATCCCCACCGGCTATCTCGGCACGACCTCGAGAGGTCAGGTGCGAGGAAGAGTTACTTGTAGATTCCCAAGCTCATTTTTCACTTTTCCGTCGTACAGGTACCTTAGGTTCAAGATGAGTCCTTGCTTTTATAATGTAATCACCAATTTCCTCTTCCATGCTAATAAAGGCCTCATTATTTTTCTATTCATGTTCCTTCTCTTCCTTTAACCACTCTATCTCTATAGTTTTATCTTTATTATCCTCCATCAGTGCTCTAATGGTGGCTGCCTTATCAATATTTCTCTGCACCACCTCATCAGATACCTTGATCAAGGCATTGTTTACCTGCTCATCAAACATGAGAGTAGGATTTATTGTCATGTGCCTACTCTAGGGTTCCTTCTTCACTCTTCATGAGATACAGGACTCCTCGTACACGTCAAAATTTAGTTCTTCCATGTGATTCTATTGGACTAGGATAGTTGTTCCCTTGCGCACATAGTGGCCATTTATGGATCCATCATCTCTCATCCATATAACTCCTTAATATCCACAGTGCTTTGAAACCGGGTGCGGATGATTTTGTGTGTCCTCAACATAGCCAATACTAGGCATAACATATTCTTCACTTCTCTTTGTCCTTGGCCCCTTAGGAACCTGAGCATCAAGGGCTGGAGTTGTCCCTTATCCTACCTATGTCACAATGCATGTGTTAGTCTTCTTGTACACCGTTTCTTTCGCCCCTTCTTCTTCATCTCTCATTTCTTCATCTTGCGGATCCTCCACATCCTCAGGTTGAATTAGGGCTCCAATTGCACTCTCTTCAGACTCCTCCACCTTCTCATTAAGCTTCAAATTTCTTCTTCTCTTTTTCTCAGGTGCTTCCTTCTAAGGGGAGAGTCGAGGTGACCTCCATAAAGGTTGAGTTGTTCCAACACATTGGGTCCTAGTTCTACTAAACACCCTCTTAAACTGGCACTCCTCATGGAATGCATCTATTTCTAAGTCTTATTCTTCCTCTTGCACCTATGGGAGAGTATCTGTGATCTCACTTTCCATTCTATCTATGGTCTGCCTTTGACCTCTATGGTCCAAGCCTCCACTATCCTTGTGTTCTCCCTCTTCCTCTATCTCTATGATCGAGGTAGGCTTTGAAGCTTCCATATTCTCAACTATTTTTTTACCTTTTATTCTCCAGCCTAGGATTAAGTTGAAGATATACAAGAGTGACTCCACTATCCCCAATATCCAAACTTACCGGCTTCATGTTTATAACATCTAAAATGAGCCTCTAAATGTAGGCAGATCGACCTGGATATACATAAGTTTTTCTCAATGTATGGTAGTCACAATTTACCTTGTCCACATTAAAGTTCAATCGGTGTGCATAAGTAAACCTCTGTACTTATGTGATGGATTACGGTAGTTTTCACCATGGACTCCATGTCCCATCCTTCATTTCAAACCGCGCGATGTAAAAATGATGATACACTGTGAACTGCATTGCCTTACCTACTACTGAAGGTAACTCCTTTGGAATGTGTCATTCCTCCTCAAATGTCACGCGCAGTTAATCATACCATAGTTTTTCCCTTTGTTTGAATGGGCCACTCATTGTTCCTTCACACAAGTATTTCTCAAAACTCTTAGCGAGGGACTTCTTCTCCATGGGGTATTCCCAAATTTTGTTCTTTGTCCCATCAGGCACTCCAATTTCTACAAACACCAGAGATAAGAGGATAGCACCAAAACTTATTTTTTCACCTATGTGTGCTTCCTTGGTAATTTTATCTACTATGTAGCCTACTAGATTGTAGACAACTCCTTGTGACATCTTCTTCGTGATATGAAACCACATTGTGTTTACTTGTGACCACCTTTCTTGATCATTCAAGTTAGTGAGAAAATGTGTGGCTACCTGCACTATAGGGTACTTCCTTAATTTGTAGATGTACATTCCACACAGACCTTGGAGTATCCTAACTCTGTGTTTGTGGCTACATTAGTGACATTATCAATTAGATCGCTAATAGTGTTTGTTTATGTGCCCTTCATTCTTGTCAATGTAGCAATTAGAGTCATTGTGATCCTTACCCTTCATCCAGCAAAATATAAGAATTCCTCATGGACTCTACTCATAAGCCATTAGTATAAAGCTTCAGGTTTTCTAAAATATGGGAGTTCATACAACTGATAAACCCCTACCTTCTTGAGAAACTTCTCCCCAGTGTCATCATACACTGGCATATCATCCACCGTGTGCTTGTTGGTCTACTTATTCAACAAAGCGTCTAACTCTCCCTTGTTATCAGTGGTGCAGTGGTTGTAATCCCTTACTTTACATATGTGGATGTGGGAATCCCAATCCCATCTGAATATCACTCCTTTTGGGTACTAAATATCTTAAAATTTTCTCTTGAGA
This sequence comes from Taxus chinensis, assembly GCA_019776745.2. NCBI lineage: Eukaryota > Viridiplantae > Streptophyta > Pinopsida > Cupressales > Taxaceae > Taxus > Taxus chinensis. The sequence goes on from CM034155.1 coordinate 91,308,508, forward strand.
GTAACTTCAACCTTAAATTCCACCTTTCTCTTCCCCTTCATACCTTTTGCAGGTGCTTTCTTTGGTGCCATTATAAAAATATCACCTTTTCTTATATGTGTTGAGTAAGATCAAACCCTAGCTCAAAAATACGTGCCCCATCTCAAAACCACATGTCATAGCTCCTTCGCAATGCGTCTTCTTCACTCAAACCCTTCACCAATGGGGATACAAGCCACTTCTGCACACAAATCTTCTCTCCATGTTTGGTTTTGAAAATCTCTACACCTCAACACATTTCACTTGGCTCGGTCACACTTAGCTTGCTCGAATACTTGTGATCTCAAAGGTAAAAATGAGCCCGCATCATGTCCTTATATATATTTTCAAAAATTTAGTGCATTTTTCTCCTTCACCTACCACTAATCCTCTCATTAATTGATAATTTTCCCAACTTCTGCATGGTACACCTTCGCACCCCAGCTATAACCTTCTAGCGCACCTTCCTGCCTTCTAGCTGTAGACCTCCTTTCATGCACTTCCATGCGCCAAAGTACCTTTCCATTGTGCCTTCCCCTAGTAGTCTCCATGTTCGCCACTTACCTTGTGTTATACTATTCATTCATTTATTTTCAACTATGGTCTTCTATAGGATCAATCTTCTTTCTAGCAGCTCCTTTCCATTCTTGAATAGCACCTATAACAGTATGTTCTTATGTGTGCCCATTTTTGAATAAAAAATAACAACCACCCGACACCAATGGTATGTGTAGTCCTCTGTGCATAAAAATACTACAAATTGTAATTAGCTTCGAGCACACAAATGCACTTATTACACAAAACACCAAACTAATTTGACAAAGCATAGCGACGTAGAGGGAAATACATTAAAATAAATACATAAAGGGAAATCTATACTAAATGGAAATAATACCTTATTACAAACACCAAGAAGACTTATTTATAGTAGGGCTTCATCCTACTCCCATTGAAGTAACCAGGTAACCGTATTTCATCAAGCACCTCTAGCTAGAAAGCACTTGATTCAAGGATGTGAGTGATAACATATAGTTCTAACCAATGCACCTTAATTTTTCCTGGATGGAACAAAAAAAATTGAATCATAAAGAAGTACCATCTAGCCAACTTCAAGATTCTTGTCCTAAATATGTTTTTCATGTCATGCCTTCTTCCTGGCCTTTTCTTACTTCTGACTCCAACATCTTATGGCATGCCTCTCATTCAACTATATTAACTTGTCAATTCTCTCTTATAATGCTTTCTCATCAACTAGACCTATAAAACGCGCAATACACAAAGAAGGTAACATGAATTCTATGGTAAAAACTGATTTTTATGCCATATACCAACTGAAAAGGCGTGGCCTTATTCAACCTCTTGTAGGTTTTTCTATACACCCAAAGTACAGCAAAAACTTTATCATCCCAATATTTTCTTCCAACATCACAAATTTTTGTCAAGTTCTAGCTTAATATCTTGTTGAAACCCTCTGCAATCCCATTTTCTTGAGGGTAATAAGGTGTATTTTTGTGGTGCACAACCATAAATGCATATAATAATCTCTAGATTGTCTCATTCAAGAAGTGTGTTCCCCTATCACTTGTCAAAATCAATGGACATCCATACCTAGTAATAATATTTTCCCATAAGAACCTTGTTATTGTAGTTGATGGGTAATATTTTATAGGTGCTACTTATTCCCACCTTTTAAGATAATATATGCAAGTGATTCTATAGCATGGTCCAATTCTATGCGCGGCTGGGGAAATAAGACTCATAAAGTCTATTTCCCATTTTTCAAATGGATCTACACTAGGAATAGGCCTCAACATCATTTCATCTCTTTGTCCTAGTTTTCCAAGACACTGACAGTGATCACATGCCTTACAATACTCTTTAAAATCCTTGTACATGGTCTGCCACCATAATCCAACAAGGATAATCTTACACGTGGTGGCATAACCTACATAATGCCCACATGTAATACCACCATGAGCCTCTTCGATGATATCTATACACTCATGTTCCAGTACACACCGACACATTACTTCATCTTGTCCTAGTTTGTATAAGTCACCACTGATCAACATTAAGGGTACAACATGAATTGTAAGTTATTTCTTATTTAAGGATTTCATTACTTTTGGTGTCATACTTGTGGGTAAAAAGATAACAATATCCTCCAATTCTGAAGGCGCGTGATGTAACCTATACAATTGTGAATCCGGTATTGTATCTTCAATTGTCTACGTGTCCTCCCTTGATTGAATCCTTGATAAGTGGTCTGGGCTAGAATTACTTTTACCTAGTCTTACCATGACTGTAAAGTCAAGTTCTTAGAATAGGAGCACCCATTGACATATGTGCCCCTATAAAATGGGTTTATTTACCAAGTATTTTAATGCCATGTGATCTGTATAAAATAAAAATGGTGTTTTTAATAAGTACTATCTAAACTTATATAGTGCATAGATCATTGACAAGGCCTCACGCTCTATAGTTGTATAATTATGTTCCACATGATTCAAATTTATACTAGCAAAGTAGATAGGATGATCTATAATAATTTCTCTAGGTTTAGCTAACACTACACCAATGGTCATGTCAGAGGCATCCACCTGCACATGAAATGATTGGCTCCATGAGGAAAAATGTAAAACAGGTGTTGTAGTAAGTATCTCCTTCAATTCCTCAAATGCACGCTACTACGGTTATCTCCAATAGAATGTCCCTTTTCCTATGAGTAACTCTTCCAAGGGTGTGTCAATCTTCACATATCCTTCAATAAAATTTCTATAATACCCTATGTGGAAAAATAATCCACGCACCTCACTTTGAGTGGTAGGTTCCTCTAGGCCTACAATAACTACAACCTTAGCTAGATCTACTAACAAACCTTCCTTGCATATGTTATGCCCTAAAAAAGTTCCAAAAGGTGTAGAAAACATACACTTCTTGATATTTAAAGAGATGTTTAACTATCTACATGTTTCAAACATTAAGCACAAGTTGTCACATTGATTTTTAACAAACCCATATATCATCCAATCATCCAAGTAAACCTGTAAGAATTTTTGAATAAAATCCAAGAATTCTTGAAAAAATATGCGTGAAAATACAGTAGGTGCGTTCTTACACCCAAAGGGCATCACAATATATGAAAAAATTCCCCATTCAGTTGTGAAAGTCATTTTATTCTTATCCTTCTGTGTAATTCTAAATTGGTGATACCCCGAGAATCCATCCGTGAAAGAGTAAACTTTGCACCTTGCAATGCCTTCTAATATTTCCTTAGTGAAAGGCGTAGGAGAAGGATCAATCACACATGCAGCATTCGTCTCCCTGTAATCAACACAAATCCTTAGCTGACCATCTTTCTTTATATTGATTATCAAGGGGCTAACCCACTCTGATTCTTCTAGGGGATTAATGATGTCATATTTCAACATTTTTTCAATTTCTTCTTTAATTTTTATGTGTAGGTTAGGGTTCATCTTGTAAGGTCTCTTCCTGACTAGGCGTGATCCTTCCTTCAACTTAATATTCATTTCACCTAATGACTCATGCACCCCTTTTAACTCATGGTAGCTTGTAGGGAATAAGTCCTAGAAATCATGTAGTAACTCAATTGTCTTTGCCACTTTAGCATCAAATCAATAATCTCCAATTATGACCTCCTTAGGTTCAACATCTGTGCCAATGTTCACTTTCTTGGTATTTATAGGTTCATGATAGGTGCGTGAATTTTCATTCGTACTCTCTAAGAACTCACGTGTACTTACTGAATGATATATGTCAAAATATTCTACTTATTTTTCATCCACTATGTAGACCATATTTTCTTTCTCCTTCTTAAAGCAAGTGTTCATAAGTATTTCAGTATCTGTATCATCTACTTCATTAAAATGCGCTCCTTTTTCTTCCTCACCAAATAACTCCTAAATGATTTCTTCAGATTTTTCACTTTCTCCCATAGTCAAGCACTCCATAATCCATAATGCCTCTCTTACTAGAGGTTTAGTAGAGAAGTACTCAAAATTCTGGGTCATTCCTTTAATCAAGTCCTGGTCTCCCTATGCGTGCGTAACCTTGCAAAGTGGAATAAAGTTTATGCACTCAAATTGAAGGTGGTAAAGCTTCCTGCCCTTGCTTTTAAGAGTCTCTCAAACTATTGAACATGGTGTTGAATAGGATGATTACCATGATATATGCATATTTGAGTAGGTGCATTATTCTTAAAAAACCAAGTTTTCAGAGCAATTCTTACTTCATTCCATTCTATTATATTATCCATGTGAACCATCCACCAGTGTGTTACCATCCCATGTAGGTTATATACTAACACATTTCTTCTCTCCACTAGAACTATCCACTGATCTTCCATGACATGTAGGAATACTATAGGATATCCTTCTCTAGTATACAAGGGTATAGATTTGTTACCTATCCTTTGAATATAACAAGGTTTGTTCCTTCATGCAAATTCTCTTCTTACTTCATGCCCTACCATATCATAGGTTCCATGTGCCCAATGATCACAATAAATACTTGTATTATCACTAATAGAATGTGCATCTTCCCACGGGAGGATTCTTCCTTAGATGGATCAAGTACTTCTGAATCTTGAATAGTGCGCTCATAAATTCTATTGAGGTCTTCCTCACTCAAAGGTTCAACATAAGGTGCATATTTTGCATCTATCAAAGGGATAATAAATATTTATTCCTTGTACTCAAAACTTATATACTCCTTTTTGAACCGAATATCCACATTATTTTCATAACACCAAGGGAGCCCAAGTAGAGCTGGGAAGTTGTCTAATTCTGTAAGTGCTAAGACCTCAAAGTCCCCAGTGAACTTGGCCCCTTATATAGTAATGGATGCATCCTTTAAAACTCTAATTGGAGTGTCCTTAGTTTCATTATCCATAAACAGTACATTAGAGGATGGTTGTAATGTAGGTCTTCCCATCTGTACCCATGCATCTAAAGTAAGAACATTTACTTCTGTGCCTATGTCAATCAATATATCTCTCAAAATCCACCCATATATAACAGCATTTAGATTGATCTCTTTATCATAATCCAAGCTATAAGGGGGAAGATTAGAATGCAGGATCTATCATCCATTCTCAATACCTGCACACAGAGTTTTCCCCTTTATAACCCATTCCCAAATCATCAGTATCTGACTAGACCATCTTTGACTCCTTCTTTCTCTACAACTTCCGTGATTGTTCCTTTAAACACTGTATTTCACCCTGAATATTTTTGACTACCTCCATGGTTTCCTTATAAACCTCCTTCTGATGTGTAGGATCTAGGTACCTTGCATGTAAAACCTCCTCTTTAGTAATGATAGGCTTCTATTATAAAATTTCTCTAGAAATCGTGGCTTCAGCGCATGTAGTAATCTTCATAGGTACCACCTTAGGTTCCAGTGCCAAATTTGGCATTCTCTAATTTTCTATGGTGCGTTGTATCCTGACCATCCCTACACCCTTGTTTTTCAGTTTATGTTGCTTTCTAAGATGCTCATATAAGTCTAGGCATTCCTCATAGTTATGATTATTCCCACAAAAATAACAAGTAATATTATGAGGGAATTCACACCTGTAGTGGTTAGGAGATCCGCATGTATAACACATTCCATGAGGAAACTCACCTCACCCACCACCATGGCCTTAGCCCCCAAATCCACCACAATATCCTCAACCTCTACCATGATTTCCTTCAAATTGTCCCTTGTTTTAATCACAATGCCCTTTGTTTTTATCATGATCATGGTTCTCATTTTTACTTTTAGAATTATCTAATACTCCTTTCTTTTGCACACCAATATTAATGGAATAATGGATCTAAACAATTAATCTGTAGTCTTTTGTATTATGATTCGTGGACTAGAAAATCTTAAAATAGCAAGATACATTTTTTCTAATCAGCCGTTGTAATAATGGTAAGTGACTTGCATCATGGTCTAAATGACATATCTCACAGTCGAGCAGTAATGAATGCACTGACCTGCAGGGACAACTACCTTTAGTGATCCCTTCCACTTCATAGTCTATACACCAAATCCTAGTGCACATCTTGTGTGTACTAAATTTGTTGATAGCTTCTCTAACTATTTTACCATGGATGCAATATCTACTTCTAGGAATGGGATCACTCTAGTGTCTATACTTTTGACATCCTCAGTGTACAATGCTGCTTCAAGTGTTTCGTGTAGGTCCGTATACATATTATGTGATAGTTACCTCCTAAAAGGTTTGATTAAGCCCCCAACAAACCACTATGAATGGTGGCTTGTATGAATATCATATGAAAGTTTAGACAAAATCATTTTTAAATGGGCATCATATTCCCAAATTCTTTTAGTATTGCCCTTCTTAATATCCTTGAGCATACTTATAATCTTATTCTCGAACTCAGGGATATGAAACTCCTTAAGGAAGGCTTCTCATAATGTTTCCTAATCTACACAAGTCTAATCAGGTTAAAACTTCCTATACCAGCTATGAGTGCATCCCTGTAACATAGTTACAAACTGACTTAGCTTACACTTAGAAGTCATGATTATTTTTGTATGTCACATTATCTCACACATGTGCATGTTCTTGTAATCATCTTCTATTCCCCTATAATTTGGAAGAAAAAGTGACATCTCCATGTAAATATTATAGGGTTAGTGAGGACTATGCCCACCTGATCTAAAACCTCCTGTGTTGTCTCTATCTACAAACCCACCAGATCCACCATAACTAGAGCCACCTATGCCCCCTTATCCTCCACATGTACCTGTAAGGGGAATAGTGGACGTACTACCCTATGTACTAACATTGGTACTAAACAAGACTCCTACTATCTACAAGGTGGTACTACTCCCAGAAGTGAGTCCAAAATTCTGCATGCTTGAGTTATCTGCTGAAAATGTTTTTGAAAAGATACCTCCAAATAACAAAGAATATGTTTTCCTGGCCATAGATGAACTTTCCACTTGATGTACTCCTTTTCTGCTACTCCCTAAACTAGCTTGATGACTATTGGTTGTACTAGATACTAGAAAACCAAGTGCAAGGAATAGGTTTCCAAGTAGATTCAGATGCATGTCCATGGCCCATGTCATCTCTATTGGCACACTCCCATGTGAGGCTAAGGAGGTTTCCCTATCATTTTTTCCCAAATGGGGGAGTTGTAGATGCTCTAGCTCCACACCTTTTGTGTGAGCTCCAAATCCTTTATGAGCCATCTCTCTCCTCAATGCCATCCATTCTGCAATATCACATTACTTCTTTATATCCCTCTCACACACCTCATTATAATTAATTTTCCTTTCTTATCTTTGCCTCTCTGTCGATAGGTCCATCATCCTTCACCAACCTGCCCCTGGCCCCGTGTGTGGTAGGGTTTAGCTAGCCATTATATTTTCTTCCAAGTTTAGGGTTACCATCAAGATTTTGATCACCATTGGAATGCCTTACAGAAAGATTCCCTTGGCATAATACAAAACCTGGAACTCAGCTACCTCCAGGCATGAGTAAGTGGAAATTGAGTACTCTTAAATATAGATACTCAAAACACCACGGAACTAAGTTTCCATATCACGCATCCAAATCAGATCAGCATCACAAAGTGCCTTAAATTCTTCCTACATATATACAAGTATGTGGTACCTCCAATTCCTTTTATATGCATAAGAAACTAGCCACTCATACATCTCTATTGGAAATATAACAAAGAAACTCTCGTATAGAGATCCATACAAGTTTTGTTCTACCCACACACATGCATCAAACTCAGATCCAGTGTTGAAACTATGAGTGTATTATTCTTCTAGATCTATTATACACTTCTCAATACTTGTTACGATCAACAGGTACATCTTCATCACAAAACATCCTAAAAAAAGATGAAAAAGAGGTCCCGACAATGGAACCAATGATGTAGCCTAGAATCTACTATGAAAAACCCAGGTGCACTGGAACATCACCCAGCCTGAGCTAAGCACTCACCCAAAATGCTCACATAGGTACCAGGCTCCTCTTTAGAGTTTTTTGTGTAGGATTTTAGTTTGATGGTGATAAAATATATTCAGATCCATACTTAAATATTAACCTTCCATAGTGCATAATCCAGATCTAGATCATAGATAATCAATGAATTAAATAATAACTATAACAAGATTAACCATACATGAACCAAATTTAGTTATGTTTAACACCATTATCCAGCCAATATACTCCATTGCATTAAACACTGTAAAACACAGAATCTTCTTATATTATACAGTATATCCATAGGTCATGCGCACATCGGATCCAACAACATAACTCTATAATAAATCAGTCTCCTATCTCTCTAAACTACATAGTTCAATACATATTTATAGAGGTGGGGACTTGCCCTTGACTAACCTATGCACTTCTCAAAATAGGTCACATACTTATAATAGTCATGTGCCTTTACAATAGTATGCATACATGTAATTTTTCTAATAATATACGTCCTATAGTTAACTGGAAGAAGCATTCCTATTGTTAGCTATAACCATGCATGGTTTTTAGTAGCCACTCATTTCCAAAATACCATTGCATGTCACGCAAGTCTCCATCTCTACATGTGATGTGCACATGCTATCTTCCAAAAGTATCCTATTATCCATAAAAATTCCTAAGTCATGAGCCAAACATTTGTTGGTGAGCGTTTCCTTTCCTATATTTCCGTGCCTTCAAATGTGCCTTGTTCCAGTGCGTGAATCCTTTTTGTGTCTTCTCCTTAGAACAATATTATATCTACTCAATAGTATCAAGGTTTAGGATTCCTCAAACCATCATTTCTGATAATGCTAAGGCATTTTTTAGATCTAAGATATCTGATTGGGCTCTTATAAATGGATTATACTTGAAGACTACCTCCAACTATTACCCACAAGGTAATGGTTTGGCATAATTAACTAACAAGAATATGATCAAAATCATTAAGATGGCCATGTAGGTCAAACAAAAACAATGGCACGCTAAAGTAAAGAATTAATTTTGGGCTTATAGTATCACTCTAAAGAAAGTAATTGGAAATTCACCATTTTTGTATATGAAAGAGAAGTTAGGCTTCCATTTTCACTTGAATTACCTTCTTTAGGGCTAGCTCAACAATTGGAATTTGAAGGGAAAAATTAGAGAGAAGTTAGAATGGCAAAGTTGGTTGAACCTGAATAATTGAGGAAATCTACCATGAAAAGGTTAGAAAATCACTAGAAACCAACCAAGCAGTGGTTTAACAAGAAAAATAAGCCATGGGTTTTCAAAGTAGGAGATTTGGTCCTTAAGTGGGACGTGGACAGAGCTAAGCCAGGGCAGCATTCCAAGTTTGATGCACTTTGGAGTGGGTCATATACTATCACTTCTTGCAAATAATTCATCTCTTTTGAGTGTTCCAAGCTTGATGGAGAGGTATTGTAAATTTCCAATGAATGGGATTTATCTCAAACACTCCCATTAAGTTTTCCTATTGCATCTTGTAAATACTTATGTTTTGTGTTGTTGGAGATATTCTCCTCTTGTTGTGTTGATCACCGGTTTGGTGTCTTTTTCCTAATCTTTGTGATTCCCTCATTTTTAATAAGTGTTTTACACGCTCTAAATGCTCACTTGAGGTATGTATGATCTTCTCTTTGTACATAATTTTTTGGCCACTTACAGTCATGTGCCGATCATCTCATAACCAAGTTTTGTGATAGAAATCAAATAGTTAAATCAATTTCGATATATATATATATATATATATATATATTTCAGTTCTCCACAGATCAACTCGACCATTGTTAAGTTCATATAGATTCAGGAGACAGGTTTCCAAATGAGATCAGTTTCTTCAAGGATTAAGCTTGACTCCATGCCCAATGAATGTTTCAAACAGCTATTTTGCATCATGTAGTAGTTAGATGTCCCCTGAAAGTCACCAAATTGTTGTCCAAAAGTACACCCCATATAATTTTTAACAACTCATCCAAAGGACTTAACCATATTTTTTCTCTTAAAAATCCATGGGAGACTAATTCAGTCTACTGTAAAATGCAAGAACTTAGTGTTTTGTGGGTTTTCTCTAAACTCGCAAAACAAAGAAAATGGCATATCAAGGAATTAGGTAGAAATTCATGAAATTAAGTGTTGTGTGATATTTTTTTAGCACTTTTGGAGCATTAGAGGAGTAAGTCCCTGGTAGTTAAATTCAAACGAGGAACCGTGAATTTATTTATCCACAGAGGAATCAAAATAATCAGTCAAGTTCAAAAGTTGCAAAGCAGTGGTTTTGTGTTTCGTGGGCTCACTAAATTATAATGTCCCTCAGGTTTTCTCAAACCCATGGGATGAAATGGAATAGTCATGAATTCAATAATTTTATCCTCATGGGTGGTGAAGTGCCTCTGCTCATCAAGGAAGTTGGAAAAAGGATTGTGAGGGTCCGCGGGACAAAAAAAATATGAAAGGTTGTGGTAGAAGCTATGAAACACAACAGAAGACAAAAAATTCATGCTGAAATGAAACCAAAGAGCCAACAACTAGATTTTAATGGGGCATGGTGCCATTCTGATCATTTTTATGGTGTGTGATAGACTCAAAAGGAGTTCATGTTATAGTTGTTGATTATATTTGGACGTTACCATACTTGTACTATAAGAAAACTACAAACAAGTCATGTAATATTTGATGGTGCCCACACTCATTCAATGCAAATTTGAAACACGCTTAGTTCTAACTCGGTGGTCCTTTTCCTTATCTTTCCTCTCTTTTTACATGTTATGAATTGTATAAATATAAGATTTTATGCACTTTGAAAGGGTTCTTCTCCCTCTTACCTTATCATATTTTCAAAGTATTCCTTGTGAAACTCAAAACTTCATGTTATCAACCTTTGTAACTCGTTATTAGTGTTATCTTGCCTCAACTCTATATGTAAGCTCTTGAAGAATGATTAATGCAAGTTTGGTTTACCTCATTCCCTTTAATACATTCTGTTTGGGGTGAATATATTTCCCTTCTGCATTTTGGTATTCTTTTATATCTTTGCATCTGACCTGAGTGCATTTTTGTGACCCCAACCTCACATTTCTTACATCTGTGTCATCCAGATTTGGGAAATGTTCCACCTTATTTTGGTGTTATCGTTACCCCTTAGTTTATGTAGTGCCCACACTTTTTATAGCTTAGTAGCTTGTTGTTTCTTTACTCATAGACATGTTTTGATAGTGATTGGTTATATCTTGGATGTTATATTTAGATATTTGATCTTATTAGACATGTGTGGACATTTAGGCGTATAGCACCAATTTAGCTTCATTTCTATATTGTCGCATTTTCTTATAATGTCATGGATACTAATGGATATAATGTTGTGTTTGGAACATAATTATAATAATGGATAGTTTTTGCATGTGGAATTCTATGGTTATATGTCACGTATCATCTTGTCTAACTTTTGGAATATTGAGTATAATTGTGCACGTTGTCACATCTTGATTTCAATAGGATGTTAGGTTAGTTTAGAATGCATTGATATCTTACTATGTCATTGAATTATATTGTATCGGACAGGTGCGGTTAATGTGTACAATGAGTGTGCAGGTGACAGGTTTACAGGAGAACGTGGGATTCAGGCCAACTACACAATCTTGCACAAGCAGCCTACGGGCTGAGTCCTAGCCATGTTCATTGTGTGAAGCCTTAGTATAGGAGATTATTATTTTTGGGTACTATGAGTGACCCCAATGTATGTAATGTATTGTGCTTTGAATTATTAATTTTGTTTAGGGTAGTTGAGTATGATGTAAACTTGTTTTGGGAGTAATAATCCCACTTTCATTTAAATTTTGATTTTGTTTAATGAGTCACTTAATCACAAGGGTTTAGGGTCACATGTGAGACCCTTGGGTGGTCCCCACACCCTCTACCCTTGTGCCAAAAATGCAAAACCAGAAATTAGGTTATTTTGGGCATTTTTGGGGACCCCTTTTTAGCTTGGGAGTTCCCCTAACATAAAAATGAGCCCTTGGACCCTACCTAATGGGTAGGGGGGGCTTATTTTCAAGACTAGAGGGAGTTTTCCCTCCCTTTTTACCTCTTGTTTAGTCACATCCATGTAAGGGATGTGGATTTGAGTGTTTATTAAAAGTTTCACTTATTTTGTCTTGCTAACATTTAGGGGATTTTGGGAGAAGAGGGAAAAAAGATAATTTTACCCTTTTCTCTCTTTTTTTTTTGGCATCTTTGACTTTGTAGAAGGAGAGTAGTGACACATGTCACCCCCTCATTTGTGAGGATGCTTGCTTGCTCCTCTTCAAATTCCCATTCAAGGGAAAAGAGAGGGACTTTTTTTTGGAACTTCTTGCTTGGGATGCTTGTAGATTTTGGAGCTTGGAGATTGGCTTGAGTCAAGGTGTGGAGAAATTTGAAGTTGGAAAGCTTTTTGGAGAGCTTTCCTTGAGGTAGGCTCTTATGTCTTTTGCTTGTGTTGCATTTATCTTAGTTGTTAGATGGGTTACATGGTTTTGTTATTTGGTTGTTGTTGTTTGTTTTACTCCCTCCATCATATGGCATGATGGAGTTTTGGAGTGTGGGGGAAGAGAGAGGGAATTTTCCCTCTCAATCCTCAAGGCTTGATGGACAAGCCTTGTAGGGTCTTAGTGTTTCCCCTCAATGATTGAGGTGGGGAAGTTGATTCATTTGGCTTGAATCTCCTTCCCCATTCTTGGTAAGGAAACCCCTTTGGGGTTTGAAAATCCTTCCAAGAAGGACTTGGAGAAAGGGTGGAGGAATAAGGAGGATTTTGATGGAATTTAGGAGCAATAAGAAGGGTAGGGATATTTTTTCTTTGTGCAAGCATTTTGGAATATAATTTTTGGAGAACTTTCTCCTCTCTTCCCCATTTTTGAGGAAGAACATGGGTTCTCCTCCTTGTAAACTTTGGAGTCTTGTTTGTATGTGTCCTATTTTTGTGTGCTTGTATCATTGTTAGTTCACCCTCCATCTTGTGCAAGTTTTGGTTAGTTGACCTCTATCCCATGGGCTTGGGAGAGGCTAGCATGCATCCCAACCTTGGGAGAGGCATGTAATGATGCCTATGGTTGGGTGGCAAACAAGCTCTCTCTCCTTATTGGTTCTCTTGGAGGCAATGTAAATGGGAATATCATGTTAAAAGTGGGTTGTTGGATTGGAGCTCTTTATCTCTTACCCTCTATTGTGGTCATTACTTCTTGTCACTTGTAAAGGATGATTTAGTAGAATCTCCATTGTTGTAAATATCTTTTTTGTGTTGGTAAATTTCTTTAGAAAAGTGTAAGCTACTCTTGAGCAAACTCTCTCTTCCTAAGCTTGTAAGGAGTCTTGTAATAAACTTGAGTAGTTAGGTATTATCGTATATTGTATTTGGAACTTCATATCATGGAAAGAAGTTGATAGTTTATCCCTTTGTGTATTTAAAGATAATTTGAAGTATGATGTATTGAGATTATTGAAGGGTTGTGCAAAAGGAAGAATTGTAAGATGTTGTATTTTCCTCTAAATATATCTAATAGAAGTATTCTTGTTACATCTCTTAATCATGCAATGTTCTTGGGATTTTATTTGGGCAAACAAAGTTGGTTATCCAAAATGAGATCTATGTGGCTAGTTTACCAGTTAATATTGGAAGAAAACTATTATCATTTTGGAATGTACATTTCTTGGTCAACCATCATGGTTTTAGAAAACAAAGTGAGACTATTCTTAAGATCATTGCTTACCCCCGTGTATTGGAAATGAAAATATTTTCATTGAGCAATATGTTTCCTCTTGTAGTTTTCTCTTTTTATACATATTGGCAAATGAAGAAAGGTAGATTTCTTTTGTTCTCTTGTACAGTCAAGAGATTTACTTTCTTTTTGTATTTTTTTTTTAAATAAAATAAAGTAAAAAAGGAAAATTACTATACCTCTTAATTGGTTGTATTGTGGATATATGCCTATATATATAACTAGGTTGCTGTTAAAATTATTTAATATGCATGTTCATGTATTTTATATTGTCAATAAAATGTTGCTAAATTATTTAATATGCATATTCATGTATTTCATATTGTCAATAAAATGCTGCTAAATTATTTAATATGCATGTTCTTGTTTTTTTTTTTTCATTTTCAATAAAATGATATATATATATATATATATATATATATATATAATACGTATTAATCAAATAAAAAATATATTTACACAAACTATAAAGAAACAAAAATAGTGGGGGGGTCAAACCCCCCCACCCCCTGTACTATCTACGAGGGGGGTGCTGCCCCCCCCACAAAACCATCCCCGCAGCCTTGCTACCCTCCCCTCACACCAGCGGCCTCCCTGCCGCCTCCCTGCCCTGTTCCTCCACCGGCCGCCTCCTTCCTTCGCCGCGCCCTACTCCTCTAACCTCCCACCAGCACCTCTACCCATGTCTCCCTCCACCCTATCCCGCGGCCTTTCCTCCCTAACATCCTTCCTTCTATGCATCCGCCTCCACAGTCCCAGCCATGTATTCCTGCAAACAAACCCCCAAAATGAAAGAGAAAATGAAAATGTTAGTAAGAGCAGAGGAAATGATTAAATATATGGAGAAGAAAGATTTCAAAGGAAAATAATAAACAAGACTTTTTAGGTTTTCATTTCAATAAATAGATCTACGGTGGATTCTTTTCATCCTAGGCCCATAAAGTATTTTAGATGAATTGCTCCATTTGTTATTTTTTTTAATTAACTTGTGAGAGAATACTACAAATCCCTCCCTTTTATTTTAATATATATATATATATATATATATATATATAATGAGGTACTTTAACCACGTTAATCTGATGTTATGCCTGGGGGGTGCAATGTAGCTAAGTATGATGTTTTCCTTCTGGGGCATATGTAAATTATAATAATAAATAAATATGTTTATATGGTGTCAAGGGATTACTGTAAATGATGATCAAGTTGAGTGATGTGAAAACACAAAATTACCGTTTATCCCTAATTAAATCTTTTACCTAACGATCATTCAAATCTTGTTATCATAACGAGTCAGAGATCAACTCGTATTGAAATATCATGACTCGTATTAAAACAATGTGGTCCTCATTTATCTTCCTCTCATGGTAAAATATTACAATACTATATATTTATAAACGAAAGTGATATGAATAATTATTTAAATGTATAAAAACATTACTCTGGCTTGGTCCCCACCCGCATCAAAGCTACCTCTGGAAGGAACTCAAATAAGTTTGGGTCTTCTTTTTGACATTATGCGTATACATATACATTTGTAATCTTGGTAAAGCTTTAGTGGCGGAGTGAAATAAACCCAACTAGTCTTAAACGCATCAACCTCTAATTGAGGTTTGAGTAATAATATTTCATCTCTTTTAAGAAAATGTAATTGTTTTAAATATTTAATCGTGTTTCTTTTTTAACTAAGCTTCACCATAAAAGTAAAAAAAAAATTAGTAGTTTACGTTGATGTAAAATTAGGGCATGACAGTTTAGGATTCCCTTTTCTTATATCTTTCTCTCTCCCTAGTCCCTTGGAATTGTTAGTGTAGGATTAGTCATAGCGTTAGAAGTAGGTTGTGCTATGTAGGTTTTCAAAAACCTTTATAATGAGAAATTCAGCATGATTTGGGGGAGGGTGAAATTTTGGGCTCTAACAATAACTAGAGTAGGTCCACATTCAATTAGAAGAACACAACAATGTAAGAAACAATAATAATAATAAAGAAAAGACTCAAAGTGATATAAATCCATTAACTAAGGACAAAAATATCCTTTTTGGTTGTACAACATTACACTGCTTGCAAAATTGTAGAGTATAGAGAATAGAGGAACATAAATAAGGAGATAGAGGAATTGTATATTTTATTGCTTGCAATAGTTGTGAAATCCAATAACTTACAACAATAAATAATTTCCAACCCTTTGTAATGGATAATTCATACCAATTTATAGCTTATAAGATGTCTCTTTCTCTCCCCCCATGTTACTTTTCATCTCACCACTATGTGACTTTTAAAATTCCCTGGGCATGAAACTAAGTCCTTATCTTATTTTTTAAAAGGGAATTTTACAATGCAAATTTAAGTCAGTTAGGTGAATAAGATGAAAGAGTGAAAAAATACATTCCCAAAGAATAAATAGAACATTAGAGAGAGAGGGATGGGATAGAGAAGTGAAATCCGGAGACAAGAAATCTCCTTATTGATAAAGAACTTACTTCTGATGAACCATAAATGAAGTTTCATGCCCTTGACCCCCTATTGAACTAGAACACTATGATTGTAAATTCCTCCTCCTATGAGATACGAAAACACTCCAAGGAATTGAGTGAGTGTTTAGAAACATTGTTGTGATACTTGTACTGATATGGAAATATGATGATCCTTTTTAACACAATATTGGAGTTAGAACATGGAGATTTGAAGTGGAGTTGCCTAAAGTTTGACTTAAGTAGGATTAACTCGGTTGGATGAGATTTGAAGTGGAAATGCACCATAAAAAATATGGGCCAAGAGGGAAATAGGGGACATAAGGGACACCAAAGCGTGACTTCCACCATATTTGGACAAGTGTCACCTTGTGGTTTCATGTGAGTGAGAAGAAGGGGCTAGATATTAGTACACAGGAGCTGAAATTGGGTTTTGCATGTGTCTGGGGGCTAGATAAGAGAGGGGGTCACACTTTTTTGTCCCTTTGTCCTATTTTCACCTTTGGGACAATGTGAAGGGATAGAAATGGTGAAACAGTGTGACTAAGGGGTCTTGGGAACATAAGGAATGGGCCAAGGAACTTGAAACACTGCATGCACTTTATAACACACCCAACACTTGACGTTTATTTTAAGTTACGAAGGCTTGAAAATAGAAGGGGGTCACACTTTTATATCCCTTTTTTCCCCTTTCACGTTCAGTAAAATCCAAGGGGTCATAAATGGTGAAAAAGTGTGACCAAGGGGGTATTTAGAATGAGAAAGTTGTCCATGTTTTCATTGTGCTCACCTAACCAATGTAGACACAAAATCACACACTTGGGTACATTTCTAGGTCCAAAAGCATACTAATGTATATATGATTCCTAAGTAATAAAACTAGTGGTTGAAAACTATCTTTGGCCTCTTTTCTTTGTTTCTTGTTTTCTCTTTGGTCTTACACACCCTACAACCCTGAGAAAAATTAATTGATTTATCCTTTATGGCCTTAGACATTGGTGCTCAGTTAGGACACCAACGCCCAGGCACTTCTATCCGTACTAGGAACTCCTAACCCTTTCTTACTTTTACTCTCTCTTTTTGGGTATCTTTTATCTTTTGGGCATCTTTTTCACTTATGGGTCATCCTTCTAGTTGTTAATTACGAAATTTGAACAAGGGAATCATATGTATACTTAGTTACTCCTCAAAAATAATAACCAAGCACTAAGAATTACTATCATCACCTAATCTTTCATTACAAAGGCACTAAAGCACATCAAAGGAATCCATCTAGAAATCATACAAGGGACAAGGGTTGCATCACTTTTTCATACAGTTCATAGGAGGGGAAGTCTATTCTATTCCATCCACACATACTATACATTGCTACATTCTAGATCTAGCCCATTATCATTTGTGTAACTTGCACAAGGGCATCCTAGGGCATCATTTCTACACACACATAAGAACTACATGGGGTCTGAGATGTAGTGCAATGCTTGGCAGTAAGTTCACTCTTCAGGTGACTATTGGGGTCAGTCTAACTCCACATTCTACATCTTTTTTATTAGATTTGATGTGGTTTATAGACATGTGCAGGTAGACTTTCTATTTTTCAGGTTATAGGTACCCTCGGTGATCAAAGAGTGAATATCAAGTGACAGACAAGAACTAACAATAAATCCCTTACAACATAGAAGAAACTAATTCCTGAGCTTTTTTATGGTCACCAGTGCCCAGATCCAGTCACCAGTTTCTAGGCACCTCTGCCCTCCTTTGGGTGCCCCTGTCCTACTCCTTTTCTAAGTTCCAGAATTTACAGTGAGCATTTACAATGTTTTCTATAGTCTATTCAACATTTTCACCTACCCATATCACTTCATGTTCACTCAAAATCAGCTAAGTCTTCATATCTCTCCTTCTTTGCTTAGGGTTTTACACTTACATGCCTCTTTGTTTGTGTCATTACTGTATTTTAGCATTTATACATTATTTATTACAATAGTTACTCTACAATTAGATTTAATTCAAATTAAATTAAATCATTTGGTGAACCCCACTCGTGATCAAACACTTGGATCCTTCTCTTTCCTATTGGTATTTGATCATATTTCATGGCTCCTAAAATTCCTCAAATCTCCTTGTATGAATTACTTCAAATGCACCCACCTTACAAAGATGTTATCCAAAAATTCCTAGACACTATGTATCTCCCTCGCAATATGCCACATGCATATGTAAGTTCCATCTTCAATCATCTCTCTAATGACCCTATTGATCATGATACCACAACCAATCAATCCATTTGCAAATCAATTCAAGCTTTACATTGTTTATTTCAAGACAAATTTTCAAGCTATGGAAACCATGATTACATCTCTCAAAGCTGAAATCCAACATCTTAAGGATACTTTCTCAAACCCATGTTAACTCTTCTTCTACACCTCATTCCCATCCTATGTCTTCTACATGTGCTCATATAAGTGAACCCCAAGTCTTACCGTTACTAGCACCTCTCAAGTTTGATCTAAATGTTAAGCAACATGATATTCTTCCTGAGCTCCTCAATCACCAATTGATCAACTTTCCAACTACTCATTGCTACCCTCCTTATCAGCTTTCCAAATACATAGGTCTTCCATTTTGCAATTATCACAAAATTAATGGACATCATGACAATGATTTTTATGCTTTAAAACAAAGAATTAAGCACCTTGAGCATCAAGGTTTTATTTCATTTGCTTCACAACATCCTGTTACATCTCCAATTGTTAAATCCCAATGGGATCCTAAATCCATTCCTTCCATGTCTAATGAGCATCAATCCATAATCACTAATGTTCCTTCTTTGGTAAGTCAAGATCCACCTATCCAACCCATTCCAACTAAGAAATCACCTCTCAAAATCATTCCCCCATCCCCTCTTCCTAGCAAGTCTTCTACAGCATTACCACTTCCAAGTAAGCAACCACCTCTCAAAAAATTTCCTCCATCCTCTCCTCCCATCAAGTATTCTATGGTGTTACCCATTCTAACTAAGTAACCTCCTTTAAACAATTTCCTAAAGTCCTCCTGTCAACCCAAAACCCAACCCTAGCCCTATTCTTACTTCTACCTCTCATTTTGACAATAATATGCTTTCTCATGATGCATTTCAAACTTCATCCCCATCGCAATGTCTCTCTTTCATCATCACATATCTCTCCATCATCGGCACACTTGGGGGGCAATCACACTTTCTCCCCCTTTCTAGCACTATCAAGTTATCTCTAGTTTACTACTATACTCATGCACTCTAGTGCATCATAACTAATCTTCCTACACACTCTCATACCCTTTGATACACGCATTGTATCATCATTACCCTATGATGCACTCTAGTTCCATGGTTCATACTTGACCATTGAGGGTCTAATTCTGAAATGAACCTCACATCATTTACACTTCACATTGTGTGCTTCATGATACATCTTTCTAGCATCTATTCGCACAACACACACATTACCCGATGACACACTCTTGTTCTATGGTTCATTCTTGATTGTTGAGGGTTCTTATAAATGAACCTCATCTCATACACATCCGTTGGGGGGCACATTGCTCCTATCATCTTCACATTTTGTATACCACACCATCACACTCATACATTACATTTGCATATCTTGGTTGCATTTATTCTTGCTAGCTTATTTTATTTACATGTTACACTTTGTTTTCCATGCTAGATGGATTCTTAGTATGTCATCATCTTTCTATATATACACATGTGTGTTCACTTGGTCTTTTGAGGTGAATGCAGATCTCTTATAGGTTTTTACACGCTGCAATGATGTTTGGCACTATACCTTTTACCAGTCCCATTGAGGCTCCTGGGGACATCTACTGTTACTACTCTCACACTACATGTCCTAGTTCTATTCATCATTATTACTACTTCTCATTAGTTACTCTACTTTTGTTGATATTATACACGCTTTGACATACTATTTATCTTTCTAACATGCTAATGGGTGCTTCATGTGTAGCATTTTCCTTGTACAGGACTATATACAACCATGGTTATCTGATACATTTTTTTATTGTTTTATTGTATTTTATTATTTATGGGTTATGCCCTATGTCTTGTATGATCATTGTATGCTTTTGGCCGCTTTGTCCCTGATTGTCTTGTGACATTGTGAGTGATGTCCCATGTCTGAAACCCACTTTTTATGATCTATCTTGTCTGCACACTTGATTGTTACATTGTTTTCTCTTGCATGTTAGCTTTTATACTAACACTTTTTACTAGCCTAGTTTGTTTTCATGTGCCTTGGTTTCTACCATGCACATCCCCTACCCCTTGTAGGTATCCACTTTAGATCAACATCAGGTCCTCTCCTTTGGGTTGCATTCTCCTACTATCATTACATGCACCCCAAACGAGGGGGCATACATTGGGTGAACAAATCACCCCTATAAAAGCTCAGAGCTATAGTATAGATTAAACAGTACAGAAATCAACACAGAACACATAGTCACAGAATGGTCCAGAAACTAGACTTTGACCTCAAACACAGAGCAGACACTAGTGCCAAAACCAGACACTAGCGCCTAGGCGCTCCTATGTCCTCCCCTAGGTGTTAATGTCTAGGGGAAGAAACAATCATTTTCTCAGTACAACACAGTATATACAATAGTTTATAGAGTAGTTCTACAGTAACAGGCATTTTCCTTCACTTCACATAATGCATTCTATCTCCTACAATTAGTACAATCAGAACAATCGGGAACAAATCGATACGTACCATCTGCAGTGGTGCTTATTGGGAAGATTCATGGAAGGAGATTAAAACTAGACCTCTCTCCCCAACACTTGCTCTTTGGTGTGATAATCACCCAAAAAAAACTCACTCTTAGCATGAGATCGCCTAAAAAACTCACTTGGTGTGAGATCGCCCAAAAAATCGCCTAAAAATCTCTTGGCATGAGATTTCCTTGGTGTGAGATCTCCCAAAAACCTCACCTTCAGCATTCAAATCAGCAACTTCAAGCAACATGACACTTTTCTATGTTTTACTCTCTTATATATCAGGTCCACACTTTCGTTTTTACACACTTTTACACTCTTTACATACTTATACACAAGTTTATATGATCTATCATATACATAACTTTAACTACTTTTTTCTATTCTTTTGCAGGTTTGTTCCTTACAAGAAGTAACATACACAAGTTATACAACAACATGCTACAATGCATACACTTGACCCTTAGGGTTCACTTCCCTTTCCTAGTCTCCACTTCACTTTGCAATCACTTAACGCTTCACTTGTCCACTCAACACAATATTTGCCACACTTATCTACAGGATCATAAGGTACGCATATTCTATCTACTTTATGTTATCAAGTATTCACTCAAAAACATAAAGTGGGGGAAAATGTAGACACAAAATCATGCACTTGGGTACATTTCTAGGTCCAAAAGCATACTAATGTATATATGATTCCTAAGCAAGAAAACTAGTGGTTGACAACTATCTTTGGCCTCTTTTCTTTGTTTCTTGTTTTCTCTTTGGTCTTATACACCCTACAACCCTGACAGAACTTGATTGATTTATCCTTTATGACCTCAAACATTGGCTCCCAATTAGGACACTAGTGCTTAGGTGCTTCTATCCATACTAGGTGTTCCTAACCCTTTCTTACCTTTACTTGCTCTTTTTGGGTCTCTTTTATCTTTTGAAAATATTTTTTCACTTATGGGTTGTCCTTCTAGTAATCAATTACAAAATTCAAACAAGGGAATCATATATATAGTTACTTCTCAAAAATAAGGACCAAACACTAAGCATTACTATCATCACCTAAGCTTGCATTTCAAAGGCACTAAAGCACTTCAAAGGCATCCATCTAGCATCCATACAAGGGACAAGGGTTGCATCACTTTTGCATACACTACATAGGAGGGGAAGTCTATTCTATTCCATCCACACATATTATACATTGCTACATTCTAGATCTATCCCACTATCATTTGTGCAACTTGCACAAGGGCATCCTAGGGCATCATTTCTTCAAATGACCAAGTACTAAGCATTACTATCATCACCTAATCTTGCATTCCAAAGGCACTAAAGCATTTCAAAGGCATCTATCTAGCACTCATACAAGTGACAAGTGTTGTATCACTTAAGCATACACTACATAGGAAGGGAATTTTATTCTATTCCATCCACACATACTATAAATTGCTACATTCTAGATCTATCGTGCTATCATTTGTACAACATGCACAAGGGCATCCTAGGGCATCATTTCTACACACATGCACAAGAACTATATTGGGTATGAGATGTAATGTAGTGTTCGGCAGTAATTTCACTCTTCAGGTGACCACCAGGGTTAGTCCAACTCCACATTTTGCATATTTTTTATTACATTTGATGTGGTAGTGTGTATTCCCTATAGTATGGACATGTACAATTAGACACCTATTTTTGG